>OY744517.1:121425334-121437834 GCA_963556195.1 Sepiola atlantica | reverse complement strand
ATATATATATATATATATATATATATATATATATATATATATATATGATACAGTAAGTTTGAACAACATCTCAACCATCAGTTTCAGATTTGAGAAATTATTATCTTATATATATATATATATATATATATATATATATATATATATATATATATATATGATAAAAATAGAACAAATATTACAACGTAATAGAAAATTAAAGCCGAAAACAAAAATGTTATTCATGTACTCATCAAGGTTTCCTCTTTCCAGCAAAATCTTCTCAGGATTAGTGGTCTGAAGAAAATAGTTTTGTTTCATTCTTGTACTTTTCCTGTTACATGACTTCGATCAATCATCCTGAGGGAGTCTAGTAAAAAAGACAAAATGTTTGATGAATACATAAATATTATTTGTGGTTTTCCTTTTTTCATCATATGTATACACACACACACACACACACACACACACACACACACACACACACATATATATATATATATATATATATATATATATATATATATATATATATACAAATATATTATATGCACTTATATGTATACAGATGTAATCAGTCCACATAATATCATGAGCGAACAAGTTGGAAAAAATGTATAATATTCAATAAATAGCTGAACATAAATAACAAAAATAAACGTGCAACTTACAATTTAGTGCCGAATTTATTGGACGGTTTTTGAACCATTCTCTTCTTTAAGCCTTCTATTAAATGCGAACAAAGTTTTTGAAAACGGCGAACTAAAATTAATATTATTAACATGTCATAAAACCGGCCACCATAGATCGCCCCGCAAGGTAATATATGGGGATTCTTGTCTAATTTATTTCCGGTACACATGTATCAGGACGAAAATAGAACAAAGAAAAGAATGTCATTTTTTAGGTAAAACTGTCAACGCGGTGTGGGTGGGGTTATATATATATATATATATATATATATATATATATATATATATATATATATATATATATATATATATGGGAAGAGAAGGATGAAGGTAATCCGACGTGATGGGAAAATGAAAAAGGAAAACCAAAAAATGGATGTATTTTTATGTGTACATCAACGTTTCGTCTTTATTTATAAGACTTTATCAGGATGATAATATAGAGAAAACAATGTCATGCAAGTACAAACACATGTAGGGTTGACATATTGGAAAAAAGGAAGAAAATAATGGCCACTACTGGGTGGACGTCCGTACTTGGTGCGGAGTGAAAAATGCATGTTGATGAAAATGAGTGGGGAAGAAGTGGAAAGATAGGGGTGAGCAAGGACTACTGTGGCTGGTTGTAAGCGAAAGAGGTAGGGGGATGAGCAGGAATAATGTGGATGGCAGAAAATACATCCACAACAAATCTCGGCGAAGATTATTGGAAACTGCTCTCATCACCGCCTCCACCACCATAAAGCAACGAAATGGCTTCTTTAACCTATCACCCTTAATAAGCAAAATCATCCTTACAGAACAAAAACTCTTGCCTGATTATAGATAACATTTATTTTCATCTCTAACTTTAATGACACTCTCCCACTTACTCACACCCTTCCTTTTTCTCCATGAATCTTTACTTTCTCTAACTCATTCCGTTTTCCACTCACATTTTTAACACTGCAGTTGGATGAAAATTTTTCATTTTCCAAATATTTCAAATATTCCATAATCACCTGTTTTTCACTCCCTCACTCATTGCCATCATTTTCGAAATATTTCAAATATTTCATCCCCTATCACAACACATCCCCCCTCTCCCCTCACCCATTCCCCCTCTCAACTATTTCTTTCGTACCTTCACTCTTCCATACCCCCTTCTAAAATCCCCTCATTTTCTCAAAACGCTCTCTAAGACCATAACTTTCGCCCATCCACCAAAATCACAGTACCCCCTCCCTCTCTACCCACCCTCTTTTACTCTGCATACACCCCCCACACACAAACATTCCAACTTACATTTTCCCTTTCAGTCTTGACCGCAGCCAGCTCTTAAAACACCTCCTTCCTCCCTCTCCTCCCCTCCCTGTCTGCCATCCACATTATTCCTGCTCATCGCCCCACCTCTTTCTCTTACTACCAGCCACACTAGTCCTTGCTCATCCCCATCTTTCCACTTCTTCCCCACTTATTTTCATCAACATTCATTTTTCACTCCTCACCAAGTACGGACGTCCACCCAGTAGTGGCCATTATTTTCTTCCTTTTTTCCCAATATGTCAACCCTACATGTGTTTGTACTTGCATGACATTTTCTCTATATTATCATCCTGATGAAGTCTTATAACTAAAGACGAAACGTTGATGTACACATCAAAACATCCATTTTTTGGTTTTCCTTTTTCATTTTCCCACATATATATATATATATATATATATATATATATATATATATATATATATATATATATATATAGTATTAGAACACGTTAATCACAAGTAAGCTACACATAGACTTAGATGTTTAATTATTGAATTAACTTATCAGGAATTTAGGTCACGTTTGCAGTTACTTATTTATTCAAGTAGTGTTCACTTTAAATAACTAAACAATCATGTTATTTTATTTTGTTAACACTGAGCAATATCAAGTTTTTTCTGTAAATATATACATTAGGGTTTCGAATCGTGCGACTGCTTTGAATTGTTATCTTTACACTGATGATTCCACAGGGATAAAACACATAAATATATAGATAATATTTAAATATTTATTATTACAATAATTATTTGTAACATCTTTTCGGGTGGTCTCTTTAATTAAGTAATAAAGAGAAGGCCTCAAAAGCTATGATGCATGTTCCACTGTTATGACGGCCGACTATATATGTCCGCGTCCTTGAAACATATATAGACTGTATTTCACATTATTGTGTGTAGCCATTTACGTAAGTCTCATTGATTATAATAAGAGTTAAATGTGACTCTGGTTCCGGGGTTCGAATCGTGTGTGCATGTAATATATATATATATATATATATATATATATAATCCACGTAAAACATCTACTGGGTAGTAATCCAAAGAATTGAAACCGGGTCTATAAAAAGTGTTCAATATCAAATAGAGCTTTTATATATGATTATTTTTATTTACACAGACATGTACAAAATCTGCGACACTGGCATGTCGATGTTATCGATCAACAGTCATTATACACTGAGATCTCATCAGGGAGAGTTAGAATCCGATTTAAACCTTAGATCATATATTTCCAAATATGATCTAAGGTTAAGATCGGATTCTAACTCTGCCTGATTATATATATATATATATATATATATATATATATATATATATATATATATATATATATATATATATATATATATATTTATATATTTATATGCAAGTATATATGATGGAAATAAAACACTCTGGAGTTGGTAATAAAACAAACGAAGCTGATTGGTTAGTTAGCTATGTAAACACTACTTAAGCCTAAGATTTATCGAAAAACACATGAATAAAATAAGCCTCATGATTTTACCTGGGAGTGGAACACACACATTTCTCTGTGGCTTACATGCCATTAATATATATGTTTATACTACACACAAACTCTACTCACTATGTGCCTTTTTGAAGTTTATACTAATATATATATATATATATATATATATATATATATATATATAAATAAATGTGAAAGTTCTTTGCATTCATCACTCTTACTTGATAATCAAAACGGGTCCTGTTATTTCAATCAATAATACAACATAAATACTTGATATAGTGTACACATAAAGTTGATAAACGATTAAAAAAAAACACCTTTGACTGTCTAATTAGCATTTGGTATCATTAATTTCGAATTCTATTTGCTAATGTTTGCTATATATATATATGCAATAGTTTCGTCCATATTAACAGTAATTAATACATGTTATTTCATAAATAAATCGCAAAAATAACAAAAACTGCGGAAGTTTAAGTAATCAGCGCTCACCTACGGCCTTACTAAAGATCGTTGCTCGCCACGAGCGATGCATAAGCGAGAATAGATAGCGAATGGGGACAGATAGTATGGCTGTCTCGCCTGCTTTATCTCTGATCTCTTTCTATCGCCCTTTTTTCAGTTTTTATATTTTCCGTGAAATATAAATAAATTACTAGTTTTATTAGTTAAGATAATGCTTTTATTGTAAAGTTTAAAAACAAACTTACTGTTTAATGTTTACAAAGATCTTATCACTGTTCTGATTGACAAATTCAAATAATAGTTTAGTAGCACTGTGCTCGTTCCGAATTAGGAAAAAAAAAACAATTGATTCGTATTTTGGTATGACTGTAGATTAACATCTTCCTAAAAGTATTCTACTTGTTTGAGGCAGTCACATGTGAACACCTTGAAAAACTTCACGTAAAGATGAAACGAAAAAAAAAGTATTATTTTGGAATTTAAAGTGGGGTACCTTTTTTGTATATAAATTTAATGTAAAATGATCTCCATTTCGGGGACCAATTTTAAGGCAATTAACTAAATTCTTTGTTCTATGTGAGTTAAATGCGTTGCGTTTTTGTTGGGGTGGAAATTATTACTTTTCAAGCGATTACATGCCGTGTTATGACTTAAGGTTAGCAGTAACATTTTTGGTAGGTTCCCTAAAAAGATAGAATGGTTCGGAAAGTACGTTTGATTATATAATATACATATATATATATATATATATATATATATATATATATAACTATACGTCATTTTTTCATTTTAATTCTAAGCAATTGATTTTAGTTGTTTACTCTTCCCGTGAAAATTGAATAAAAATATTTTTAAATATCTAACTAATGAAATACCTTATTGTTATTCTATGGATAAAATATTAAAAGTTTAGATATTATTTTACATAAACATCAATCTCCCGATAAAAGATATTTTACTTTTTTAGGCGATTACGTGTGAATACCCTAAAAACTGGCGAAAAGAGAAACAAAAACATATTTTCGAATTTAGACTGGGGGAGTAGTTTCGAAAATTAATTTAACGTAAAATGATCCTACATTTTCGAGCCATTCAAGGGTTTTATGGCAGTTAACAATTGTTTTCCATTGGAGATGAATTATGCACGTTATTGTTTTAGGGCGATTGCGTGTGGTTTTACGACCTAGCCAGTCGAACTTAAGATTAGTGTAAAAATATATTAGTATATTTGCCTAATAATTTAGAATGGCTGAAAAAAGAAAACTCATTTTTTTGGAGGGTTACAATTTTGCTGAATGTGTTAATCTACATGTTTACTAAGGTGCGTTGTTCAAATTTTGGAATTATCTGAGTATTTATTTTAATTACGATCTCCAATCCCAATTAATTGCTACCCGGAGTGCAGGTAACGTTTACTTGTATATATATATATATATATATATATATATATATATATATTATAACATTATATGTGTATGTACTAGTGATGCAACTATTTTAAACTTTTGCTGACTCCGATACAATTACTTATTCTTTTCTAAATTCCCTATTCCGATACAATTAGCTATTTAGATTCTTTTAAAAGTTCTAAATGTTTAAGTAGAGATTACCAGTGTTTTCAAACTTTCAAATTACTATAGAACCCGCTGTGTGATGTTTGTATATATTTTTACCAAATAATAAATACACTTAGGCGGGTGGCGTATATTACACAGTTAAATCTTTCCAAGTTTTTTCCTCAAATGTTTTGTGATGAATTGAAAATTGTGAGACAACTAATTTTTACTTTAACTTTTAAACAAAGCGGATTTGCATTATTTTGTAGTTAGTACAAAAATTCGACTTGGATTTTTTCATAATTGTTTGTAAATAGTCGACGATGCCTATGCAAAATAAGACGACAGTGTCGAAACAGAATAGTTCAAAAAGCACTCTTGTAAAGATTTCCTTTAGCAATGTGAAAGATCTTTTAGCAATGTGTTGGGAAAAAAACAAAACATTTGGAATATGAAAAATACATACATCCAATATCCTCATTCCGGATGTACCCTGAAGGAGGCTGAGGCAGTAGTCGGAAAGGGGAATAGTCATGCTAAAGAATTGCTCCTCCAGCGACCCACCCAACAGAGTCTGGTAAAGAAATGAGTCTCTTGATGGAGCAAAGTTGTACAAATGACGCCGTCTCGTTGAGGGGCTGACTCGTGACTCTGAAATATCTCCTTAGTGTTGAAGTTCCTTCAGCATCGCAACAGTCTGCCCAATGGCGGCGGCGACACACCGCCACCGATCGCTCCGAGATCGCACATCAGATTAGGTCAGATCAGCTGAGAGAAGGCAGAACCTAGATGTAGGATTTTGCACTACCTCGTCCCTCAACTAAGAATGGCTTCGTCCAACCTTGCTCTGTTCGGTATCATATTCTTTCCCCGAAGGCCTCATCCACTCAATAGGCACGACTTCCTATATAGTTTTTTAAAACTCTCGCCATGTTTAGTATGAGTTTCACAATAATAATGTTACTATTTAGAAACACATTCTTAACATTGGTAAAGCAGGGGGCTTTCCTTCGCTCTATCACAAATATATTCATATTGTTTATCCTAATAATAAAGATTATTTGAATTGATTTGTTTTACTGTTCACAGAAACATCAAGATACAGAAAATAATAATAATTGTACTACTCATAATAATGGAACATTTGTAGAATACGTGATTCGTCTGTGACGTGGGAATAATGCTTTTCTTCCCTTTTTTGAACGGAACATAGTCGTTAGAATTCAACATATGTATATATATATATATATATATATATATATATATATATATATATATATATATATATATATATATACATATAGACATCGCTAAACTGAATGAACTACTCATAACAACCTTCTTAAATAAAATAAGTATAACAATGCACGAAAAAAGAAAAAATGTTAAACTTTACATATACCAACCATTGTAATATGATGTCTACCATAAATATTAACTTTTAATCAGTCATTCTTGAAATACAGACGAAACATTCATAAATATATAAATCATTTTCGGTTCTTTTCTCTGTCATTTTCTAGAAAAATTTAGAGGATCAGTTCCATAATTATCATACATTAAAACAGACATACCCATACATCCACAGTGACTTAATACATTTGGTAAAGAGGTATTTTATAGGTCCTCGTTGTTAAGATTTAAAATGGACAATACTAATCGATCAGAAAGGACAAAAGTAATCGATAAAAAGACAAAACTAATCGATAAGAGAGAAGGCAAAAATAAATTTACTGAATCAAATATAGAAATCCCCATAACAATAAAAAACAAAATGTACACATTTACCTTCAAAGAAAAATCATTCGAGCAAGTGTAGATGTTATTGTTATGTTATTGGTTACAATCAGCGATCGTAGTTTTGGTCATTTTGAACTCAGATTTAAACATTTTAAAAACTTTTGAAAGAGCAATACAATATTAAGTCATGTGCTAATTAATATGATCCAGCTCCTGATCTATGTCTGTCTCTTGACCATAAATGGTGTTGACATGTCCTTCTATTTTTGTTCTAAACTCAAACAAAAAGGGTAGTTTGTTTATGTAAACTCACATTTGAGCGCACGTTTTACAGCATTCCTTCCGTTTTCCTATGCCTACTTCGTACCTTTTGTTTTACACTTTGCCCTTTTCACCTGCATATTCGCTCTCTCTCCGCATAAATCTTCTTAATATCGCGAAGACGCTGGAAAAACTCACGATCTCTCTCTCCCCCCTCTCTCTCTCTCTCGCCAAACGTCTGCTCCGATACTACACCTTACATTTTCTGTCCTCAGGCAGTAAAGGATTACTCCTTTTAGATTGAGGCAATTATTATCTTTTCTAAAAATGTAGAGTGCCCCTTCTTGGGAAACTAGATTTTTCTCAATATAAAAACCGATCTTTGTCTCTGTTGTCGTGGACGGCAAGTAAATAGAGACTGTCTCTGCGTTTTATAATATTTTATTGTAATTTAAATGTAGAATCGCTTTTTTATTCACAGGAACCGGGGATCGGTAATGCCTAAGCAATGTGTAAATCGTGTTCAACATTGGTGTGGTGGCAAACCAAAAACGTGTAACAATGAACAGATTAAATTGTTAGATACAGAATGGTATATTGAGAAATGGGCTATATACACTGCGTGATGAATGGTATCGAAAGATTTAACTCACAGCACTAGCAATGAAACGCACGCCATTACGCTCCTTGGGTCGCAAAGCTCATATCTTAACTAAGCTGCCCCCTTAGCATCTTTCTATCTCTTTCTCACAAATTTATAATTTTGTTTGTATTTTTAACCTGACCAATGACATTTGAAATTGCAGATATATTTTTTCTATTCACGGGCCTCAATAATTACCAATACACACACATACACAAATATATATATATATATATATATTTTTATTTTTAAATACAGATTTTAATCAGACATGGACCAGTGGTTTCTGACAAGAAAAGGGTTTTAAATTCCCTATTCCGTCTTCTTCAGCATAGTCTGAAATAGTAAATGATGGAATTTCTTCAAAAAACATTTATAACCGTTATAAAACGCTCTGGACAAATAATTTGAAATGAGGGGCCGGCCAGACGCTAGGTCAGAAAAATAACCGTTAAGTAAGAGATTCTATATTTAGAAGTAAAGAACCAGAGAGAAAGAAAAGAAGAAAGAAAGAAAGAAAAGAGAGAAAGAAAGAAAGAAGGAAAGAAGGAAGGGAAAATAAATTAAAATGAAATTAAATTTATAATAATAAAAAAATTTATTAATTAAGAGTAAATAAAAATTATTTATTTATATTTATATTTAGAGCATAGTATAAGGTACGCAACTCAAATTAATTAAATTATCTAAGCAGGGGAGGTAACTGTTTATTGTTATATGAAATATATATATATGTATATATATAAATCACGATGGTTTCAATTAAAAAATGTCAAATTAAATTAAAAAATATATAAATATAATTAAAAATAAATAAATATATAAATAAAAAATCAATATATAAATAAATAAAATATAAATAAAAAATAAAAAATCAATATATAATTAAAATATCAATATATAAATAAAAATCAATATATAAATAAATAAAAAAACAATATATAAATAAAAATTCGATATATAAATAAAATCAATATATAAATAAAAAATCAAAAAATCAATATATAAATAAATATATAAATTAAAAAAAAAAAAAAATCAATATATAATCAATATATAAAAAAATTCAAAGAATAAATATATGCGTACGCACACGTATGTGCACACACACATATATATGCATATATATATATATATATATATATATATATATATATATATATATACACATATATATACATACATATACACATACAAATGTATGCAAGTATAAATAAAAAATCAATATATAAATAAAAAATCAATAATCAATCAAAAAATAATATGAAAATTTGAAAAATAAAATTTTAAAATTTAAAAATTTAGAGAAGAAAGAGGGAAAAAATGGAGAAAAAAAACTGTGATCAGGTTCGTGGAACGAGAAGTCTGCAGTAGAAATATATAAGTGTCTGAAAAATGTATGTAGGGCTCTAGGTAGGCTTAAGTCACTCGATCCATCCAATAAATAAGGAGTGCTTGTTTACGATGTATACAGCCTTTAAAAACCTCATCGCGCACATTTAAACATCTGGTGTTTGGGTTCATGATGGCCTTAAAAATATGAAACCTCTCAGCATTACACAAATGGCAAACATTAGATATAGGTGAATAAATGGGTTTTCTCTCTATGATTTTCCAATTCATAGAAAAGGGAGTTCCTTCTTCTTTTAGTTCCCAAATTCGTTTAGCCAAAGATGTGTTTGCGCGATCTTTTTTTCTAAAGGAATATAGGTGTGAATAATACCTTTGTTTAAAGGAACCTTGTGTCATGCCGTAGTATACATCTGTACTATTATCAGTTTGACTCGTAACCACAGCTTTGTATACAACTGAGTCAACTTTACAATTTCCCTCGAGGGGGCAAGAATTTTTATTTTGGCATGAGCATCCGGTGTCGACTGCCGTGCTTTGTTCTCTGGTGATATAACTCCTTATAGGCCGCATGGTTGAGTAGCTGACCTTGATGGTGTTTTAAATAGGGAATTTAAAACCCTTTTCTTGTCAGAAACCACTGGTCCATGTCTGATTAAAATCTGTATTTAAAAATAAAAATATTACGCTCTTAATTTAATTTAATTGAGCACTCTGCTGGTATTTCCCTTTTATTCTTTTTTGAGTATACCTTTATACTTTATATATATATATATATATATATATATATATATATATATATATATATATATATATATGTATATATATATATTTATATGTATATATATATTTATATATATATATTATATGTATATTTTGTTTTTAGCGGAAACAATTGTTTGCCTCCATTAAAACGGGTTTTCCTGTGAACATCTATCCCTCATAATCATTTTTCATGGTAGACTAAGTAACAACATTTTAAAATAGCTCTAGTATAGCTGACTTTATGTTATAACTGTTGTGAAGTTGTCCAACAGTAAATAATAAATAAAGGAAGTCAAGTCGAGGGTTGGTTTAACAAGTGTATTAACAAAGTAAGAAATTGACTAGCACTTGGCTAGACAGTTACAAGACTGTGCTTTGTCTTCTCTGTTTCTCTGGTGACTCGCACTATTTATAGTGACAACCGGTGTTGTTTCTCCTGTGTAAGAACGGCCGGTGTAACAATAACATAATCATACATTTGAAGACATTTTAATGTTTAATTAAAAAAAACATTATATATATATATATATACATATATATATATATATATATATATATATATATATATATATATATATATATAGCTAATACATATACATATATATAAATATATATATATTGAAAATGTATTATTATATCATTTCATTAGAATTCTAATATAAAACATGTTTTGCGGTTTAAAATTATTTCAAATAATCTGCATAGGACGGACATTCTAGGTAGTTATACGTCAACTAAATTGTTTATCTTAACCACTTTTATCCCGGCCCACATTCACAGATAAAATCGCCTAACAGCGAACTTATCATAGTCAAAAAGTATATTAACACATAACTCAAAAAAGGATTCAATAATGGTTGTGAAAACCAAAAATTAAAACACCAAGTAGAATGGAATAATACCTATTTGATAAAAGTTAACAATGTAAACCTCAGTTTCCAATAGCCCTCATACCAGATTCATTTGAAAAACCCTCAGATAGTTCAAAAATATAAATTTTGATTTATAAAATCACTATTAAAACGCACGCCATGAAGCTCTTTGTTTCGTATTTTAACTAAGCGACCCCTCAACCTCTCTCTTGCTAATTTATAATTTAGTCTGTATCTTTCACCTGGCTAATTACATTTGAAATTGCAGATTTGATCTAATTACATTTGAAATTGCAGATTTGATTTTTCCTATTCACTAGTCTTAATAATTACAAATACACCTACTATATATATATATATATATATATATATATATATTAAAAATTAATTATATCAAGTTATCAGAATTCTAATATACAACATGTCATGCGGTTTAACATTGTTTCCAATAATCTGTATTTAATAATTTAATCTGTTCATTGTTACACGTTTTAGGTTTGCCACTACACCAATGTTGAACGCGATTTACACATTGCTTTGGCATAGGAAACATCAGATAGTTTTATCTAAACTATTTTTTTCTCTTCAAAACTTACATCCCGGGCAATATGCACTAGTAAAATCGCCAGACGAAGAAATAATCATAGGCAAAAAGTATATTAACACATATCCCCCCAAAAAAAGAATCTACAGCGGTTGTGAAAGCCAGAAATAAAGCACCTAGAAGAATACAAGACCACCAATTTGATATAAGTTAACAATGTAAACATCGGTTTCCAATAGCCTTCATACCAGATTAATTTTTAAAAAAACTAAGATAGTTCGAAAATATACATTTTGATTCATAAAATGACTATTGGCTACACATTTGCAGACATATTAAGGTTAAAGCCGTAAATCAGGAAATATTTTTCGGACAGCCAGTATGAAGAAGTATATGATAAATGAGAGACTCTCAGGAGGAGGAACAAGTCATATGATCTGGTGACATATATAGTATTAAATACTATATTAAAATTAAACCATTCAATTATTATATTTCCGTTCTTTTAATCTTATCTTTGGAGTTTAATTGACACTCGCAAAGATGCCTTCGGCTATTACCTATTTCCGATAAAGTGTGATAGAGTCTCTCTTTTTCTCGCTCCTTCTTAAAAAATATATATATATATATATATATATATATATATATATATATATATATATATATATATATGTCTGTATGTATGTATATAATATAATTTTGGGTAAAAAAAACGGAACATTGATTCAAAGTTTTAAAACTAATTATTATTAGGTGTACGATAGTTACCAATACGTTTTGGAAATATTTTATTTTTTATTATTTTTGTATTCCAAAATATCATTTCGTCAGGGCCTTTTATAACATCACAT
>OY744517.1:121410334-121422834 GCA_963556195.1 Sepiola atlantica | reverse complement strand
GCTGAATGAAGTTAAGTATCATCATATCTTGATTTTTTATCTTTGTAAAGGAATATACAAATCGTTCAAACTGTTCTGTTCAGGTAATACATTTTTCCATCCTTGAGCCTCCAAAATTGTTAACTCTGATCAACAAAAATGAATGACTCTGAAATGGGGATCATTTTACGTTACATTTACATGCGAAACTAATCCCCGACTCTAAATTCTAAAGTATTCGCCTAAAAAGTAGACTTTCATATGGGGGCGTGATGAACTGATCAGAAGGTGTTTATCTCAATATTTACTAACTATTTAATCTTAGTTCTAACATATAACATGAGTTGATAAATCTGGCATAGACTAGCACTACAGCTAGCAGATACACACACACACACACACACACACATATATATATATATATATATATATATATATATATATATATATATATATATATATATATATATATAAAGATAGAGAGAGAAAGAGAGAGAGATCGGTCCGGTTACGTTTCTTTATACAATATGTCATTTAATAACAACGTGCATCGGCATAATATATCTGTATGCGATTTCCCGTCAAAAAACTGTATCTCATAAGTAGAATCTGATGCTTACATATGGTTGACATACCCCATATTTAGATGACTTTAACAAAAATAGTATATCCTAGAAAATTATAGTGATAGGGAAAAAGACAGACGAATACTGCATCGTCTGCGACATCCCTCATAAACTTAGCTAATCGAATAAAAACGTAATCAATCGATGAGAAACTCAGTCACTAAAATCAGATCAACGTCAAACTTGGTTTACATGATTCAATATCAAAATTGCTTATAGAATGACAATGAACTACATTGACTTCTACATTTCTGACATATTTTTCATGTGTTTAAAATCATCAACATAATATATGCAGTATTATTATGCAGTAATAACTGTAATAAGACTATGTTAAATAAAAATTATGAGGGTGGGCAATCTCCACTTTAGCATCTGAAAAAATACATTAAGCTGAACCGCTGGAATTAACCCGAAACTATTAAATAATTAAGTAAGAATAGGCAATCTTAACTGAAACTGAATAATCTTGCCATTACAAAACATGAACTGATTCGGTACTTTTCAAATGATAAAAAATATGTTACGTAATTTCAGCTGGATCGTATGTTATTAGATATTTAGTGAGCTACTCCACTACTAAATAATTGACTTTGTTGAGAATAATGGAGAGTTCAATCGAGATCAACTTGATTTTTCTCGTGATGAAAATTGCTTACACTGTGGAATGTACTAGACACATATATAAAGTAACCTGGTTAAAAACGGAGAAGGTGATATGATACGAATTTGAAGACTTCATGCATGTCGTACGTAAAGATATAATTAATTAATGATTCCGATTTCACTATCTGTCCTTCCCACACAACTGAGTGATTTAAAACGAAAGTCACGTTGAATAAATGCCTCGCATTCTTCCATCCGTTTTCTCCTGAGTTATTTTTTTTGAAAGATAAAATAACTTTTAATTATGGGACGGCTCTTCCTCAGCTTGGGAGAATCACATAGATATCGTGCACAGTTAGAAATGGTCAGTTAAACTATGAAGAACATATTTTGAATGATAATCTCTCCGTAATGATTACAGAAATGTGGTTGCTGCACGCATGAGAAAAGTTCAGACACTAAACAAATGGAACTGTAGACTTCCAATGTCCATTGCAAAAATACGCTATTTACATATATAGAAATCGAACTGATGGATATATGTTACAGAAATAAACATCTTACAGTAATCCAAATGAAAAAGTCACAAAGAATCTAGGGTGCGAATATATAATACTACATTGCACAAATTGTTAACGCATTTCCCGCTGAAAAAAATACACGGTTATATAATGCGATCTAGTCAACAGGTCGAGCTGCTACGGAGAAAACTTCACAGCACGACAGAGAAAAGATCAAACAACAGACGCCATGAACCTGCTTGAAAGGCAAAATTAAAGAAAATAATTGAGTTCATTAGATGTGCTTCATCGATAGTGGATACAATCAGACGGAATTCAAATGTATCCATTTGTAAAAGCGAGAAGATCAAGCGAACCTTAAAGAATAAAACAGTAAATTGAATTTCACAAAAAGATAAGCACTTAACGATGAACATAATAACACTGAGAACAAATTGTATGAGCAGATGAACAGAGCTCTGTTGATAATATGCAATACCTTAAACAGGTACATTGTAAAATAAGAGATCAACATTACTAGCTAGTTAAGAATGCTGTCGTTGTGTGTTGGTTCGATAGGAACGTCGGGTTTTAGATAGAGCTCACGACAATCGTGCCTAAAGATTTTTTGGTCTGCATGATAGCTGACTCCTTTGTAACCGTTGTAAATTAATCTGCGGAATAAAAGAAGCTTACCCCGAAATAAGAAAATACATAGTTCAGCAGTTGCACCCGAAATAAAAGAATACCTTGCCCATAACACACAAAGGAAAGGTACAGAAGCAATGTTGCAACCATAATTCTATTGATATGGAGTCTCGCGCCTGACATGTATTTGCTAGACGACAAGAGGACGAAGGATCCTACTGTCGATTCCTCATAGATTTTCAGCAGATATCATTTAATCTATAATAAAAAGTAAAAATACAAATCAAATAATCATGTCACTTATGTAAACACTAATGAAAAAGAAAATATCATACGTGTTGTCTGTCCTATGCTATCCCTCCATAATAAAAAATATTAGCGTTACTTGACAATCTCAATGTAAATACATTATACAAATCACTGCCGATATAGCATACTCTCATTATTATAAAGGTGGTTTGGACAAATATCTAAAGTATTATGTGGATGACGTCATTCATTAAAACAGAGATGTGGAATAACTGTGCATGGTAGTGGCGTAAACACAAGCACATGAGGGAAAGGTGCAAAATAACCATTATTAGATTTTATCTAGACAACGTGGTATCCAAAAAAGTTATATATATATATATATATATATATATATATATATATATATATATATGTGTGTGTGTGTGTGTGTGTGATTTTATGAAGGCTTACCAAAGCATTCCTTTCAGGACACCAATGATCACCATTAAATATATTTTTTCTTACAAATATTATTTATTCAAATTAAATGTTCTTTCCTACACGTGTTTCACTTCCAAGCAGTTACTTGCTTGGCAGATCATCAGGGAAATTAAATGTCTGGAATACTGGTTTCAACTGCCGACAATACACAATGTTGCAATAGTTGAGGTCACTTAAGAAGAGAAGAGGAAAAAAAATAAAAATAAAAATAAAAGTTAAAATTAAAAAACAAGGAATAACAACGATAAAAAAGAAAGTCCTAGAAAAAGTCTTAGAAAAGTAGCTCGTGCATTATTTCTTCCACCAAGCCAACAAGCAAATAATCGGTCCCAAATACATTAAAAAAAAAATAACCGGAACAATGTGCGATAATACACTTTCACGTCTGCCGGCACAATGATGAATAAATCCCCTCCCCACACACAAAAAACAAAATTACTAAATCATTCAAGATACCGCTCACAAGTTACCATTCAAATCCAATGATAGTATGGGAATTCTAAACTCAACTTCTCACAAAGGAAAATCAACATAAATGTTCGTCCGGGTTCGAAGAGCCTTATTTCAATGGCTGATTTTTTACCCTTCGAAATAAACCAAATGGACCGTTTGCATTAACTTAACTTTTGCAAATATGTGTGTATATGTGTGTATGTATGTGTGTGTATATATATATATATGTGTGTGTGTGTATGTATGTATGTATATGTATGTAATTCAACCTTTATCCCCCTCTCTGTCACTATAACTACACGCCTGTGTGTGCGCGCGCATGCGTGTGTGTGCGTATTTATGTGTGTGTATGTATCGCTCACCTATTCACAAGACTCAAGATTAGACCACACACATACGGGCGCACACACGCACGCAGACACGACATCATTTTTGGAGACGACGAAAGCAATAAAAAGTATAACTTTTCAAAAGAAACTCTACGCACCCTAGAAAACTGGAATGACCGATAGATCATGGATGGATCACACGTACTTGACCAAGACAAGCAGGAAAAATGGCAAATAAAAAATAAATAAAAAAATAAAAGATACCCACACACCCGTAAACCCACACATGCGCAAAAACAATAAAAAATGTCCTCAAATGAAACAACATTCTCTCAAATCGAAAGACATTTCTTCAAATGGATTTACATATCTGATGAAAGCAGACTACCGCTTCTAACGCGTTATATAAAATTATAAAATGGTAAAACAACAAAATAATAAATAAATGTTTAAAAAAACATTCTACAAATGTTAGTAGCCTTACTCCTTTACATATATAATTTTCTCTCGTTGGAACTGCACTAATACTGCACTACCCTCTTTTCTATATATATATATATATATATATATATATATATATATATATATATATATATATAGAGAGAGAGAGAGAGAGAGATAGATAGATAGATAGATAGATAGATAGATAGATAGATAGATATACATATATATATAACATTTTTTTGGATAACATGTTTTTATTAATAATTTATTTTTATTAACACACAGGTTTAAGTGTGATCAATAATAAAGAATTGGATTTCTTACTCGATGAAATATCAAATAAATGTAAATTGAGTAGAAAAATTCTATAAACATAAAAAAAACAGTTTATATAAGCATACATCTGTTTCGTCTTTCCTGAATCGCATACGTTTCCGTGATGTACACATACTAAATAATTGTTATTTTCTATATTCGATATCCGCAAACTGTGTGTGATTAAGGATTTTATGGAAATGTGTCTCCTGCA
Organism: Sepiola atlantica; assembly: GCA_963556195.1. Classification (NCBI taxonomy): domain Eukaryota; kingdom Metazoa; phylum Mollusca; class Cephalopoda; order Sepiida; family Sepiolidae; genus Sepiola; species Sepiola atlantica. The sequence goes on along the minus strand of OY744517.1, from coordinate 121,417,988 downwards.
TTTACTGAAGTTTATATTGCATTAAATTTAAGAGTATATATATATATATATATATATATATATATATATATATATATATAAATATATATATGTATATATATTTATATATATATGCCTATCAATAATGATCGATAGTTCTATTCTTATACCTATATTACAGATCACATAGACCCTTTTTTATGAAAATAGCTCGTTGTTCCTGACATTTAACGGCTTACATTTCTATTAATATATTGTGATATGTTTACTCACACATAAAAATGGAAAAATCCAAATTATTTCAATCTGCACGATTTACATTGCCTACTAGAGATGATAATTTGACAGTGTAATTTACTAAACACGCGTGTATATGTATAATATTAGAATTTTGTAGCTTACAAGATTTTTTACATAATTAATATTTTAAATATTACAATAACGCTATTAAAATCAACACTTAATATTTATCCATATATACGCGCGTTTTAAAAGGTCATTTATTGTCATTATTAAATTTCAGTAATACTTTACAAACTTTTATGATTTTCCGCATTAGCATACACATTTCTTCAATACGAATGAAGATACTTTCTAGTTAATTTACACACAATAGAAAAAATACATATTTACGCTTAATGTAAACAAACTACATGTAAATACTTTAATCGCTGAATGACATTATTACCCACTTCTAATTATTGAAGAGAATGATCTAGTTTGTTTGTTTAAGCCTGTATTTTGTGTTTCTGACAGAACAACGTGCAACAAACCCGACGTCAGGGAATTGATGATACAATGAATACGTTACCAAATTGATTCAAAATTATACCGTTACCTGATAAACAATCACCAATATCGCGTTAAAGATATCGAACATGAAGAGGATGTAAACATTAAATGCGTCGGTCCTATCTGAAAGAAAAATAACACACTTTTATTAACACTTTCATACATTGTAGTATTTATGTTTATGCGGAATAACAAAGCCGTGCTGATGCTATAACTAACTAAAAAAGTTATTAGAATCATAAAATGTAATGTTCACGAAATCTTAATATATATATATATATATATATATATATATATATATATATATATATATATTATGTATCATAAATTATTTGATAACAAATAAAGTACTCAATTGTAGGTGTTGGGGCTTATCGTGACACATCGACTTATTACAAACACATAATATTACCCATGGTTAACACAGAAGGTAGAATAGTTAGTGCTTTCCCATTTCGTTTTAGTCTTAGACTATTCAATGGTACTGAAGAGTCAGTTTGCTTTTACCAGCCGTTTTCTACTCGACCCAGCATGGTCAGATAGATGACACTTCGATACGCCTAACAAGCATTGTTATTTATAGTTGGAAATAAAATACTATATATATATATATATATATATATATATATATATATATATATATATCATATAAACAATTCATTTTTGTAACAAACGTTCTTTTATATATGAATTTCCTTTCGGTTACACAATTTGTGCGTTGTAGCTGCACATTACGCGACTATATCTCTTAATTAAATGTCATATGCAACTTTAATGTTTCAAGGAACTCTCTTCTCATATATTAATATATTCATCAAAACACATTTATTTACATTCATTTATTTCTGCTTATCTACGGAACATACAGTTGTCGTCATACATCGCTAAGTTAACCATTGAAGATATGGGAGGCCAGTTGCAGAAAACTATTTTAGAAAGAAAAAGTTGAGATTCTTCGGAGAAATACCTTAGATATAACTCTTACCTGAGGGGTAGAAGTCATTTTTCGCTAGAAAAGATGAAGAAACCTCGCTGACTCCTGTAAATGGTGAAAGTTGGCTGCTCGCTATACAACACGCACCCCTATTTTTGTAGAGATGTGTTGATATGTGTTTTCACTCGTGCGTGTGTTTACGTGCGTCAGTGTGAGCTGGGAGGATATGTTATTGATGTTTGTTCTAACGTAAGCTCTCTCAATGTATACTACGTGAATATATATAATTTCGTTAACGGATTATTCTAGTAAGAATTACGTATCGTAGCTCATTCACGGTGATTTACTGAGCCTGTGGTTTCTTAGTCTCATCTGCTTTGCTTTTAAATTATTAGCAACGACCAAATCGCAGTAGCGATGTGGAAATGGTGGAAGCTCAAAGACAGGCTATAAGAGTTTCATTGTCGAAAGCAATTTACTGGCACCCGTCTGAGAACAAGTTAACTGATAAAAGTATTGTTTTTATTTTACCATAGTTCACGTTCTTTCAAGCTAAGCTAAACATATACAAAACATACACTTAACATCTGACTTATATATGTAAAACATATATGTATGTAAAACAATATTGGAGAAACTCGAATATTCTGACTTTTTATTAGAAACGAACATAGAAAAAATCAACATTATAATAATTTTTTAAGTATCATCGTCACATTTTTTATCTTGGTTAAAATTTTCACCTATATAATCTAGGTATCTATAACCCTTATAGAACAGTCACGAAACTGATGACACACAGAATTCATTTCAATTACAAATAAACTACATTTCGTCGAGTTTAACGCACTTTCGTATTCTTGTCTGTCACGCTTCTATACTCTGTTTAAGATAACGATAGATAATCCGTTGTTAACCCACGCAAGTCATCATGCAATTTTCCGAAACAGGTTGAGTTAGCTTGTCTTTGACGTTACGTATCAGCCTCAGGAAAAGTAAAAACAATCACAAAAAGACGATTCGGTAAATACAAGACAAGTTCAAGTACGGTGATATTTTTCTACGTCATAACTTTCTGGATCCTAAGAATGATGTGAGCAGCTGTATTGTATTGATGCATGATACGTAGGGTAAAGAAAATGATGTGATGATTAAATAATTACAGAAAACTGAAAAAAATATTCTCTCAAAATGAAAGAAATCAAACAATGACGTCAAGTTATATACTAAAAAAAAGACGATATTTTTTCAGAAGACATGTTTTCCGGTCAGTTTAAATTTGTATTCAAATATACGAAATTGTTCAAGAATGTACCAATATACTTCCCCTGGTGATACCAGATCAGGCTGCCCTGTGGATCCCTGAGACGAAATTCACCTACATTGACGTTTTTAAAAAAAATTTTTTTTTTTTTATTTGTAAAACTTAATTATGTTCTACAAAACCAAAAACAAAAACAACAGCCCCTCTCCCTTTCTCCCTCCCCTTTTTTATTTTTATTTTTCCTACCCTACTCCCGGTCCTGGATATGACCTTAAACTACATCCGATGGTGAGATCCGGCTTACGTACTTTGGGGAATGTGGAGCCTCCTCTTAATTACCATTGCTCCCAGGTCCACCCTGACCCGGAGTGGTAGTACCTGTTAGGGTCCCAACTATGGGTTAAATAGAAACAGATATTAAAAGGGGAAAGAAACAAAAAAGAGAAGAAAACAAGACCAGATTCGGCATTAAATAACCCAAAAAGGGTTGATATGCCGTAAAACAAAACTACCAAACCAAAAACCCTGATTAAACATTTGAAGATATAAAGAACTTGAAGCATAAAAACTTTCACTATAATGACCAGATTCGGCATTAAATAACCCAAAAAGGGTTGATATGCCGTAAAACAAAACTACCAAACCAAACCAATATACTTCCGAAGAAGAATAAAACATGAATCTGCAATAAAGTGTACAGATAATTTATATTTATTATCATTTATAATAGTGATTATGATATATATTATAATAACACTATTAATAATAATAATAATAATAATAATAATAATAATAATAATAATCATAATAATCATAATAATCATAATAATAACAATAATAATAATAATAATAATAATAATAATATTAATAATTGAAATAAAATATAATAATACATGAATGCAATTTATTTGATAAGAAAACTTCTATCTTAAAAGTTATTGAGATATCTATACATAGTTACACTGCTGTCTTGATTCAGATTTTTTTTAAATTGAAATTTAAATATATATTTAATTATTTCAAGTAGTATGAGTGTTTCTTTGAAGCGTTAGTGGTGAATTAGTTTACACGTATTTAATAAGGCTTCATGGAATACGGGAAAACGGAACGGTGAAAGAAGACATGTAAAATAACAAAACGAGAATGAGACTATATATGCAATATTTTTATTTCGAAAATGGATCTATTTATTTTTCAGTAGATTTTTTAATACTGTTTCAGTGAGTCTTTCACTTATATGAAATAGACCCCGGGATGGTGTAAAATATTTTGATATTTCGGGATGTATTAACTCCATTCTAAAAGATTAGGACTTTTTTTCGTTTATAAAGAAGAAACACAAACATATGACTGTTATATAAAATATGCTATGTTCGCAGAAAATATTAGATAAGCAAAAATGATAAAAAAATATGTATTTATTAGTTCATGTTTGGTCTTATTATTTATTCATGCATTTGGTTGTTACTTTTTATTAATATATGTATTTCATTCATGAGGTATTTTTATTATATATCAAGTGAACTATTTGTGTTTATTAAATACTAGCAGGACTACCCAGCGATGCCCAGGTGTAGAATCAAAAATCAATTTTAGTATACTAAAACTTGGTTGGCAGATTAAGTTATCACTTTAATCACATCACTTGCCTTTATATTTTAAACCACTCTTATCACCTAATATTTGCACTGTGCAAGTAGTGCACACATTAAAAAGTAGATTACAATCTCATAGTTTGATAGTAAGATTAGTATAGCCTGTCCTATGTACAGGTGTTTTTTTATACATGGTTTCCCAAGACGAATGCACCCAGGTAACATAAATCCCCTTTTTTAAGTTCTTTCTCTTTAAATACAAATCACAAACACATAATTGTCGATGTTATTATTTGATTTTTTATCACATGGTGTGTTACAGTTTTAGTGCTTGGCCTTGACGTTTATTGATGGACATAGCGAAACAAAGTCATACAGAAAAACTCCAACCACTTATAGTAAAAAGGTATATTTGATGGTATAATTGCTATCCCTGGAATAAAAACAGTTTCACCTTTGCCACAAACAGTGAAAATGATTGCTTAAATGCAGCTTATCATCAATTTACAGTTTATTTTATAAACATGGAAAGCGGACTTTAATGCAATAACTTATACAATTGTTGATCCCAGACAACGCCGAAAAAGTACAACTGGTCACTGTCAAGTCTTGATTTCTTCTCCTCCTCCATTTAAACTTGTAAAGCATGTTCGTTTATGTAGCGTCTCTATTATATAAAATCATGTTCATCTATGTTGCGCCCCTGTCATATCACAGAACTCATAAATCATGTTTATTTATGTAACAGGTATATAAAAACAACTCATAGGAATTATGAGTTTCCGATTAGCGCATAGTGGCAGACATTAGTGGAAGTAGCAGATATCAGCAGGTCGTGTTTCGCATCGTCTACTAAAATGTAAAATTATAAAAATACAGATTAATTTCCTGTTTTTAATTATAAGTTAGCGATTTCTTTACATGGCGGACACTGACGGACACTGGCGGGTAGTGTCAGCCGGTGTCAACCAAAATATAAAATCTAATAAATGCTGATTTATTCCTTGTTTTGAGTTGGCTATTTCTTTCTAGGGAGGAACATGGCGGACAGTGGCGGAAAATAGCGAGCACTGGCGAGAACTGTCGGACAGTGGCAGGCACTGGCGTGTCCACAAAATAGTACTATCTAATAAATGCTTACCCGTTTCGTGTTTTGAATTATGATTTAGCGATGTCTTTATAGGACTAGCAATTGCGAACACTGGCCGACACTGGCAGGCAGTGCTGACTAAAATTTAAATTCTTAAAAATGCTAACTTATTTTCTTTTTTGAATTATGATTTGGCTATTTTTTTATAGGACTGACAATAGCATGCACTGGCGGGAAGTGGCGGGCACTGGCGAGGAGTTATCACTAAAATGTAAAATCTTATAAATGCTTACTCATGTCTGTTTTTTTAAGTATGAGTTGGCTATTCCTTTGTGGGGCTGATACCGGCCGACAGTGGCGGACAATGGCGGGCACTGGCTGGCAGTGTCCACTAAAACGTGAAACCTTAAAAATACTGACTCATTTCGCGTTTTGAATTATGATTCCGCTATTTCTTTATATAGCTGACAATTGGGAACAGTGGCGGGCAGTGGCGAAAACTGGCGGTCACTGGCGAGCAGTGTCTACTATAATGTAAAATATAATAAATGCTGACTGATTTCCTGTTCAGAAGTATGAGTTGGCTATGTCTTTATAGGGCTTAAAATGGTGGACACTGGCAGGCACCGGCTGACAGTGCCCACTAAAATTTAAAATCTAAAAAAATGATGACTCATTTCCTGCTTTGAATTATGAGTTGGCTAAGTAAACCTGGGTTAGTCACCCTCCTTCTTCTGCGTAGAATTATCGTATTACAATTTTTAATTCCCCCCTCTCCACACCGCATTCTCCCTATGATGCTATTTTTGGTTGAATTTGAGAAAATTACTTGGATTTTTTGGCGGAAATGACTTAATTGTGTTCTATTTATACATACTTCTATTTATACATAATTCTGATTATACAGAATTCTAACAATACAGACTTCTATTTATACAGAATCAAATTTTAATCTAGCTGAAAATTGCTGAAATAATAGACCACCCATAGACGAAATGTGCCCCATACCCCTTCATGAGTGACTTCAGAGATTCGGGAACACGCCCATTAACTTTCTCTTTGACTTTTACATCAAAATACTCTTTTAGAACAATCTAGATTTGCAAACGTTTTTTTTCTATATAGCGCACACATGTATACAGACATTGAGTTGCATGTATGTAGATATTAATAAATTGATTTGTGATTCATACACATATACCGTCTCCTGTTATTTATTCTTGTTCATGCAACCTTCCATATTTCTGGTGTTCAACATTGCATTGCTTCTGCATTCAGACACTTACCTTCATTTATCTCTTTTTACCAGTAATGCTTGAAGCAAACTACTATTTCCTTATATATATATATATATATATATATATATATATATATATATATATATATATATATATATATATATATATATATATAGTATTTTTATAGGTTTTTATTCATAGATGGCAATTTAGTTAAGCAACGGTGTTTATTAGATAGTGCTAAATAACAAGAACAGCTGTATTTTCGCGTGAATATTTATTTAGTTGTTGTTTGTATAAAAAAATGCATTTTAGTTTTATATTTGTATGAATAAGTATTTATATTTATATATATATATACATATATATATATATATACACATGTATATATACATATATATATATATATATATATAGTAAGTTATGAAAATATATTTATGGTAATTAAGCTACACAGAGGTTCCCGCGTTTCATCCCCAGCAAATCTTCAGGCTAAAATGCATGAAGTTAGTTTTACCGGGTGTTTTTATATACACGGCTAGCTAGTTAATCAATCGTATTCTTTGTTGTCCTCTTAGCCAATCATTGGGCTGCTCACGAACAAAGGTGCGGTTAGTTTTATCTTACTATTCCTTGTTCTATTGTTCTGTTTTCTATATCCTGTTCTGTTGTTGTGTCAATATGATTAGTGAACTTATTTTAACACGTTGTTTCTTGTATTTCTATATTAGGTTTAAGTTTTTATGTTGGTAGGTTTTAGTT
>OY744517.1:121397834-121405334 GCA_963556195.1 Sepiola atlantica | reverse complement strand
TTTCTATTCATAAGATCATCAATTAGTTTAAACAAATAATATATCAATAAATCTTTTCTTTTATTGTTCTTTTTCTAATTTTCATTCTCATCACTGATTTCACTTTAGTATTGCTCTATCTCATATATTGAGCGTTAACATTTCAAAATATTTTGAATTATCAATTATTGAAATAAAAGTGCTTTATTGTAGGTTCTTCTAGTGTTAATGTAAAGTACTTTATTAGGAAAACTGTATATCGCAGTATCTGTTGGGTGCTTGCTAAATCTGAGGTAGAAACCGGCTCATAGCAAAACCGGCTCATAGCACCATCCCTATTGTTTAACAAATCCACTTTTGTAAAATTGTTATTTTCAGTCGTATTATTTAACTAATGAAGGGGAAATAGTATACCCTTTCCACATTTCATAAGTTATAATTAATGTATGCCATACTAAGTTAGGCTCATGTAATAATAATGTATGATTTACATCGCCATTAATATGTTTAAAATCTAACGGTCTTTTCAGGGTCAAACGGCTTACAAAGTAATAAGTAATACATGCCAATGTCAATGTCATCCATGCGATATCATCATCATCATCATCATCATCATCATCATCATCATCATCATCATCATCATCATCATCATCATCATCATCATCATCATCATCATCATCATCATCATCATCATCATTATTATTATTATTATTATTATTATTATTATTATTATTATTATTATTTATGCACCCACTAGTCTTTCCTACTATTAGTTACCAGTGATATGTAACTGCGAAAAGCACGTGGCGTTCCCGGGAACCTGAGTAACATTATGTCTCCTCAAGTTTACAGTATTTTACGTTACATCACAATAGTTACTGACTTTTAATCTTGCGGCTGCTGTTTCCGCGTGATTTTTCGGTGAACACCGCTAGTTGGATTTCTATAAAAATATGAGTGAAAATATGTCTCTTCAATATTATAGTCTTATCCGTATAGTTGAGGTCTGCATAGTGCTATATGAACTTTGTATTTAAATCATATCAGACAATCAATACAACTTGAAATGTCATTGTGGTTGTTGTACTTTTTAATTTTATTATAGTTAATGATTGCATGACTTATTTTTTGTCATACATTTTAAGATCTTCCCACTACTACATATTAGTTTAGTTACTTATTTCCCATCTACATCGTTCCTCTTTCTCCTTTTCCCCTACTATTCACTAATATCATGTAATGTATATATGAATTCATGCATGTGTGTTTTTTAGATGTTTGTAGATTTATGTTAGATTTAGTGTATACGGGTATAGTTTTGTGTTGATGTTTCTGTATAGTTTTGGCTATATATTTGAGTATACACTAAAAGTGTTGGAATGCAAAACGCGATAACTCAACTATCTATAAATTTAAAAAAGCAAATAAAAGGACGAAGATTTAAATCTAAACTTCGAGTAAAAGCGTATTTTCATTAAAAAGAAACAACACTTATTTTGAAATAAACTTATGTAAAAAATTGTTCGGGGTATTGTCAAATGTTGAAATGCAGCACTTTATGAAGTGATGGATCGCAATTTTAAAAATTTCGTTCAACACGTTTTACACTTGAACTTTTCACGGATACGCCAGTAAATGTTTGTGTTTGCGTAAACACACACGTTCATCTGTTTTCGAAATAGGATTATTGTCGGCAATGATTTTTGAAGGCATGACATAAATGCATTAGTCATAGTATTGTATGATAGGTGTTAGTCATAGTTTTCTTATTGTCACAGTGAAAAAGAGCATGGACCCAAGGTGACTACTATTCCTTTTTAGATATCTCCTATCTTATACAAATCGATAATGTACATATGTTTAAGTCTATATTTTTCGTATAATATCGACGAAAATTTAGCAAATATGTTATCGTAAGCCCATAAGGTCGTAACCTTGACATATCGAAGATTATATAATTATGAATTATATATTTCGAAAATAGTAAAGCAGGTCCCAATGAATAAATTTTTTTTTTCAGTTGTTTTATTATTTATCCCGGCAATAAAGTTGTTCAAGCATATCTTGAATTGTCAAAAATAAATATTTAGCAGAAAAAAGACCAGAAACGCATTTGAAATTGTCCCTAAGAAACTTAGTTTAGTAAATATTTTTTAGATCAATTTTTCCAAACAATTTCCTGAAATTATTCCTAAACTCCATCATTGATTAAAGTAAGAAAAAGTAAAATACATTTATATTCCCCTATATTATGAGAGAATTACAAAAAAATGTTACAAAACTGTTTTAATCTACAATAAAGTTTGATATAATTTGACAAAGTAATATTTTATGAAGTTTAACATAAGTAGGGGAGTTAGCAATTTGCATTCCAATTGAGGGGGTCGTAAATGGTAGACTGACGGTTCATTCTTAATCTTTCTTCACTCAGGGAGGTAGTTAAAGCATATAACCATCTTGAATCGCCTGTTATGTATAAACGAAATTTCAATATAAAAGATTAGAATGTTAAGTAAGATATTTATTCTGTATTACAAATATGAATGTAAACGTCTATAACAAGTTTAGAGAATAGAGGTTACGGGACTCAGCATATATTACAGTTTTAATTTTGATGTTCCTTTAATACAATAAATAGATATCGTGTATAAAATACTCTCCATTATGAATGTAATGACCATTCAGGATACAAATATTATTTTAAAGAGAAAACCCCATACAAAGGGGAAGCAAATACTTTTATTTATATAAATAAACAACAACACGTTGGGGTGCGTAGTATGACCTCTTTTAAGTTTCAATCTTATTAAGAGCGTCGTTGTGCGTGGTTCCGATTATACAATGTTATGAATCTATTTGAAACATATTCAATACATTTGATTAAAGCTCAATCAGAAGGAACGATGAAAACCGCCACGCAGTATTGGTAAGAATAGTTTTTGTATGGATTCGTCACCCTCCGTTTGTAAATTAGATTTAATAACACAATTTTTATTTTCATGAATAGGGATGTGTATAAGTGATAATCAATACGAGTTTAATTATATTTGTACATTTGAAAAAGATTTTAATTTCAAGTAACTTGGTTTAATATTAATCAAACATTTTACAATAGTTATTAATCGTTTTGTTAGATTACTTAAGTATTTTCATTTGCGTTTTAAGTGGCATACCTTATCTATCTATCTATCTATCTATCTATCTATCTATCTATCTATCTATCTACCTATCTATCTACACACACACACACACACACCCATATATATATATATATATATAGAGAGAGAGAGAGAGAGAGAGATAGATATATAGATATATGATATAGTTTGTGTACTCTTTATTACCTGAGCATTAGTTTGCGCTCTAAGAATTAAACATAACAACAGTTTGTGTACGATCGTTTCTGAGACGATATATCCGTATTAACATCTATTCTCTTTATCATCATATAGTATTTGAGACTAATTTAAAACTAATAGACATGATTACGGTTGTATAGTTTAACACTCTCAATTTTACATGAAATTAGAAATAATAAGTCAGGATATATATATATATATATATATATATATATATATATATATGTATATATATAATAGAATTAACGATAAGTAAAGTATTGTTAAAGTGATATATCGTGATAAAGTAAAGCTCAATACGTTGAGTAGGACAATCAATTAAATAAGGAAATATGAAGAAAAAAATTGCACAAAATGACACAAAATTACCTAAAAATTATACAAATTTTATTACATTGAAAGTTCAGAGGCTAGGAGGTAAACTAATCCTTCATCCATGGATTTTCAAAGATAACACTCTTCTCGTCAGAGAATACAATTCGGTAATGATATATTTATAATAATTAAATATTAGCTATTCCATTTCACTTTGAAAATTGAAGAAGAAATAACAGGAAAGGTTGTGGATAATGAAATAAATAGCCGAGAAAGAGAATGGTAGCAGTATTGAGTAGCCATTATCGAAGCCAAAATGTGACGCTATAGTGCAGATAGAAAAATAGCAAAAATTTGTAGATTTAGAAAAATGTTTGTAGATTTGGAGAAAGTTTTTTAAAAGTTGTACAGGGTTTCAAATTAAAGGCAGAGGGTTCAAAAGTATATCACTTGGTCCGTAGGGATTCGTGTCTCCGTTTTGTGTATAATTCTGTAGAATTACAAGTAAAAGTTCGTGGAGTAATATTGTAAGTATCCAATTCGGCGGATCCGAAGCGAAGATTATCTGTAAAAAGACGCTATGTGGCAAAGTTGTCATATATTAACTTAAATATTCGGTTTTTGGTATGAACCTCAGCCGATTAAAGTGAACAGAACTGGATCCAATGAAATCAGTTGGAATAATGCCTAAAACTAATGTCTTAAGAGTGTGTGTGTGAATGAGTAGGATTGGGTTGGGGATATGCTAGGGTTGAATGTGGTAAAGTCTATAAATTCAAGTTTTACTTTGAATTGTCAGCTAAATCCGTGTAGTAGAGAAGGGGGTAGTGGGTGTGTCTGTAGGGTGGGGGAATTCAGTTGCTTATATTTTGAGTTAAAAGAAAGGTTTTCTGAATGCGGGGGGTTGGCGGACAGAGTAAATATGGTCAATGGAATTTATAGATAGCGCCACTTGATAATAATATTAAAAAAAGGAATATTACAAGAGTATAGGTTTATCTTTAGAGCAGATGTATTAAATACATGTGAGTATTTTCTTTTTCAAGCAAGGCATGTTATCGGATTTTAATTTTTGCATAGACTAATATTATATTAAATTATGTTAACTGATTTTAGTTGAATTAAAAGGTCAAATTTGGTGTATGTACTTAGATTAATATTATATTAAATTATAGTGCATTACATTACATTATCCGACTTTAGTAGAATTAAAGAGTGACCTTAGGTGTATGTGCTGAGAGAAATAGAGGGTATATTTAATAAGTCAAATCTTCTCGGACGAGGGAGGAGATGCATATGTCAAACTCGTTCACGGAGTCGAATGTACGAATCCCCCCCCACAAATACGTGTGCGTGCCAATTATTGGACAACAGAGTCAGAACATCATATGAAAGATACAAGTTGATGTTATATAGAGTATACTGTCAGGGGGTATGACTAGCTGTAAGCCTTTAGTATTAGCTTAATATTTTTCCAAAAGGGGTGGGGTGAGGCGGTAGGGTGTATCTATAGTGGAAGATCGATGCTAAGAAGTCGTATGGTGGGTAATTTACTATATGCTTTTAGTATTGGGTTTAAATCAACTCTAATAGGGGAGTGAGGATGATCTAGATACCGAGTCACGACGATGACACGTTATGTGTATTTATGTGTTACGGGGTGGGGGTGTCTATTGGGGTTACAAGCTTAGCGTACTTAAATCTCCTCTTATGTTGGCATGTAAACATTATCTCATTTATTGAATGTATCATGTGTTTCTCTCTTGCAGCTGTGAGTATCATTACTGTTTCAGATGTGCAGGTGTGGCAATTCCTTGAGCCCGGTGTGTAGGACTTTGACTTTTTTAGTATAAACCATTTTAGGGGAAATTGGGTGTTATTTGATTTAAACTCTTTGATTAATCTAGTTAGAGAGGTTTTGTTATTGGTGTTGTTATTGAATGAATATGTGTGGGAAGAGATTCTGGATTTTACAGATTGTGAGGTCGACCTATGTATGTATATATCCTATGGTAAGCCATTCTGTCAGTTACTGGGTTGCTTCTGGTTGTGGGTATCATAGTGGTGCTAGGCTGGTTCAGGGTTGGGTTTTTAGAGTTAGGTGGGGTTGTGGGTCACGGTGATGGAAGTTCGGTGGTATTGTTTAGATCAGTAGTGCGTTGGGGTAATTTGGTTACGGTACATGCATAGACCACATCTGGAACCGTATATATATATATATATATATATATATATATATATATATATATATATATATATATATATATATATATATTAAATATGTTAGCCTTTGGATCATTAGTTGAGCTCAGATTAAATTGTTTAAATAAGTAACGAGTGGGCAAGGCCAGTTAAATATAAAGAATGAAAAGAGAGACTCCCAAAATCAACCGCTATCTTATATTTCTTTTCTAATCTCTCTCTTTCTCTTCATCTCTCTTCCCATTTCTCTCTATCTCTCTCTCTCTCTCTCTCTCTCTCTCTCTATATATATATATATATATATATATATATATATATATATATATATATATATATATATATATATATATACATCGCTTCTCTTCTCCAACTGCGGGATACATATTACACGTAGTTTTAGTGATATTCTTTATTGTAATGAACTGTTTACATGTGGTCATTTTATCCTGTCTTGCCTAATTTTTCGTTTTAATCGGCGGAGTTGGAGTGCGAGAGAATTATATAGAAATTAGAGTGATAGATACTTTATTAAATAAGGTCGGTGTTTATAACAAGACCGATTGAGAGAATAAATTAGTGACGCAGACACTTTATAAGACATGGGTCACTTAGTGATACACTTGACATTTTCAGCTAAACAGAACAAGAGAAATTGATATTTTTCAAATATAACTCAATCCCAAATGTAAGGTATATTTTGCCATGTATTTTGTGTGGAAAACATACACGGTGAAACAAAAGTTGATTTCTCCAGTTTTAGAAGATGCAATACAATGTCAAAATGGGAACATCCGAGTCAAATGAGTAAAAATGGCATAAAAATATTGCTGGATATTAATTAAGTGAGGTGTCAATAATATACTTTTGGTTCTGATAGAGCTCGTCAAGAAAATGTAGATGTGTAGTATATTTTGTATATCACGAAAATATAAGTGATTGAGGAAGACAGAGCAATTGTCTGCTAATAAAAACATTTTTGATAAATTGATGTTAATTTGTTTCTTGTATTTACTGACGTTTATATGACATCATACTAAATTAAATTAATATATGTAGTGTTAAACTATTGAGCTATAGTGTTAATCATTCAACCTATGTGTTAATAAAAACATATATATATATAGAATATAACTAGATATGTACTCACAATTTGGAGTTATTAACACACAACCTTCGTTCCGAATTTATAATCGTGCGATTGGTTTGAATGGTTATCTACATTTATGATTCGATAAGGATTAAGGGTATACGGATGTATATAATAATTACATATTTATTATTTAATGATTATTTGCTGCCCCCGTTTAGTTGTGGGCTTTAATGTCAAGCTTAGTTATAATGCAACGTTTTCTTATGGGCAACATAATGTGATTGGTGCTAATAAAATGTCCGCTTATTGATATAAATAAGTTTATTTCTCATAATTTCGTATCGCTATTTATTTCGGCCTCATCGGTTAACACGTCGGGTGTGGAGTTATAAAAAAACAACTCTCGTTCCGGCGATCGAATCGTGCGACTAGCTTGAATGAGTATCTCTAGGCTGATGATTCTGCAAGGTGGAAACGTATAGGTATGTAGATAATAATTATATATATATATATATATATATATATATATATATATATATATATATAGTAAGTTAT
>OY744517.1:121305334-121395334 GCA_963556195.1 Sepiola atlantica | reverse complement strand
TATGTTTGGAGCCGATATATTTGATGTTTTATATACATTTATGTATTTTTATATATATTTTTTTTATAAATTTGTAAGTTTCATTTTTATTACCTGCAGAAATGCGGTAATGGTCCTCTGGGGGAGAACATTTTCTTTGAAAACTCATGAGTTAAGGACTTTAAAGAACTTTGCCTAAACATTGAACTCTAATAAAATTTGATTCGCACCTTATTCTATTCTTTCACTTATTCTATTCTTTGACTTTATCTATATATACATATACACATACATGCATACATACTGTTTGATATAGGTACATTTCGCCTTTAGTCCTATGCGTTGACGTGGTGACATTACCGATAGAACATCGGGCATCAGGCACATTTTATTTTATAGACGCCGGCTTCGGTATAAGCATATTTAGAGCTAGGATGGGGACGGTATTTGATGTTAACTTGACCTTACTTGTCTAGGAAATTGATGTCACCATTTTTAAGTCGTATTTGAATATTTAGTGGTGTAAGTAGATGGAGATGCAGTTATGACGAGAACTTCGTTACATTTATTTTTTTAATTAATTTTGTTTGTGCTATATGTGTTTGTTGCGTTGTTGTGATGTGAATGTTTGTAGTATTAGTCTGTTTCCCGTTCTGAATATTGATAGCTGTGCGTTTTGCGTTGTGGGTAAACACGTAAGGATATTTTAAGGATATATATGTGTTCTCTGTGTAGGTTTCATCATTGTTGATATAGTAAGACTGCAAATTCCGAATGCTTTAGAGAACGAGTCGATAACTAAGCAATATTTTATTATGTTGTTGTTATGGCATTTACTTGGTTTTCTAGAGACTGAGTAGTTACGCCCGTCAGAGGAGATCTGTTGTGTAATGCCATAGAAGCTACATTTTCGTTCGGATGTGAAGAAAATGGTGCGTTTAACTTTATTGAATTTTTCAGTCGAGAAGCTTCTAAATGCGGGTAGATACAGAGTGAGTTATTGATATATCTAAATAATAGTACATCTCATCAAATCTAATACTAAACTCCGCTCCCCTGCCACAAAAATGATTTATGGATGGGTACTGGTACAGCTTTTAAACAAGACAAAACCGATTTTCGTACGCATTTTTCGACTGTTTACGTAACAGCCGGAAGGTGTCGAATCTCTCATTCAATCAGAAAGTGAGCAAAATGGACACGTTAAATTGTAAATAAATTAAATCTTTAATTGGCGGGTGCAAAACATTTCCAACATAAAACAGACTAAAAACAGACAGGCAACAATAACTGTTACAAAACGAAATAAAAATAGGTTCGAGTTAGGTTGGAATAAGGGAATCGTTAGGCTACGTTTCGGTTGTGCTTAGTTTTGGTAAAGGGTTAGGGTAAAAAAACGATTCGATTGTTGTCTTGTTCAAAAGCTAGACCAGTATTGAAAAAATAACTCCTGTTAAAACTATATATTAATATGTAAAAAAGCGGTTAGAAGCCTAACAATACATGTTTTTAAATAAATATGAATTTATTTAAAAGTAGTCCCAAATGTTCGACGTAATACGTCCTCATCGGTTGTGCAAAACATTTTTTTTCTTTTATAGCGACATGTCTATCGCTAGTAGAAGGTATAATCCGTATTGAACTATTACCGGATCGATATCTAACGGATTCTACCTTCTACCACCAGTAAACATGTTGTTATTAAAGAAAATGTATTGCACCCCCCCCCCCGATTAGGACGTATTACGTCAAAAGTTTGGGATTACTTTCAAATAAAGTCATATTTAATTTAACAAAAATGACTTGTTAGGTTTCTAATTGTTTTCTTATATTTAAATATTCAATGCTTTCTAATTGGAGACCACAATATCTGCATATAATTAATATTGTTGTCAATAAATAAATCATTATTGCATAAAAATAAACATACGGTGATTGTCTTTTTTTTCGCTTTCAATGTTGATTCAACATTTTTTCTGTTGCAACGTCGCCCTGTTTTAATTCTGACGTCGGTTCGTTTTCATTTGGGTTTTACGTCGGCAAAAGTCGGTTGGTCTGGTTCAAAAGCTGTATCAGTACTTATGTTATTTGATTATCCCGCTACTTCCATTTTATATTCAACGATACACTATAAAAGCAAACATTTTGATTATCGATTGATTCGCCACTCAGCGGAGTCCTAACTTATGTTTACTTTTTTATTGAATTTTTAGAAAATGGCCCCTTCAAATATATCCTACACAAACACTCTCAACAAGCTAAACAATCGGAGTTGGACTATAGTTACAATTTGTGGCATAGCTGTGGTAGTTACGGCGAATTAGAAAACTATGTAGGATTTGAAATTAAGGTAGGCACGAAAACTGTAGTAATGACTGCGGATGATGGATTTCGAAGTGGTAAAATTACATGCAACCCTTAGATAAGACCTCGACAGATACTATCACTACGTGTCATAAAATACCTGGTTAAGTATATCTATACTTTCCAAAGCATCGAAATAAGGAACTTGCCCCCGGATGTATTTCAAGTGTATACAACAAGGAACTATGGCACACAACTATTTGATGTAATCATAGATACGTTTGTATGTATATGTAACATTTTGCATTGAAGCCCACACAACGCATGTATTTTATTTAAAAAAATATTTATTTATTTAAATTCAACGAAGTTTCGATTGTAAAAAGTGAGCGTCAGGAAATATTGACATTTTGTTTCTTTTTCTTAGTTTTTGTGACATTATATCGCTAGAAAATCCGTATGGTTTTCGAACAGTGATGAGTTATTGTATAATGTATTCGTCATGAGGTAGCGCGAGCACACGTACATTTATTATAAGTTGGTCCTATTTTTTGGAAGCGTATAGTAATGTATAGTAATTTTGAAAAAAATCTTTAGCAATCCGACAAATATATATACATGATATACGTTGGTCATCCTTTTTGAAAATGTTGGGTAATATGAATAAGTAATGTTGTTTTGAAGCCCAAACAATCCTGTTGCCAGACCATACACATTTTCTACTGATATTATGTCACTATAAAAAGGAAAAAAGGTTACTATTTTCTGAAGATGACATTTTACAGTAGAAACTTTGTTTAATTTAAATATATATAATGTTTGTTTAACAGAAAATATATGCGTTGTTTGGGCTTTAAAACCATTGTTTTATTCATATTACTTATCTTTTCAAAAATGAGGGCCAACTTATAGTATGTATATATATTTGTCTGATTCCTAAATATTAAAAAAAAATAACTAAGCATATCAACGTGGGAATGATTCATCTGCCTAATCTTGTTGGCATAAGACGGATCTACAATTACTCTTCATATATACTAAACTCATCATGCTCGATTTATTAGATGCATTCTATTAAAGCGATACATTACACACAGTTTACTGAAGATATATGTAAATATATGTAAATAGGAGATAATGTGTTTGCAGATATGTAATACACCTTTTTATGATGTCAATGCACTAATGGTAAACTCACAACAATAGTAGGATTTGCAATGCAACACTAATTTGTTTCGGAATTTCTTTAGATTAGGATTGATAAGTTGTATTATTTGATTTATTAGGACTACTATTCTCATCTTTGATTCAATTCATGATTGTGTAGACGATTTCTAATCGGTCATTGCTGATGGAACGTGAGCTTTGTTGATCAAATAAAGTTTTCTGTTCAGAATTCCGTACAGTTTCCCAAGTGTTACATAGAAATTTGCGAGTTCGACAAAAGTTTACTGAAGAAGTTCGGACGTTACTTCGGCTGAAACATGATGGTAACAGAATCTAAGATGAGAACACTAGTCCGACTAATCACAATAATACAGAATGGTATTTATTAAAACAGCACGCAAAGCACGATGATGTTTGGAATTCATGTGTAGAGAAAACTGGCAGATCGTTTAGAAGCGCATGACGAAACATTAGAAGAAACCGACAACAATGTCCTACTTGTAGTTAAATGCGTGATGCATTTAAAGCTTGCGGAAAGAATACATACGTTTCAAGTGTTTCATTCAGTGCAGTAAATTATTTAAGCAAATGTCGAAAAATCTATGTAAAGCATTGTTAGTAATCGCCTGGCGTCTGAAGGTACAACTTAATCTGCTGCATGACGAACTTCGCTGAAAATGATACATGATACAAAAAGCGTTTTCCCTGCGTACGCTCGCACAAGTAGAACGGTTTCTCCAAGCAAAACCATTACTAAAAATGTTAAACAACCCCCGAAAATGTGTTTACTTTTTACGAAAACAAATATCTCCAGAATCAAAGAGTGGAAGGAATAAATGAAAAGTGGTAATGTGCAGATAATTCTACTAACAACCGATCTTTCCATTTACGTGGTAGTTTGAAGGACGTTGCGTACCATATATTGTTTCGCCTTTTTCAAAAAGGTCATATGTTTAATACTGCTTGGTATACCGACGCGATGAAAAAAATAGTGAAGAATTATGTTTTCTCTCACATATTTTTCTCTGCTCACAAAGTTGTGATGAAGCGAATTTAGATGGCAGCAAATGCTGCTATCTAACTCGACATGCTTCAGTCTCTTTTAGTTATAGTTGAGGTATTGTTGCTATTATCTTGCCTCCATACAATGGCAGAGCAAAACAAAAGGTTGTTGTTTATGTGAGTACAAACCCAATATCGACAAAGCGGAGCACTCTGTATTAGAACAAAATGGTCTCAGTCTCGAAAAACATATTTTTAACTAGGGACAGACAAGATGAAGCGTCGTATTAGAACAACAGTTTCACTTTGCTCCTCGCCAAAAGGCGATATATATTAATGGTATTATTAAACAGTAGACCATGAACGTTCCTACAGTTCGACAAATGTTCTGCAAACAACCATTATCTACCCAATATCAAATCAATCTATATAAAGCTGGTCTGATATCAAAGCTATAATTGCAGATGAATTGTTGTACATGGCAAACATATGTAAGTCCATATGAATTGCATCTATATACCAAAGTTGTATACATAATAATAATAATAGATTTCATGGTGCCATTGTTTATCGTACAGCGACGTGTATTCTAACATACGTAACATAATTCTAATAGCCCAAAGTGAGTAAATCGTCTTCAATTAAATTAGTGTCTTTAATTGTAATTATTTTAAAACTAAAGTCTTATCTCACTAAATTCTACAGATGTTTAATCTGAAAAACGATCATGAGTCCGGACGTTACTAATTTCCTCATACTTGTATCGTTGTCTACCTTTGTCTGTTGGATTATTTTTAATGTGTTGTAGTACGATAACTGTACGCTTATTTAAATTATGCAAGGCATTTAGCGGAATAGTACTCTGTAGGTATGTTTCCACTACTGTAAACATATGTATATCTTTTTGTATTTGTGAAATAAATACATTAAATTATTATATTATTACTAGCGGATTCCGTGGGAATTCCACAATGGTATCCTTCATTGGTTGTATATTGCAGCAACGCTGAAAATATTGCCATTGTATGGACGCATACAAATACGCCACGATTTTATTGTAACAGCTTCATTTCACATTAAAACATACTTATCTAAGCACTCTAGCTAATGTGGTTTAAGAATATATCTAATTATGGGGGTATATCTCCAAAACTTTGTTAAATATTTCTATTCTACGGACGTCCGCCGAGAAAGCGTATACTCCGATGTTATTGTACCATCTTTAAACAGAAAAGATTATATTATTTACTCGTGCCCCGAATGCCAACAATGTCCGATACAAGAAAAATTGTTATTTTCTTTATTACTATGTTTTGCATTGCTTTTTCCGGCGATCGGGCGGTTCCATCAAATAAGGTTGGTGGGCAATCAAGTTCGTACGAATATGATATTATCTTAGGGGCGTATTATGATGTTGATTAAACTCCTCCAAAAGATTGATACATTTATTTATGTGTTCTTACATAAATACTTCTGCTAGTCATTTCGACATCAGTTTATTATCTACATAAAAGAGTCTCGGTGCTTCCTTATATGACGTAATACGTCTCAACTAATAAACAATACAGGATTGCTAATGACGTTAAATCAAGATTTAATATTGCAGAATAATGTTTGCAATTTGCGCAAGTGTCTTCAATGCTCTAAGCGACCAATATCAAAATTATCACTTAAATCATGTTAATCCATCGCCATAGCGATTATTTTGATAATGACTTTTGGAATGAGCAACAACCGCCCCTTTCAGAAATAAGAAATAAGCACTCTCGGGAATGTTAAAAATAGACTGTCAAAAACCTCTAATGCAAAGTTTCGAATACGTTCGTCGAAGACTCTCGACTAGTTTGCTGTTTGTGATCGAGTGGATATGACGACAGCTTGATGATTTTAGGCCGACTCTGTGAACTAGGTGTTCCATTCCCGACCGTCTGAAATTGTTACTTTTCTGCACTCATGAGAGGAATAAGCTTGAAACGTTAACGTCTGCAAGTTTACTAATTAAATATTTATTCATGAATATCAAAATGAGCGCTTTCAAGAAATTAAAGTCGAACATTCTCAATAATGTTAAAAGTAGACTGTGAAAAAGTTCTAATGTAAAAGTTCCGAATACTTCTATTGTACACTCTCGACTTGTATTTTATCTGTGATCCCTTTAAGGCACTATATATCTTAATTTCCCATACTCATGTGACAACTTTCGGTGGCCGAAAACATATGGCGACTGCTTGCAGATTCTAGGGTGACCGTCCCATTGCCGCATTGTGGCATCCTTATGCTTGTTTGACTAGTACTTTAATAGAATATGTTCCGAGTAACTTGCTACTATGATGCCCCCTTTAACTTTAATACACTAAAACAACTCTACAATCAGCTGATTATTATCAATCAAATATGGAAGTTCCCAGATGTCAAAGAGCCTTTTTACTCTAATAGATTCTTTCCCCGAGGGTTTGTCCTTGGAACTCTCTCTCTGCTCCCTGTTTTGGCGACCGCACCGACATGCATAACTTTAGAACTATTGTGAACAAGCATCTCGATGCACAACTCACAATCAAGCATTCACTCCTTAATTTTCACCTGAATTCTCAGTTGTCCCTTACGACTAAAGTGGCAATTTGCTTTGCTTTGTATGAACTAAATAAATAAATTTAAAAAAACTTACATCACTCAAAACAATTTTCGAAGTTGTCTATTTCCAACGATAAACAAATTCTTATTCATAGTTGGATTTCTCAAGCAGCAAAATACAATTAATTTTACCATATAACGTTCCTGTATGATTGTTGAATTTTATAATTAATGCATATACTCTCTTTTGTTGTATGTCCTCTCTACGTTTACTTTCAACATGTTTCCAACTTCGGCATGCACCAACTGAATCGTTGATTGCCAAAATCAGTTCAACGATGACTTAGAAACGAAACTTGGTTAAGGACTGACCTCCATCGAATTCGCTGTATTGTGGCCACAGACAATTAATCCAATGGGAGTTTCGTACTTCCATTCACATTTCATTCGCTTTGAGGTTTGTATGTATCATATATCATGATGATAATCACTACGCGAGAAACTATCAATGCGATAAAAAATCGAAATTGATATAAGTGAATCCTCACGCCTGAACAATTCTATGAATGCCCATAGGCATTAGTATATGCCTCGTGTCAGATTTGTTCAATTGTCGAAAGCGTAAACTGGTTTATCATTAATCACGAATGATATATCCCGGGAGCGTGGCTTATGGCGACACAACTCGAAAAAGAGAACGTTTGCGTGCACAAAACTATACAATTATATATATACACAAAAGCGTACGCATGCATATTGGATATATATATATATATATATATATATATATATATATATATATATATATATATATATATATACATACATATATATATATATGTATATATATAAACATACATATATATAATGTATATATGTGTATATATAAATGTGTGTATATATACGTATATATACACACATATATATATATATATATATATATATATGTATATTTATACATTTATTTATGTATATATATATATACACACACACACACACACATATATATATATATAT
Source organism: Sepiola atlantica (assembly GCA_963556195.1). Classification (NCBI taxonomy): domain Eukaryota; kingdom Metazoa; phylum Mollusca; class Cephalopoda; order Sepiida; family Sepiolidae; genus Sepiola; species Sepiola atlantica. The sequence goes on along the minus strand of OY744517.1, from coordinate 121,387,294 downwards.
ATATATATTATAAAGTTTTACATATACTTATATCTACTATTTTAGGAAGCGTTTGCATAGACACATATTGAGGTCTATTACAAAGAAATATATATTAATATATACGACACCCGAACATATAACTATTTCTCTCTCTCTCTCTCTCATGTATATATATATATATATATATATATATATATATATATATATATATATATATATATATATATATATATAATAAAGGTAATAATCCAGGTGAGAAATATCCACAGTGTGGTAATCCAGAGAATTTTAACCGGGTTTATATAAAGTGCTCGATATCAAAATAGAGCTTTATATATGATAATTTTATTTACACAGACATGTACAAAATCTGCGACACTGGCATGTCGATGTTATCGATCAACAGTTACTATAAACTGAGATCTCATCAGGCAGAGTTAGAATCCGATCTTAACCTCAGATCATATTTGGAGAGAATGAAATGGAGGGATAGAGAAAGAGAAGAAGAAGAAAAGAAATTTAACATTTCAAAAATTGAGGCCGTTAAAAAATTAAAATTAAAAATTAAAAGTCTAACAAATCTAAAAACTACCTCCTAGGATTCCTAATATTTCTTAATTATTCTATTTCTTTCCTAAACTATTATTTTTATAAATTCTTAAATATTATTGACCACCATTATCGTTGTCGTTGTCGCTGTTATTATTATTACTATTTTTATTACTATTACCATTATTATTATTATTATTATTATTATTATTATTATTATTATTATTATTATTATTATTATTATTATTATTATTATTATTATTATTATTATTATTAATTAATTAATTAATTAATTAATTAATTAATAACACCGGCACTTTCTAGTTATTCTTTAGTTATATTTTTTAGTACTTTTAAATTAAAATGTGTGTCATTTTTAGAAATGCTTTAATAAAAACGAAATGTCGATTTACATATAATCACTGATTACTTTGAATTGTTTATTTATTCCTATATATATATATATATATATATATATATATATATATATATATATATGAGAGATATATAGATTGATAGATAGATAGATATGATAAAATATCCTATATATAAAAAAATAGAATATGTAAATACAGAATGTATAAAAGTCAGAAAAGAAAAATATTGAAACACAGGAAGAAATAAAATAGCAACCCGGTTATTTAACTGGGATTATTCGTATCAAAAACGCCATTAGAACAAGTAATGATTTGAAATTTAAGACAAAGCGGCAATAATTATGAACGAAGACGCGAAACTGGAGATTTTTGGCAGGTCTGTTCGTAATCTGCAAATACGCAGCGAGTACGAAAATACACTAATCCGAAAAAGGAAATCTACAGTCGTATGTCACATATTTTTTATTTAAGCCTATTATAAATATAGATTGAAGTTTGTATAACTATTCATTGTTATTTCATAACGACTTTATTCCAACAATATGACCGCAATGATTTAAAATACATAACAGTGCTTAGCTATTTCTACATGTGTGGATAACTTTTATTCCATACGCTCTCGCTTTGCTTCATATCTTTATTTGTGGACATCGCTCCAAACAAGGCATAAAGCCACTTGATTTAAAGAGCTAGCAAGAAAAATATGATTATCGCACTGACAACATTTTTTTATTGACCTTAGCTTTAGAAAAGCTAAGATTATAGGAAGGCGTTAAACAATCAGACGTAAGAGATTTCCACAAGCCTGCGTTTTTTTAATGACACTATTACAATAAGGTATCAAAACAGCGAATTGATGGAGACCACTTGACCAACGATACAAACGAGATGGAAAAAAAAAGCGGGTAATAAATCACATAATTCTGAAGAATACATGCCATAATAGTATTTATATAAAAGACTGAAACTAGCAACATCATGTCTGCCAGATAGGGGGTGTAGAAAAGAAGAAAGGGTAGGACCAATCAAATTACATATACATTTACTGCACATTGTTAAGTACCCTCTAATGGGAGAGAGATTCACCAACTCAAAATGATAACGGTACTCCATACATATACTGACTGTGGAGTTGTAGAGATAAAGAATAAAGGTGTAAGAAAGTGTTTGGAGCGATAGGGAGAACCAATTTTACGAGTAGCTAGACTTAGCTTCAGAGATTATTCTCTTGTAGACATTACGAGCTCTTTTGTAGGATTGTCTAGAATTCTCAGAACGATCCTGACGATATTGATTAAAGTAATGGTTACAATTGGCAATGGCAGAAGCACAAACAGATGAAAACCATGGAAGAGAATGAGGTTTTGTTTGAAACTTATGATGAGGAATGAAGGTGTCAATTTTAACAAGAATCATGACAGTAACCGATCTAGCAGCATCATTCAGAGACATATCACATATAGAACACCATGGAACGTCACATAGGAAGCTGCAAAGCGCATCCCAATCAGTCCTCATATAGTTGAACGTCTGCCTATGGAAGGGACAATCAACAAACGAATTAACCTGAGCATCAACAACCTAATGGAAAAGAAAAGGAAATATAACAGGAACAGAAGTGAGAAAAATATCAAGTAAGGATGGTTGATAGTAATCATTAAAAGGAAAACGTGTGAGGAAGGTGACAATTTTGGGACAAGTAATGAGACGAAGAAAAGTTAAGACAGATTTCACCAGATAGATCTGTGTCGTTAGATTGAGGGAGCCAGTCACAATGATGAGCATTGAAGTCACCAAAAACAAAGATGGAGATTAACGGATAGAATTGCAATGCATCATCAGTATTGCTAGATAGTTCATCAAAAACAGGGCAGTCATTGTCAGAAGAAGAACGGTACAAAAAGAACAAGTAGGAAGTGGAGTGCATCAAAGACAACCACATAAAGATACATAGGCTGTCATGAGATTCGAGGCTGGGAGCACGAGCAATGGGGAGATCCTTCCGAGGAAAAAGAGCAAGACCATGCAAATGCCTCGAAATGTCTAAGCGGACAAGAGGCAAATAACCATCTACATGCAGATCGTTGCAATAAATAGATTAATCTCACGAAGAGCAAGGATGTGATCGGATTTGCCAAAGAAAAAGGGCTGAACATCAGGAAAGTTATACCTGATTTCTCTGATGTATCTATAGAAAATAGTAAGGTCTTTGTTGTGTTGATGTGTAAAAAGTATAATCATAAAAAATGGAGATACATTTATAATCACTTAAATACAACCGGAGCTTGGAAGAGGCCCAAACACATGAATTCAAACAAGCTAGCTAAAAAAAGCCCTTCAATAGTCCAATAGATATCAAAGGAGCTACTAACCTATCTCACAAAAAAAATTCTACAACTAAACTGGTTACGTGGCTTTCGAGACACCAGTGTGTTTTTATAGTGACACCATCACGCTGAAACAAATGCTAAAAGATGACCTTCTCTCCAAAATGTAAGACACACTCTTGTCATTTAAAGAGTTTCGGCATAGAGAGTGACCAAGACTATGCAAGACAAGAAAGGGTGTCAACTCATAAATTAGTTACATACCCATATACATATGTAAAACTAGAGTGACTTTACCGATCGCATAATACAGTGAAACTTCAGTAAACTATTAAATTAAACGTATTTTATTACCCCTTATTGATATGTATACACATATATATATATATATATTTATATATATATATATATATATATATATATATAATACATAAGAAGTGGGACCCGTGTAAATTACACGAAATGATGTTTTTAATACTAATTATCTTGTTCCTAACCTTTTAATAAAATATGATAAGATTTGGACTTCTATATTTATTTTTAAAAAATGAACAATACATGAAACAATTTACAAAACTTCTTTATATACAATATTTCTAGTGAAGGTAATATTTCGACGACTAAACCTTACTTTGTAAATGTTTTCGATTAAATTAAATTTGGCTCCAATTCATGAATATTTATTTACTCCTCTCCAGGAGTTAGGCACAAGGCGAGTTTTATCTTACTCCCACAAGTAAGATGTGACCCAAGGTCGGGTCGGGAAAGTGGGGTTTGAAAAGCCAGCGCTCGAGAAGGTGAGCACTCTGGCCATTAAAAATTGCCTTGGCAGCCCCGTTGGCATTCCCCGGTAGGGGCGCCCAGCCAGTAAGCAATGAACTTTCTCCTCCATCAAGAGGAGAGGCGAAGCCTGAGAGGGTGGAACTCCTAGAACTGCACAGGGCAGACCCATAGACCGGCGTAAATCAAGCCTCGAAGGCCAAGACACTACCAATCTATGGAGAGCAGTATCCATCGGAACAGATACTACACTTTGATCTTAGCCAAAAGGCCAAGCCAATTCATGGGTAGCATACAAAGATTCGGAAGGTCGTTGCTTTTGATTTAAGCATGACACACAAAATCACACACGCTATTGTATTAATATGTGTCTTCCCAGTCGTCCCCTCCCTACCTCTCTTCCCCTTCCCCTCGAAATGTAGAAAAAAATTTTAGAGGTTGGTTGGGATCGAACTATAAACCAGTCGGGCCGAAGTCAAAAATCCTACGTCGCTAACCGTCGCGCCAAAGGAAAATACTTGAACATATTTCGAAAATTAGGCGACTTGAATGTTTTTCAAAATCTAGGTGCGGCACGCCGGAAGCGTGACACACGAACACACACGCTATCGTATTAATATATAGATATACAATTAATTACATATGAATTATTATTATTATCATTATTTATTAGTATTTTCATTTATTATTGATAGGTAAGTTTGAATCGTCTTTTGAAAGCTTATCAGTATACATTCAAACAACTGGTATGCGTACTTATGGGTTTAAACTTACACGCTAGAATAAGTAAACCCACGCTTGTTAATCGTCACCAAGTTTTTCAGCTGCGCGATTGAGACGTGTAAATACACTTTTAGTAAAAACTTGTACCGATAATAACATTTAAAAGAGACACGCACTGCTCATAAACTGGACTCACCGATAAACTTGAAAGCCTAGCTACACCCCCTTTACTAAATTCATAACCCCGTAATTTCCGCATTGAATACCGACTTTCACCCCGGAAAATTTTCCCGACTATCAGCCGTCATAAATATAAATAAAATTAAAAAATACGATCAACCCATATCCACACTACTTTTTAAGAGCAATAATAATAACTTTCCCAAAAATATTTCTCCAGTCATTAAAAAAGTAACACGCCCATTTCACAACAATATTATTGCACCCATAAGTCCCCTACCATTTCTTGGTCATAATGCTAATCTCCCATATCTCCCAAAAATATCCAATCTTGCCGACCCAATCTTTACTCAGTTTTAATCAGCATAACAATTTTATGACCTGCATAAGTATTAACTGTACCTTAGTTAATAATGGTAAATGCTTAATACAAATCATTCAAAAACCCTGCAGAGTTACCGCCCTTAGACCGTCCGGGTGATATATTTATTTAAATTTCTTTGGGATTGATTTAAAGTCTATTAATCCATGATTTAAACTTGAACTTAATTAAGGTTGTCCCTTTTAAACTTGTTAATCTTTAAACCCATTTACTCTCCCTAATTCCTTTAGAAGACCCAGTATTAAACCCCAATGCAGTAACGGCCAAATATACGATACTCATAATATTGGCTCACGGGAGAAATATTTATTTTTATCTTTTATTTTTCATATCTCTTTAAATCTACTCCAGTTGAAATCTAAACTGTTACTTTTCACCCTCCCTCTTTTTCAAACTTTAATAAATCTTCCTTACACTAAATTTAAGCAAACATACATACCACTCTAAGCAAATAATGCGCCCTAACGAAGGTGACACGTGACCTCTACATTTCCGAAACAGAAGACTACATAAGCTGAAGATGGTCAGATCTATTTTTTTCATGAATCGATCATTAGGAATTTTGGAATATATATGTTCGGTAACCCTGTAAGTAACATCGCTACAGTATTTTTTGTAAACTTTACTATATATATATATATATATATATATATATATATATATATATATATATATATATATATATATACTTTGAAAAGTCACACAATTTGAAGCGTTGAGTGGGTGGCAATAATAAAGATATTTTTTTTAATAAAATATTTAGAAAACCTTGCACAACGCAGATTTTTTTTTTTTAAATATATTATTTATTCATCTCAAAAACATTTTTTTTATAAACTTGAGTACTTTAGGTAAATCTACCATCTTCAGAAGAATATTTCTTCTTTTTCTTTTTTTTCTGTTTTTCTCTTGGTTGAGCCATTCTCGTGGCCAAGTTGAAAATCCGTCTAGGTGTTTTGACGAAGTGAAAAAAGTGTTGATATGGCTGTGTGTCACGTGGTCGGCGTGGAAGGATACTTTGAAAAGTCACACAATTTGAAGCGTTGGGTGGGTGGCAATAATAAAGATATTTTTTTAATAAAATATTTAGAAAACCTTGCACAACGAGGATTATTTGTTTTTAAAATAAATTATTTATGCATTTCAAAAACATTTGTTTTTTAATTTTTAATATATATATATATATATATATATATATATATATATATATATGCATATATATGTATATATATGTATATGTATATATACACACATATATATATATATATTAATATATGTATATATATGTACATAGATAAACATATATATATATATATGTATATATACATATATATTTATATATGAATATATATGTACATATATACATATATTTATATATATACATATATGTATAGACGTATATGTGTGTATATATAGATATATGTATATATGTACATATATATATATGTATATATGCACATATATAAATATATATATATACACACACACACATATATATATATATATATACATATATATATATATATATATATATATATATATATATATATATATATATATATATATATATATATATATATATACGAATATAATCATTGTCAGAATCAAATCAGGTATTTTCAGAATCAAATGATGTTCTACGCTTAGCTAGACATATTAACTTAATTTTAAATATGCGATCTTTCGTATGGATAATAATAGATTTAATTCAAGTTATCTATCAATCTGTACATTTTATGTGTGCGCTGGGAGAAAAGACGAACGAAATACAAAATGTTTGGAAAAAAGGAGACTTCTCAAAAACAGGGAGGTTAATTTAGTCCGTAACTCTAAAAATAGGTGCATAGTCTTTTGAATTATGGTAATAAAAATATCTTGTTAACGACATTCCATGCGATTCTATGACAAATATTTATAAAAACATAACCTCCCCTCAAAAATCTCACATTTACTAACATTGATAAACACAAGCACGTTTCTGCATTTATATACACAAACGTACACTGGCACGTAAATCTACACTCAATCGTATAGCCACAAATCCACACAATAAACAAGCACACATGTACATACATATATTTGATATATATATATATATATATATATATATATATATACAGTATCTACAATAAGTGAGTACACCCAACGAATTTTTTACTTTTTACTTCATAGAACTTTAATTTTTCGTAGGATTTAAATGAAACTCGATGTGAACATAGCCATGTAGTTGTTTAATAGCTTTATAAACTATGAAGGAACAAATATCTTTTCAATGCAAAAAAATTGAACAAAAACATTTGGAACAAGTAACAAAAAGTGAGTACATATGAGCATTTTAAACAAATAATCTTATTTTTAATACTTTGTATGGCCTCCATTGTTATCAATAACAGCAGACAACCTCCTAGGCATTGATTAGACTAGTTTATAACATGTGTCCGCCGGAATTGCATTCCATTCACACTTGATGACCTCCTTCAGTTCGTTATTATTTCTCGGATTTTTCCCTTCAATTTTCCGTTTCAGATGCTCCCACAAATGCTCTATTGGGTTAAAATTAGGTGACATACTCGGCCATTGTAAGGTATTCACCCGTTTACTGTCTAAGAACGCCTTTGTAGCCCGAGACGTGTGCTTAGGGTCGTTATCTTGCTGGAAAACTCCACGTCTGCCAACACTTGTTAGACTTGGTAACATTTTCCTCCAATATCTGGCAATAGAGTTTGGAATCCATTTTTCCTTCGATGAAAGCAAGTCGTCCAACTCCTTTGGCACTCATACACCCCCAAATCATTAATCTCCCACCTCCATGCTTTACAGTTAGCACAACACACTTATTCTTGTAAGCTTCCTCTTTTCGTCGCCACACACGTTTAATGCCATCTGATCCGAATAGATTTATTTTTGTCTCATCAGACGAAAAGATTTTGTCCCAAAACTGCATGTCTTTGTCTTTATGTTCATTAGCAAATTCATATCGCTTCTTTTTGTGAGAAGTTTTAAGCAGAGTCTTCCTCCGGGGCATGCAGCCTTCAAACCCGTCTTCATGGAGAATGTTGCGCACTGTCTGAGCACTCATAGTTACGTTTAAACTGTGCGAAATTTCTTCTGCGATGCTAGCATCACTCTGACGTCTGTTTCCCTCTATTAGTTGTTTGATGTGTCTCTTAGTTCGATTAGAAAACTTGCTTTCATCGAAGGAAAAACGGATTCCAAACTCTATTGCCAGATATTGGAGGAAAAAATGTTACCAAGTCTAACAAGTGTTGGCAGAAAGTGGACTTTTCCAGCAAGATAACGACCCTAAGCACACGTCTCGGGCTACGAAGGCTTTCTTAGACAGTAAACAGGTGAATACCTTACCTATGACCGAGTATGTCACCTGATTTGAACCCAATAGAGCATTTGTGGGAGCATCTGAAACGGAAAATTGAAGGGAAAAATCCGAGAAATGATAACGAACTGAAGGAGGTCATCAAGTGTGAATGGAACGCAATTCCGGCGGACACATGTTATAAACTAGTCTAATCAATGCCTAGGAGGTTGTCTGCTGTTATTGATAACAATGGAGGCCATACAAAGTATTAAAAATAAGATTATTTGTTTAAAATGCTCATATGTACTCACTTTTTGTTACTTGTTCCAAATGTTTTTGTTCAATTTTTTTGCATTGAAAAGATATTTGTTCCTTCATAGTTTATAAAGCTATTAAACAACTACATGGCTATGTTCACATCGAGTTTCATTTAAATCCTACGAAAAATTAAAGTTCTATGAAGTAAAAAGTAAAAAATTCGTTGGGTGTACTCACTTATTGTAGATACTGTATATATATCAAATATATATATATATATGTATATATATGTTAATGATATCGTATTTACTTTGCTTGATTACACTTATTGCAATTAGATTTTCTAGTTATATTTATGATAATTAATAGGATATCCACATTTGATGCATTCCTTGCAGTAGTAATTATTAAAAAGAAAATGCAATTTCCTGCCAGATATAAGATGAAGATAGACTATATTTATCAATATAAAGAATTTCATAATTAATCTCACGTGTATAAGAATTTGACTGATGCTGTGTGTATATAAAGGTTTAACTGCAAAAGGCGATGACCCAGATTGTAAAAAAAAACACTATCAATTTCTTTTGCATTTCCTCATTCTAGATTAACCACAAACTCAGTTTCAGATGAACTCATTAATGCCTATATTTACTTTCAACTATAATCAGTTCATACATGCTCGACCTTTTCTATTTACGTTATATTATGTTAATCTGATATATAAAGTAGAGATGATTTTCCTCCGGTACCTTCTCGGAGTATAGGAAAATAATCACATGCATCTCAGGATACTGAGCTCACCACTATATTACACTTATTTACTCGAGCGTGTTTTAGTGAATTTTGTATTTTTTTTTTCTAGCTAACACTAAATATTACATTTAGCTCACCTTCCACGTCTCTCCGCCAAAACAACTCCATAGAGGTGGTAGCAAAAACTTTCCTCCCTAATAATTATGTACTGTCACTCCACTCATCGACACCGGGAACTAATTAACAAAGTTTAATTTACACAAAACAGTCCGTCCTTATTTATTACTTGCCTGGTATTAATTTACTGCATGATATAAAGCTATACGCAAAGACTTAACGACCGCTCCCGTTCACTCCAATGATTTTCCGCGAATATCAGATTACGTTATTTCTCATTCTACCTATAACTTCTACATTTGTATTCATTCCGGAATCAAGCGAATGAAATTAACGAACACAGTTCCAGCAACATTTATTCATACAACATAGCGGCTACAATTTATTGATCAAATCGACTTCCTATTTAATTCAATAAGTGCAAATATACTCGTAAACCCCGATAAATTTACATTTTCAAAATCATACATCTTCAACACGACTATTATACAAAACTTGGTCAAATCAATTTACTTCATCAACAAATGACATAAACCGTGTCATTGTTAAACTTCTCATTTGGTCGGCAGAATCTAAATCTTAACATAACACGCATGCCAATAAACAAGGATACATTCATTGGCGTATTTTTACCTCGAAACCGTGGCGCAGTGGTTAAGAAAGGAAGGTTTCATGGTCGACAGTTTCAGCGTTCAATCCCATTCTACACTGCCACTTTTTTTCTTTTTTTTAATTTTAAACATTCGCCAACACAATAGAGGGGGTCGGAGAAAGAATCATATGCCGTTTCTTTTTTATTATTCGACGTCATGCAATAGGTAGTACTTTCTCCGTGCAACGCCGGGCGATGGGTTCCGCTAGTTATTAATAAAGAAAATGCATAATATCCAACTATAGTATCGCATTTTGAAATCAAACATGAGTACGCCTTCATAAATGTATAGGTGTGTATGTATGTATGTATGTATGTATGTATGTATGTATGTATGTATGTATGTATGTATGTATGTATGTATGTATGTATGTATGTATGTATTAGATTCACTTCTAAAATAATTAACGGATCATCAAGACTTGCGACATCGTTGCTTGGCGTAAGGAAATATAATGTGGGCAATATAATAAGTCATTATGCCCACTGCATTAAAAGTTCGTATGAAATATTTAATAGATAGATTGAATAAATAAAGATTAGAATAAGAGTTATACCGCTTAAGGGGAAAATGCAATTGGGTTGATCGGTACCATTGTTAAGGTAATAGTATGATATCCAACGGAAAAATAACTAGTAGCATATTGAATATCTAAAATATATATTTTAATATTGTAATATTATTTAAAATAAGATTAAGGATATATAACAAACATCTGCATATCACATTTCTTTTAAAATTAGGACTGCATAGTATTAGGATCCCGACAGAGGTTTGTTTACATGAGAAGAAAACCCCAAGATGTTAAAATAAATAAGACAATCGTGGTATACAGAAAACAAGATACGTAATATCTCTATTGCCTTATATAATAACATATTGTGAATAAGTATATGTAAAATAAAATGAGAATTTGATTAAAAAATGCATTAATAGTATACTTTAATACAGTTAGAAAGAATCTAGGGATACCCACGTGAGATATATTTCGGTTACTGATTGCGTAAGATAGTTTTAATGTTTAATAAAATAACTGATTTTATAAATTATATGAAAACTATTTATGATTAAATATTGAAATATGTTTTTAAATACTTTAAATAACACCGACACTCTTCTAAATATCATTATTATAGTTTATTATTGAAGGAATATAAATTCATTAGTCTGTGTACTTCTGGTGACTCGGTAAAACACAGCTCACCTATCATTACAAGTATACATATTATAATGTGTGTAAATATAACTGAAAAAGGAAATATCCATCGCTATACAACGAAGAAAAAGAGAATTGAACGAAATTACAAAATACGGTTTGTGGAAACATATGTCTTAATTCATGAATATTTAGGTCAATATTAAACCTAAAGAGGAATGATTCAAATACAAACAACGAAAAGCATAAGATGCGTATACGTTGCAACTAGGACACATTCAGATCATAGTACTATTTTGAAAAAATACGATGCTGATAATGAGTACTGATTGTAAGTTAGACTGTGTTTGTCCTAGTCTGTCATTATTTGTTTTGTTTTATATAATTAGCACTGAGGATAGCTTACCAAGAAATACATGCACATAAGTACCTTGGTACAAGCCGAACACATTATATGCTTAATAAAAACAAGTTTTCTGAAATGATGTGAATTAGTCCTTTATTTCATTGCATGTGTTATAAAATTGAATAATAAATATTCTATAAAAAATTGCTCTGGCATAACACCTTTTAAATATTACAATTCTTTCAGTCACGAAATTCATATTTAAACATAACAAGTTTATATAGAAATAGAAATACACACACACACACACACACACACACACATATATATATATATATATATATATATATATATATATATATATATGTATATATATATATCATATATACATATAATTGAATATTAACACGGTTGACGATGTCAATCAAATACTTGATCCCGTTAAGTCCAGAATCTTTTATGCATCAAAGTCTTTCAGTGGTGTCATCTTGCTCAGCACCATATTCACTTTTAGGACAATTAACAATGAATCAAACTAAATACTCAAGCAGAGGTTTACTCGGTAAATGACCTCAAGTACTTCAGCAGTTGTCTCAGTTTCTTTTTTCCAAGAAAGAGTTATCAAACGAGGCTAAAATAGATTCAACACCTCACTTTCAATGTATAACGAATGATGTCCGGCAATCAGTGTAGATAACTGTTCATCACATACTAACTTTGAAATGTAAGGATAGAAAAAATGACTCGCAAAAACACTCGTTCTACACACTATATATATATATATATATATATATGTATATATATATATATATATATATATATATATATAAATATATATATATATATATATATAAATATATATATATATATATATATATATATATATATATATATATATATATATATAATAATCCAAATCGATCCCAACATTTCTTTTAATACAAAATATCTGATATTTCGATCATCACGGACATTTTCTTAATGAAAATAAGACATTGCTTATTTTTTTTCTTTTCCTCACTTTCGATTCACGACAGTGAGAGCTGAAAAGGCCCGATCTACTCAGTTATTTCATGGAGACTGTTGACTGTCAGTATTCGAGTAGTAGAAAAGCGCCTGATAACGCGTGCAAGTATTTATTATAAGTCTTACTTCGGAAGACATCGTAAAGTGAAAATATGAATTTTAAAAGCTAATTGATGCAAATATTTATTTATTATACAATATATTATATATTTCCATCAACGTAGATCTTACAACGTAGATCTTACATGGAAATCAGATATTGCTCATATTTTTTACTTCATTATCGATTCGCGACAACGAGAGCCAAGTGGTCCGATCCCATTGGCTGTTAAATTGAGGATGTTGAATGCCAATATTTGAGTAGTATAAATCCGGTTGGTAACGGGTGCAAGTATGTAATACATATTAGTCTAACTAAAAAATACATCGTGAAGTAAAAACAATATGTTTTTAGCCAGCCAAATTGATGCCCAGATTTATTTCCTATGTTATACAATATTTCAGATATTTAGATCAACACAATCCTTTTTAAATGAAAATCAGACATTGTTCATTGTTTGCTTTCCCTTATTGTCGATTCACAATGACGAAATCCAAAGTGGACATTCTCATCAGCTGTTTAATGAGGACTGTTGTATGACAATATTTAAGTAGTAGAAAGGCGCAAGGTAGCGAGTGCAAGTATTACACACGTATATGATGTCTGCAGCGTATTGTCAAGCAAGTTCCACTGTTTCATTTAAATAGGTATGTGCAGATCATTAACTGTAAAGCCCACACACGTCGTAACGTTTCCATCGCTACTGTGTGTAGAACCATGTTGCCCCACCCGACGACCATCAACCCCAACTTTGTATGCCCGTGGCGTTCTTGTCTTCATCATCTAGCCGAGTCATCTATCCATTGACGACTCGTCGAGGACACACCACTTGTTCACAAGTTAAATAAAAGAAACACAACTCTCGGGAAAGAACACTAACACATATACATTGTGTATAATTTAGTATGAATAATGAGTGTGTGTGACGCCGTCGCGGACTGTCGAGCCCCCCCCCCCCTATTGTCGTTGCTCAAGTCGTCAGCTCATCTCATCGTTTTCCGGTCTGATCCGCGTTCTGTAGAGGTTCGATCCTAAACTGCTCGGCTTCTCTCCGAAACCTAAACTCGTTAACTATTTGCCATAAACCTTACTGTCGTCAAACTGTCGTAAAACTAACTTACTTTACTGTCCTCACTGTCGTAAAAGGTTGTCACTCCTAAATGCCGTGTCAGGTATCCTTGTCTGAGTCACCTGTCCAAAACAATGAAAACTGTCCACTCCCACATTTACTTTTGTCTCTGTCGATGACTTACTTTCTATCCTCGCGGCGTTCATTGTATCACACAATCAGACATTGTCCATTTTTTATTTCCCTTATTATCGATTCACAATGACGAGAGCCAAAGTGGACCGATCTCATCAGCTGTTTAATGGAGACTGTTGTATAACAATATTTGAGTAGTAGAAAGGCGCAAGGTAATGAGTTCAATTATTAAATCCTAGTTTCATATATATATATATATATATATATATATATATATATATATATATATATATATATACATGTATGTGATAACTGCAGCGTATTGTCAAACGGCGGCCACTGTTTCATTTAAAAAAGGCATGTGCAGATCATTAACTGCCAAGCCAACACACGTCGCAACATTTCCATCGCTACTGCATCATTTTCTGTAGGAGTATCTGTAGTGAGATTGTAAATAAAAATAGCTTTGTACGCCATCTAGGTCCCTCTCCCAGTTCAACATATTGAGATCAGCAACATACGTAAACATGATACCCAGTAACATATTGAAATCGGTCTTCCACTTGTTCTTTTTTATTAAATAACAACTACGTTCCATATAATCAAAAACTCAAAGAACTATACACATTTACAAAGCATTGGCTACATATGAATACTGTTTAAACAACGCGTTTCCAATACAACTTGATTTTGTCTGTTTTTGTCGTACTTCGCTTTATTTAATACACACCCACACACTCACACACACACACATATATATATATATATATATATATATATATATATATATATATATATATATTAGTACTTCATGTATCCCCATAAAATATTATAAGGAGATATAATTTTTTATGTGTCCGTTTTCAGTATTTACTTCAACAGTGCTCGATACGTAAGTAGAGCTAGGTAGTAAGCAATGAAAATATATATGGCAATCAGGCTACACAGAGGCTCCCGTGTTTCATCCCCGGGTGGAATCGTCAGGCTATATATATATATATATATATATATATATATATATATATATATATATATATATATATATATAGACTTGAATATATGTATATATCATCATTAATAAAAAACGATATATCTAGAGCGTATAGTTATCATGGATGTAGACGATATATTGACAAGCTTGTTTGCATTAATGATAGCGATGAGTTTGCAAATACTAAACATTTAATATATCCTAAAGAGTTAACATTAAACTGTGAACATAAGGGAACACAAGCTATTTTTCTTGATTTGGATATGAAAATTGAAGATAAAATATTTATCTATAAACTGTTTGATAAAATAAATTCGTTTTCTTTTCGTATCGTACGGATGCCATATAAAAGTAGTACCTGCCCTGTGTATATATTTTATGAGAGTATTATGTTCGAATTTCTGAGGATTGCTCGTGTTTCCTTAAAATTGGTAGATTTTATGCCCCCAATTTCTGACCTAATAATAAGAATGATTAAAAAAGGTGGCGATCAGAATAAAATATTTAGACAATTAAATAAAGCATTTACTCGCCATCCTGATGCTTTTAAGTCTCATCAAATTAATCAAAGTAAATTAATAGAGCAAATCCAAAGCTATCTAAATATAAATAAAAATAATGTACAATATGTATAATCGTATATATTACACGTATACTAATTATATAACACATAGTTACGTTTAATAGACAGTAGAAAGGGGTAAAGAAGGACAGAAATGTTGAAAAATTTAAAAAAGAAGAAGAAAGAGAAAAAATATATAACGCCGATTGGAAACGCTGGGAGTTTAAAAAAGAAGAAGAACGAGAGAAAGGATAGACAGTTGGCTTATGAACGCCGGTTGAGGGCGCTGTGAGTTAAAAAAGAAGACGAAAGAGAAAAATCGGCAGTTAAGCTTATGAACGCTGTGAGTTGACAAAGAGCATTAATATTTATTTTAAATTGATGTCAAGGAATTGAACAACAAAGGAGGAGGAGGGGGAGGGGGAAAAAGGACTAAAAATATATATATATGTATATATATATATAATTTTAAAAAAAATTTTATGGATTCGTCTACACACTTTAAAATGCAACAACATTTTTGTAAGTAACGGATAAATTTTATTAGACAGGCGAACAACACAGGTAAGGAGGACTTTTTTCCTTTTTTTTAAGAACTAATATAAGTTAACAAAACATTTATTCGGAACAAAACTTAGGTTTAGTATACGGAACGTTTATGTTTTTGTCTTTTAAGCGAAGTGAGGTCTGATCACCTCTGCTGGGAAGCCACGAAATTAAATACTGTCTTGTTTTTAAATTCCCGAAACAGTTTTTCATGGTAAACAACTGATGATCCCTTAAATAATGTTAGAAGCAAACTAATATAATAACTGAAAAAGTTAAATTGACTTACATGAGTGATTTTCCACTGAACGTCTTGGGACTTGAGATTTAAAAAAAAAAATGAATATAGTTTTAATGGTTGAGAAACTTCGAAGACTATATATATATATATATATATATATATATATATATATATATATATATATATATATATATATATGTATATGCATGCATACATATATAGCAATTCGAGTCCTTAGCACTTGATAATGTTTACACATATATTTCAATTACATTCAGCAGGTTTGGGATTATAGCGTAGGAATAGAATCACCGACAGTTGAATTTCGCTCCCGGCTTAACGCACTTGCTTTACTAGCCACACTGATGAGATGTGATACAGCGAAACAGTATGTGCGTGGATAACTATATATATATATATATATATATATATATAAGGGAAATATTTTGAAAATCAACAATCTTGCCATTTAAATCAAAATTTTTTTTTTTTTTGTTGCAAGCTTTCCTTGTAGAACAACTTTGTAAGGCGAGACTGACTTATAGTTGTTTTGTCCCTACTTTTCGTCCTCCTCATTTTGATGGTATTAATCCCGAGGGGTCGTATCACTAAATGAGCAGAAAGAGACGTCAAGTTATTCTAAAATACGTTATGATAAGTGTAGTCATGTCGATGTTGTGCGCAGATTGGCGCTTTTAAGTAAGGAAATTGATAACATCGTTGAAGCACGCATGAAAATGTAGTAAATATTTTGAAAATCCACAATCGTGCAATTTAGATGACAAATACATTCATTTATTTCTTTATTTTTGTGCAAACTTTGGTTGTAGAACAACTTTCCTAACGTCTTTTAGAACTTGACGTCTCTTTCTGCTCATATTGTGATTCCACCCCTCGGTGTTAATACCATCCAATGAGGAGGAAGGAAAGAAGCAAAAAAACTATGAGGCAGTCTCGCCTGCCAAAGTAATAATAATAATAATAATAATAATAATAATAATAATAATAATAATAATGTCGTTAATAACAATAATGATAATAATAATGATAATTGAAATAATTTGAAACTAATTGGAAAATAAACAGCATATATTTTACAAGGCTTATGCCCTGTTTTAAGAAGATGGAGTTCAACATATTTAAAAGCCTTGTGCCTGACTTTTTCTGCACTAGAAATATCAAGATGGTGATGTTGTCGCTTAGAACTGCCACCATAGAAGCCAGTAGAAAAAGTGTGCTCAGCCAGATTTAATGCTATCTGAATTTCACGGATGTTAATGGAATTGACGGTACGGAGTTACTCTCAAAATTTCAAAAAAGTTGAACACAATAAACTAGTTATCTGAAATACAATCACTGACTGTAATCTTGTTTTGTTTCTTTTATTTTTATATGCCTTCATGTATCTTTGTTTCTCCTGTCGGAATACAATCTCTATCTTTGTCTCTCCCTCCCTCTCTATCTCTCTCGTTTTTGTCACCGGAAGGGAGGAGAACGAGTTAGTATATATTCTTCGAACAGGGTGGATGTGTCGAGGCCCGGCTCAGCCGACTCTCGAATTTTATGTTTTTTTAGAAGGCTGAAATTAACAAATACATTTTATATTTTTATATAAAACAATATTAGTTCGCTCGTTTTTATACAAGCGTTCACATTTCAGCTGATCATCCCAGTCCAGATAATTAAGTCTCTGGAGAAAATTAATGACATATAAAAACCTGTTACACACTCCACCGAGTATAACTTCTACATTTAAGGGGATGTACTGGACATGGAAAATAAAATGCATTCGAAAGACGTTTTCACGGTGCAACACATGAAGTTACACTACATCGGCAAGGGATAACACTACATTCAGCCCCGTCCCTATCATAGTGGTACATTGGTTTCGTGACAAATACACAATCTATGGACGGATTTCTCGCAAAAACCAAGACTCTCCATTTAACGATATTAATACACATATATATATATTTTTGTCAAACTGTGACGCGAAACACAAACGTATCCAACGTAATTGTTCAGATGATTCTGAAAACCTTACTTTATCTAAGGAAAAGTATAATCTACTAATCTAAAATGTACACTACTAAAAGCCGCGAATATAAAGTGCAATATAATACTGTCTCTGTAGAGTTAGCTACATTATTGAGAATCGAACTCCTGCCAATGAGAGCAATTGTGCCGTTGTGTCTACACATGTGTGGATAAGTAGATTGTACTAAAGTAATTTCTAAATGTGTCTTCAGGTCTGTAATTTGCGTGTAATTTTCGCAATCTTCTCACATACAGTGATCGATATTCCAAAGGGTCACCGATATAGTAGTGCCCAAGGAAAACGTCGCTTAACTTAGATTATCTGAAGATAAAAACTGTCTGTCAACGTGCTTATACAGTGAAATTACTACATAAAAGTGTTATATACGCCATACTTATGTATATATCTTTTACGCCCGCGTATATTTGTCGCCGCTTACGTTGTGGTGAAACTCAGGTTGTTACTCCTGTTGAAATATTGCCAGCAAAGAGATTGAGAAAGGTCTCACTGGAAAGCACCATGTAAATGTTATTTGCTACGAGGGAAAATGTTTGTCGTATTCGTCTGTGTTTTGTTGTGCATATTAAAGGTTTTGCATTTAGAGTGTGAGATGAAAAATTAAGGATATTGTAATACTTTTAAAGTGTTGTACTTATAGGTTTTTTCATTGTCGAGGTAAGTAGGGCTGCACATTCTAATAGCTCCAAGAATCGAACCGATGAAGATTTCGGATGTTATTTTTTTCTAGTGGTCAGAGTAAAAATGTATAAGATCATATTTATTCCTATTTGCAATAGACGGAGAAGTTTCTTAATTTTGTATTTTTTTATTTCAACATAGATCACTCACAACAATGCAAGTTGACTCTGTAAACGTGAGGGGCTAATGAGAAATTTTGCAGCAATATACTTGTACCCATTTTTGGGTGTTGTGCAGTCTTTTTTTATATTTTCTTCTGTATTTTAATTGTGTTCATACCGTTTGGCACATGCAATAAACGCTTCGGATATATATATATATATATATATATATATATATATATATATATATATATATATATATATATATATATACATTAATCTTTCTGTAAGTTTGATGAACAAATTATTTATGTATGTATATATACATACTAAGTGGCTTCGCTAGATCGCTTTTGCTTCGCAGAATTCTCTACTTAAAATACTTGAAACAAATATTTTAAATAATAAACATGTCATTGTTGTAAACACGAGACACACTCTTTCGGATTTAGTTTCATATATATATATATATATATATATATATATATATATATATATATATATATATATATATATATATATATATACATTCTTGTTAGTTTCATAAAAAATATTTGAATATGATCGTAAAAAAGAAAAGAAGAAATAAATAAATTTTCCTGGTAAATTGTGAATGTATTGAGTTACGCTTGATCACGATTTGTTGAAAATCAAGTCAGTTCATCTAAAGAAAAGGCCAGAAAAAGAAAACAATAATTGTGTATAAACAGCAGTTCTGCTATCATAAGCAAGAATAAGAACCATCATCATTTTCATGTCTGTATTTTATTTACGTGCTGAATATGTGCCAATGAAATAAACAATTTTCATAAAAAACTACTGTCTATTAAAATCTAAATAATTGTTGAATTTAATAACAATAAATATATAGTTAATTAATAAAGTGTGTTTTACACAGTTACAGGCAACTTTGTTAGCTTTACTATTTAGGACATATATACATCAGCAGTATATTAAACATATGATCCTATTGTCTAAACATGGATTACCTTAAAATACGTGTTTCAACCTAACAGTAAGTGGTGGAAATGAGCTAAACTTTGTCATTCATTCAAATATATATGAATAATATGAATGTGAACATATAATTATCTACGGATACGTGGTTCGTCGTTTACAACTGATAAGCGTAGCGTGACTAAGCGAGATTCAAAACCGGATTCCGAGGAACAGACGTTGCATACACAAAGGACTAAAAATGTTTTTGTTGCATTACACGTTTTTTCGGGGTACTCTGTAAGATCGAACAAGAATAACAAAGAACAGAACGTATATAGAAAAAAACTTTGATTTTCTTTATTTCCCATCACCAGATGGTTAACGCTAGCTACACAAACACATATAAAAACACTTTTTGACATACTTTTCTCGCATGAAAGTCACGGACAAGGTTTCCGCTAGAAATTTGTTCATATATACATCCGATTGGAAAGCTATTTGCTCTACATTGTCTATTCGAACGTGAACTGAAGCAATTGTTCCAGAAGGACTTCCAATTGTCTGTTTAATGAAATACAAGTAAGGGGATTCATTCAGAGTATAAACTTACTCATAACTCGCATTTTTAGTCAGCGGACACGAAAGCCTAGCAGCGAGACGGGCTTGGGTACCATAGCCAATAAAGCTTCATTGGTGCCATAGACATCGGTAAACTCCCATTCGTCCGGTACTTCGATATTCTGATCATCAATGGTTCCGGTTCTTCGCGTTTCTGAAACCGCGCCTTTCAAGTCTCGCTTTCAGTGCGGAACCTTCTCCTTTTTAACAGTTATAAAGTCGCTTTCTTTCTTTCTCGACGTTCCACCCACAATGGACTCGTCCCTGATTCATTTTCCCCACTCTTCATTATCTTACATATCTCTCTTCCCCCTTTTCAGAATTATTTTCCATAGGAAATTTTCTGTCAACCAAAGAATACTAAAATAAACAGGCTTTAAAGGATTATTTTTTTCTGAATTAAAACTAGAATATAAATTCACGTCTTAAATATATATTTTTTTAATTGCCAAAGTAGTTTTAATGATCCTCTAGCTGGCGTGGAATCAAGTGTTTAACCAAAACAAACTTTTCTTTTCCTTTTTTTCCGAAGTAGGTTCGCCGATCTCTTTGGTGTCACCCACACCCCCAATGTACGATTGGCTCTGCTAGGCAACTCCCGATCATCACCACGCAAGTCTCACCCGAGAGAGAGAAAATTAAAGATTAAATATACATACATACACACACACATATATATGTATATTTTAACTTGGCACACTCATATTTGGTATGATTCGAGCATACAGTGCTTACCAATTCCCTCCTAAGTGTACTTCCGAGTCACCTTCAGTCCTCTCTGAGAGATGATTGGTGCGTAGCTTAAGTGGTTGTTCTGCTTTACAAATACAAAGATTTAACACAAAATTACCGCACTAAAACAAATTTGAGTAGTTCTCCCTTACATCATCACAGATTTTTGAGATACTTATGCTTCGCTCCCCCCTACTTTTCTTTCACTTTTCTTATCAACCTTCCGTGTGTTCCTCGTCTCTTTCTTTTTACGATTATTTTCCAACATGACGATTTCCTCATCCGTCCTCAGCCTATGCCTACTGATCTTCCTTTCACTTATCGGGATATGATCTCTGTTTTCACAACCACTTCGCTCCCACGATCTACTTCCCATCTGATTACACTGGACAACAACATGTTTGCTACTGGAGATGTGTAAATTGATTTAGACTAATTTGGGTACGCTGATTTAAAAAATCATAACCGTTTTGCTGTATCATGTCAGGATTCTGAGTTTCAGAAATACTCCCATTGCCTAGAAATAGCCTACCACCTTTTACGTAACTACGATATAACGTACTTATGTACCTACTAATTTTTCTTTCTTTATTTCAGTTAAACATGAGTAGACGTTCCTGTACCAATCATCCAGACAACTTCTGTTATGTCTGTGGTCGGTTTACCCAAAAAGATCAACAGCGAAGTGTATCTAGAGCAGTGAAAATGAAGGCAACCTACTTTCACTACTTCGGGTGTAAGGTCGGGGACCAAGAAAAGAGCTGGGTACCACACATCTGCTGCACAAGCTGCCACTCAGCATTGACTCAGTGGTTGGTGGGCAAGCGCGCGAGCATTCCATTTGCGGTGCCCATGATATGGCGTGAGCCGCAAAATCCTCATGATGATTGTTATTTCTGCTGCACAAGCATCATCGGCTTCAACAGGAAGAATAAAGGCCACATCAAGTACGCTGACTGCGTCTCTGCTCGTAAACCTGTGCCTCATGATGACGAGAACCCCGTTCCAACATGTCCATTTGATCCGAACATAACTGTAAGCAGTGGCGCAGAAGATAGTGATGAACCTTTTGAACCCGAAACTCAAGAACAAGAACCACACCTTCTGAACCAAGGAGAGTTAAATGATCTTGTAAGAGATCTCTCGCTGTCAAAGGCGAAGGCAGAGCTGCTTGGATCAAGGCTGCAGCAGTGGAATCTACTTGAACCTAACACCAATATATCCTTGTTCAGAGCACGTCACAGCGACATGGCTCAGTTCTTTGAGATGGAAGACACGATGACATTCTGCTGTGACATCAACGGTCTGTTGAAAGAACTTGGGTGAGATCACGATCCTGCAGACTTGCGCCTCTTCATCGACTCGGGGAAGAACAGCTTGAAGGCTGTTCTGCTCCACAATGGCAACAAATAACCATCAGTCCCACTGGCTCACGCGTTCGGCATGAAAGAGACCTATGAGACTATGCGGCAGCTGCTTGATTCCATCAAGTACAATGACTTCAACTAGCACACCTGCGGAGACTTGAATGTGGTGGCGCTGTCGTTAGGACTGCAGTCAGGCTACACGAAATACATGTGCTTCCTTTGTCTCTGGGATAGCAGAGACGACAAGAATCCCTGGACGAAGATTGATTGGAAAGAGCAGACGGAGCACGTACCTGGTCGATACAACGTGAAGCATGTCGCCCTTTTCGACCCAGCCAAGATTTTCCTTCCACCACTCCACATAAAGCTCGGCTTGATGAAGAATTTTGTACGGGCAATGGATCTGAATGGGCGTGTGTTTTTATACCTGAAAGAGAAGTTTGGCAACACCTTGTCGGAGGCTAAGATCGAGGCTGGTGTCTCTGTTGGACCGCAAATCCGAGAGGTAATGAAGGACGAAACTTTTCCGACAACTCTAAACCCCAAAGAGCTGGCAGCGTGGAGGAACTTCAGAGCTGTGACGGACAACTTCTTGGGGAACGAGCGCGCGGACAACTATGAAGAAATAGTGCAGCAGCTGCTGGAGTCCTTCAGGAAACTTGGCCCCAGGATGTCCCTGAAGATCATTTTCCTACACCAGCACCTGAACTTCTTCCCTGACAAATTGAGAGCTGTCTCCGACGAGCACGGCGAGCGATTCCACCAAGAGATTTCACTCATGGAGACGCGTTACACAGGGCGGCACAACCCGAGTCTGATGGGCGACTTCTGCTGGTTCCTTAATTGTAAAACTGACACAGAGCAGCACAAACGCAAAGCCAAATGTTTAAAGCATTTTTAATTACATTCTAGTAGAGTTTTTCTGTAATTTCTATAATTTTGAAGCATTTATGATGAAATAAATGAATAAATGAATTTTTGTAAATTTCATTGAAACCCTAACTTCTAGGCAATTGGGGTATTTCTGAAACTCCAAATCCTGACGTTATACAGCAAAACGGTTATGATTTTTGAAATCAGCGTACCCAAATTAGTCTAAATCACTTTACACATCTCCAGTGTTGTCCAGTGTTATCGATCTCTTCGATATTTTATTCAGTGTCTATATTTGTTAGACTCTGCATGGCCACCTCGAGGATGAATATTAACATCTGCTACGTTCGATTCCGTTTCCTCATCTGCATCCATTCCAGAATGAAATTGGCCCTGAATCACTTTAAAAATGAATTGAGCCCGGTCAACCCTGAATTTCCCCTTCACGGGGCTCTCCATCGGATTCCTCTGAGGTCCCGATCCTGCCACCACGTTCTTCTAAAATATCTATCCCCATTCGTGGGTTCGCATTCATCTACATTCGGTTTTCTCAAGAGACTGGCATGTGCCTTTGTCATTGAACTGGTTAGCTGGTCCCTAATTATATACGATACTGGTCCAGTGTTATCAATAATTACATAGTACGGCCTCGATCGCTTGTCTAATTTACTTTTCTTACGTTTATTCCTATAATACACCAGATCTTAGAATTATTACTTGCCCTGTCAATCGCTCGCCTTCTCGCTGTCTTTAGGTTGAACTAATGTGAACGCGCGATTCTTCTCCTGGATTCCCCATGTATGATAATCATCGCCGTAATATACCCGTCGTAGTTTCAGGATGTTATCCAATGCCAAAATCACATCCCTACTGTAGATCAAGTAAAACGGTGAGAAGTTCGTTGACTCGCTAACATGAAATCTAATGGCTGCTAATATCTGGTTAATGTGAAGGTACCAGGACTGTTCGTTGTCGCCTATTTTTTTTAGCCAGTATGTCATTTATGGTTCGGTGTAGGCGTTCAATTTTGCCGTTACTTTGAGGGTGATAATATGAAGGGGTAACGTGATTTACGTTGAATTCTTTCAACGTAGTTTTCATCGCCTGGTTTATATTTTCTGTACCATTATCTGTCACCAATTAAAGAGGTGCCCCGAACCTGGGGAATATCACCGCAATTAAAAGATGTGCTACGGTTACTGCTTTTCTTGTTACGCACTGCCAGCGCTTCGGGCCAATCACTGTTCATATCGATAAATGTGACGATATATTTGGTATCATAATGTGACTTAGGAAACAGTCCTGTGACATCCAAGGCCCACTTCGCAAAAGGAAAGGGCGGCGTATCTTATTCCTGTATCTGTCGTCTCTTTTTCTTTAGATTTCTTGTCTGGCACGGAATACGCTTACCTACGAACGTTGCTATCTACTGAATCAATCTCGGCTCAAAATACTTCTGATTAATTGCCTTACGTGTCTTTTCAACCCTCATATGGTTATTGTCGTCGTGGTACTGCACGAGAACTTTCTTTTGTAAGTGGGAGGAACTGAATATAAACTATTTATGGGCCATTTAATGCCTTACAAAGGTATCATATATACTTGTATATGCATGGATATTTATTTTAGATTCTTAAAATACATTTCTCTCAGAATATATTTCTCTCAGAATACATTGCTCCCCGAATACATTGACCTAAATTATGTTGTTCTCAGAATACCTTATTACCAGAACACATTGCCCTCTAGATATATTACTCTTAGAATAGATTATTTCAGAATACATCGTCTCAGAATACTTTAATTTCACAATAAATTGCTCTCAGAATACAGAGCTTATTCTAGAAAAAACATTTCTCTCAGAAAAACATTTTTAGAGAGCAGAAGCCGTTGTTAATATCAGAAAACACTGCTTGTATAAAACA
Organism: Sepiola atlantica; assembly: GCA_963556195.1. NCBI lineage: Eukaryota > Metazoa > Mollusca > Cephalopoda > Sepiida > Sepiolidae > Sepiola > Sepiola atlantica. Next base: position 121,361,430 of record OY744517.1, on the reverse strand, counting down.
GTACCCCTAGAAAGATTTACTCTGAGAATGCATTGCTCTGAGCATGCATTTCTTTCGGAAATAAATTGCTCTCTGACTTCATATCCCTCAAATTACATTACTCTCAGAATCAGAATACATTGCTCCCAGAATACATTGCTCTCAGAATACTGTGTCTCAGATCACAGTTTCTCAGAATACATTGCACTAATCTGAGAAAAAATTACTCTTCGATGCGATTCTCCTCCTGGATTCCCTATGCATGATAATCATCGCCGTAATATACCCGTCGTGGCTTCAGGATGTTATCCAATGCCAAAATCACATCCCTACTGTAGATCAAGTAAAACGGTGAGTAGTTCGTTGACTCGCTAACATGAAATCTAATGGCTGCTAATATCTGGTTAATGTTAAGGTACCAGGACTGTTCGTTGTCGCCTATTTTTTTTAGCCAGTATGTCATTTATGGTTCGGTGTAGGCGTTCAATTTTGCCGTTACTTTGAGGGTGATAATATGAAGGGGTAACGTGATTAACGTTGAATTCTTTCAACGTAGTTTTCATCGCCTGGTTTATATTTTCTGTACCATTATCTGTCACCAATTAAAGAGGTGCCCCGAACCTGGGGAATATCACCGCAATTAAAAGATGTGCTACGGTTACTGCTTTTCTTGTTACGCACTGCCAACGCTTCGGGCCAATCACTGTACATATCGATAAATGTGACGATATATTTGGTATCATAATGTGACTTAGGAAACAGTCCTGTGACATCCAAGGCCCAATTCGCAAAAGGAAAGGGCGGCGTATCTTATTCCTGTATCTGTCGTTTCTTTTTCTTTAGATTTCTTGTCTGGCACGGAAGCCGTTTTTAATATCAGAAAACACTGCTTCTATAAAACAGTACTCCTAGAAAGATTTACTCTGAGAATGCATTGCTCTGAGCATGCATTTCTTTCGGAAATAAATTGCTCTCTGAATTCATATCCCTCAAATTACATTACTCTCAGAATCAGAATACATTGCTCCCAGAATACATTTCTCTCAGAATACTGTGTCTCAGATCATAGTTTCTCGGAATAAATTGCACTAATCTGAGAAAAAATTACTCTTCGAAGGAAATCTTACAGAGAGGGTATTATCATTATTCTTCAAACACTATTCTCAGAATACATTGCTCTCTCTTTATTTTAGAAAATACCATCCCTAGAATAATATTTTATAGGGAGAGAAGGAGCATTTCCTCTTAGAAAACATTTTTCAATAAAAACATTACCACTTGAAGGAAATTTCACAGACATGGATCCGATATTAATCTCAGAAAAAGCTACTCCAAGAAAATATTATTCCGAGAATAATTATTTTTTGAAAAAATAACTCTAACAAGATTACTCTTTGGTATTTGTAATCTTCTTTGTTATCAACAGGATTGAGCATCAGCCAACACCTTCTAGCATCTATCTGAGAAGAAAATAAAAATGAGAAGTAACGTTTGGAGTTTTAGAAGAATCAGATTAAATAATACAGTTCGCTGCCTATTGATCGGATCGGGCGTCTCTGATCTCCTGCCTAGCCGAAGTTAGGGATGAAGTGAAAAAAATGGCCCACCACAAAATTCCCGTCCTAGATCATAACAGGTTGCCACCCATGGTCTAGAATTAGTCCCGTTTTCGCGAGTGGGGGGTACCACTTGGCATGTGGTTTGATTTGGCAACATTTTGGGCAAGCCGACAGGGCGATTTACTTATGGTTCACAACTTATCACCATTCGAGGATAAGCGTTAAATAGATCGTCGGTTGGACGAGGATCATCAACAGAAAATGAATTGGAAACAATGGCTGGAATTGGCATATGATTGCTTAAGATGAATAGATTATTCAAAGGGAAAGGTCAACAAGTATTTGTATACGTAAGACTTGAGGACGACCATATGTAGTCGGTTGGCGAGCAGAATTGTGGTATCGTATTACACAGATGGAATGATCTTGGAAAGAAACTTTCTGATTGAAGTACAGTTTTTTTTTAACTGAGAGAGAGAGAGAGAGAGAGAGAGAGAAAGACAGAGTAAGTTATTTGCTGTGGTTGTAGCAAGATAACGTCTTAGTGTGAATGTTTTAAAGGGGAACTAAGGATTGCAATATCTGGTCGAGTACCTATCATGGACATAACGATATAGTAGAAAGAGAATCGCAACATCTCGTATGCCTAAAAGATGATGTAATCAAAATAATAGATTATCCTTCACCAGCTTCAGAAGTTTTTTATACTCTGTCAAGCCAAGAAAGAATACTTCGAGGGGCATCTCCCCAGATATGACAGCAGTATTCCATCTGATGGGCGTATTGACTTTTACATAGGTAGAGAATTGCGTCAGGAATGAAGTACTTTCTTGAATGGTAAAATGATCCAACTATTTTTCCAGCAACCTTAGCAACATATTTGAGCTCGGTCTTTTACTGTTGATTTACGCTACAACCGGTCATTAAGAGAGTATAAACTACATCTTTAGGTCGTTTTACCTTTGAATATAATAGAGTTTGAATATGCATTCAAAATGAATAAAGAAAGTAAAGATTTGAAGAATGCACTTATTCCGATCGGATGTTCATTGCAACTCCAGTAAAGCAAGAATCGTAGCTGCATTTATTATTATTACTATTTCAACTTTTGGATGTTTTTAATTGGATTTTTTTACAGTAAGTCAATTCCCCTGACCTTTGATATTGGAGATGTACATTAACACTTTAGCCGTTTATAAGAGGCAAGCCTTTTCTAAAATTGTAAAATAAATTTTCTCGTCTATCTGTTTAAGCCATTTATGGTGGCATTTCGTTATGGTTCCATGCGTTAGTATTACAACGAAAATCATCTCGACGTCTTTACATTTCCATAGTCAAACTAATTCTCATTTCAGGCCTTGATATTTATTGATTTTTTCGTGTTCTTTCCCCCGCACACTGGTATGGAATGGGCAGGCTATATCAATGACTAATCAAGTTCTCTTGTTTTTGTGTAGAACAATTAAGTCAGGTTCGGAATGTTCAAGAATCTTATCAGTTTGTATGCGCATGCCCCAAAGAAGGCCGGTGATGTCGTTCTCCTGTACCACTTCTTCTTCTTCTTCTTCTTCTTCTTCTTCTTCTTCTCATCATCATCATCATCATCATCATCATCATCATTATTATTATTATTATTATTATTATTATTATTATTATTATTATTATTATTATTATCTATATATTAATACGATAGCGTGTGTGTTCGTGTGTCACGCTTCCGGCAAAAGCTCTGCGCATGCGTGCCGCATCTAGATTTTGAAAAGCATTCAAGACAGTTAGTTTTCGTAATGTTTCAAGCGGTTCCCTTTTGCGCAACGGTTAGCGACGTAGGATTATGACGTCGGTTGTCGACGTCTGCCCGATAGGTTTGTAGTTCGATTCCAACCAACCTCAAATTTTTTTTTCTACATCGAAGGGGAGGAAGGGAGTGAGGTAGGGAGGGGACGACCGAGAAGACACATATTAATATGATAGGGTGTGTGTTATTTTGTATGTCACGCTTACATCAAAAGCAACAACCTGAATCTTTGTATGCTACTCATGAATTGGAGCCACATTTAATTTAATCTAAAGCATTTACAAAGTAATGTATAGGTTAGAAATAAGATAATTAGTATTAAAAACATCATTTCGTGTAATTTACACGGGTCCCGCTAGTTATTATTATTATTATTATTATTATTATTATTATTATTATTATTATTATTATTATTATTATTATTATTATTATTATTATTATTATTATTATTATCTTACGTTGAGTTCTCACGCAGGCCATCATCATTGACTGAAAATACCCGGTGATGTTCCCTGGAGGGTGATTGACAACACGTTTCCCGATATTTCCTGTTATAACTATATATTTCGATTACCATTGATAATGATTATACGTTATCGCAACAGTCTCTTACTATTGTTTTCTCGGGGGCAAGGAGCACTTTTCTTCTCTAGGGTTTGGGTTGCAATAAGCCTTCCCAAGGTGCCAGTACTCTTCGGATGTTTCCAGTTGAGGTTAAGTTCGTGCACTCCTCCTAATATTTCTATCCTCTTTGACTCTTCGCAACTATTTTGTGTGGTATCATTTTTTAAAGGCAGTTTACGAGACTTATTTTGCAGTTTCAGTTTCCTCGGGTATTATTACTATTTGTACTCACTAGGAGTTCTCACACAGATCATCGTCAGTGATTGCTAACCGACACCAACCAGTGGTATTTCCTGGAGTCTGAGTGACAACATGTCTCCCCAGACTTCCAGTATTTTTCACCTCTTTTCGATAACGATGCGGTATCGCTAAAGCCTCTTACCATTGATTTCTCGCTGGTTAGGACAATTGGTCTTCCCTGGGATTTGGTGGCAAAAAGCCTCCCCAAGGTCTCAGCATTCTCTGCACTTTTCCAGTGGAGGTCTGGTTTGTGCTGTCGCTCCTCGGGCTTCTCATTCCCCTCGACCCTCTACAAATATGTTGTCTTGTGTCAGCCTTGGCCGGCACCAGTTAAAAAATAAATAAATGAATAAATAAATAAAATGATATTTCTTTAAATCAATTTTTAAAAAATAAATAAAAGTTTAATTTTTTAATTTAAAAAAAATGTTTTCCTTTCAATTCCTTATTTTTTTCCTTTTCTGTTTCCTTATATAAAATTTCTTTTAAAAAAAAAATACTTTTAATGTTTTTGGAGGGGATGGGTGTGGGGGGAGAGGGAGGAACTTATAGTGTTTCTTGTAATTTCTGTTGCTTTGGTTCATTTGTATGTAGTGATAGCTGAGGCCGGTGTAATTTATTGAGGGGGGGGAGATTATGAAGTGCTGTTTCTTGCAGTTTCTGTTCCTGAGCTTATGTTGGGATGTTCTTCGTGTGGTTTTGTTTTCTCCGTTGTAAATTCCTCGTGACTGATTAGCCTTTGTAGCTTATGAGTGTTAGTTTCCGCATTCGAGGATTGCAGCTGTTTTGATAATTTCCGTCCTTTGTATGGTTTCGATAGTCCCTTTGATTCCAATTTCGCCCAGTCTTTTCTCCAGGTTTTTTTAAGATTGTTCCTAGTGCTCCTACGATTATTGGTATTATACTAACTTTCTTCATGCTCCATATTCCTTTCAGTTCTCTCGCTAGTTCTGTGTATTTACTTCGTTTTTCCGTGTCTTTGATCTTCACTCTGTTGTCTGCTGTTATCATTATTATTATTATTATTATTATTATTATTATTATTATTATTATTATTATTATTATTATTAATACTATTATTATTATTATTATCATCATCATCATGATCATGATTATTATTATTATTATTATTATCATTATGATATACACACATATAAATAACTATATTTTACTAGAATTTATAGCTCATAGCCTGAAAAAAATCTAACATGTGTTTCAATCCAACATGAAAGGAAATGCGGATCTACATTACGTGCACACATCTTGTCGCAAAATGCTGGTGCAAAAACAAAAATAAGATAGAAAAAAAGAAAACATTGATTTCCTTTTGTTCGTGAATACAGCGGCGAGTGACTTGCCTCCCTTCGCTCTTTCTCTCTCTCTCTCTCTCTCTCTCTCTCTCTCTCTCTCACTCTTCTTATTCTACGTTTTCGTCGAACGTAGCTGTCTCGATGAAACAAAATCAATATTTTCACTATGGAAGGTGACATTTCAAATTTACATCTATTGTCTTAGAAGTTCTAACCTGATTTACAGCGCGGCGCAGTCGTTATGAATTCACAAAACAATAAATAAATGTAAAAAAAAAAGATTGAGCTTTCTGCATCATTCTTGTCTTATTTAATTTTATTTATTCATTTCATTTCATTTTTATTTTTCCTTTTTATTTTTAATTTTATTGTTATTTAATTTTGATTTTGTAGAACGCTAAGCATAGTGGTTAATCAAACGCGTGATTCCCGTTCTGTAGTTCAGTGAATAGGAAGAAGGAAAAATAAAAATGATAATTCAGTTAATTTTGAAAACTTTTCTGACTTGTTGACGAAGACAATGTAATGCAAAAGAAATACTGTACAATATCATCAACATGGGCTACTACTACTACGACGACGACGGCGTCGACTACTACAACTAACAATACCCCAACGAATAAAAAAAATGAAATATATAATTACTGTAATAAACTGGCGACTGGCCTGACTATCACAACGAAATAACTTTACAACATCAGCTTCATTCTCTACACCTCTTATTCTTGGATCTCGCATACGGGAAAAAGATATAGTAACTCACTAATTGACATAGTTAGAATATAAATGGTTGGTTGTGGATTTGTCCCTATTTACTTGCTTCCTTAAAAAGAATGACCCGTTTTTACTGTGGGAAAATTCCAGCTCAAAAGGGGAACTATTGATGCGGACAAAATAACAATGGCTTCAGTTTCGAAGGATTTCTCTTTCACTGACCGCAGACAGAAAATATATTGTGTAGCATCAGTTATCGTTCCGAAGCATCTACACTTTGATGGCCTCGATTGTTTGGCCGCTATTGGTCGTGTGTCAGGAAACCAACACTAAGTTCTTTTTTTCTTTTCGATTGGACAGTAGAACACGGACATCATAGTTTTAGTGTTAGGGAGACTGTTTATTTGGTCAGAGAAAACAGTATTGCAACAAGAAGAAAGAGCCAACGAAACATTTTCGAATAAATCCTTGATCATGGCCCATATTACATGCACCATTTTCTAAACATGTGTTGCTTTATTTCTTCTGGTTCAAATGATTGTCTAGTTTCAACGATTTTACACTGAAAGACAGCTTCGTATTTACATATTCTACAGTAGAACACAACTAACAATCACCCGTTGTGTAGTACTAACATTGGACTACATTTTATCCTTATTTCTCACGCCACTACTTACTGGTATGCGTGCCTCATATTACATTTGATGAAAACTAGTTAAGTTACCCAGTTTAAAATCTATTATTATATTAAATCCAAGTTAATCTACATTTTTCATAAGTCTTTGTTTCTTTAACATTTTAATGACATTAAATACATATTAAGATATATCTTACTTCTCGGGTGCGGTTTTTACAAACGAAAACCTTCCTTTTTATAGTTGCACTATTTAGCAATTTGCAAGTAAATAATCAAGTGACAACTATCTATCTACATTTTAGTCCACCATTTTCACGCTGTCACGCTATGTTGCGCGACCATATATCTTATTTCATACGGGGTCTATCATTCTTGATTCTGTCAGTTTCTTTCTATCCCGCCTTTTCTATTTCTTCATATAAACAGTCAAAGTTAATAAAGAAAATAACGAATAAAAAGATTTGAATTATATATTATACAAACTATCTAATATCACGAGTAGAAAAGTGGTAAGAATATTTTACTCGTAGCTGCTGAGGGGGACAGAAATAGAGGGCGAGATAGAGGAAGAGAGAGGGAGAGAGTGGGATATAATGCGAGCTAAAAAGAGACTCATTTTCGAGTTTTTTATTCGATGTTTTATATGTAATTGGCTTTTATGATTCAATATCCCCTAGTGCAAACCATCTAACTAAAGATCAAAGGGTCACTCGACGCGTCAGCGTTTTAGTAGTATTACATACATAAATAAAACATACTGAATATAACATGAATATTTGCCAGTCTATAATTCGAGCGATAATTTATCGCCTAGTTTAACCACACATGAAACTGCTGATTAATTACAATGCCTTCCAATTTTCGCTTAAATTCCCGAAAAAAGCCACTGATAACGTCTGGTCCGACATAATACTGATGAAATGGAAATCATAATACTGCCATATCTACAAGAGACATACATTAAGTCAGATTCCAAGGAAAGCCGTTCGTTTTCAAAACGCAATTACTAGTTACGAGCAAGGTGATACCTCCAATTAAGTAAACAATAATAATAATAATAATAATAATAATAATAATAATAATAATAATAATAATAATAATAATAATAATAATAACTACCTGTACCCGTGTAAATTACACGAAATACTAATTATCCTGTTCCTAACCTATACATGTTTGAATAAAATATGACAAGATTTGACTTGTATATTTACTTTAAAAAATGAACAATACATGAAACAATTTACAAAACTTATTTATATACAATATGTCTAGTGAAGTAATAGTTCGACGACTAAACCTTACTTTGTAAATACTTTAGATTAAATATAATTTGGCTGCAATTAATGAGTAGCATACAAAGATTCGGAAGGTCGTTGCTTTTGATGTAAGCGTGACACACAAAACAACACACGCTATCGTATTAATATGTCTTCCAGGTCGTCACTTCAATGTAAAAAAAATCTTAGGGGTTGGTTGGGATCGAACTATAAACCAGTCGGGCCGCCATCTAAAACCGACGTCAAAACTATACATCGCTAACTGTTGCGCCAAAGGGATATACTTGAAAGCATACGAAAATTAGGTTACTTGAATGCTTTTCCAAATCTAGGTGCGGAACGCATGCGCAGAGCTTTTGATGTAAGCCTGACACACGAACCCACATCCTATCGTATGAATATATAGCTTATTAAAAAAAAAACAACCCGCCTCACAAACACACGCTTTATGTAAAAACATCGCACGGTCCCAACGGAACTGAAGCTAGTAGACGTCCATGCAGCTGGCATTCTTTCGCTCAAACACACATAGGAACTTAAGCACGTGTCATGGAGTGTCAAAAAGAATGGGAAGCCCGAAATAGTGCGGAGTATCATGGTACCTTCGAGATGTTAATCACCTCACACATTACAGAAAAGACTAACGGTGTGCACCAGACAGACATTAATAGTAAACGGCTGGACCGATATGTCCAATTTACTTACAATCGGTATCGAAAGAAAATGACAGTGTTTTATATCGAGGGATTCTTGATGCCACTCAGACTCAAGTGAACATCACAAAGTTATTGACAGTGAGCCATCAATGATAATGAGTTGTCTTAAAACGTCAATCGAGTAAATTATAAAGATAATAATATGATGACTTCAGGATGCTGAAGAGAAAGTTTCCAAGAATTATAACATTGTAATTACTACCCCTCCAGGCTTAGTATTATTTCAAAACTACACGCTTTGGAACTCACACAGAAATGAACTTTGAACCTGACCGAGCTCCTATTTAATTCTCAAGAAGGGCTGGGTAAGCCACAAGGTCGGTTTTTAATGTGATAACAATCTACTTCTCCATAAATGGGTATTCTGATATTAGACAACACTTTTAAGAATCTCAGTCTAGAAGATTTCTCCTTCAATGACTGAGCACAGAGAAGATGACTAGTTTTTTTTTTTACTTGTGAGCCACCGCTTATCAAGGCCTAAATACCACTCGAGAATAAAGGTTAATGAGATTATCAGTGGATGATTAACACCACCTTTTAAAGATTAGAAACGATGTGTGAAATGTGAATTTAAGTAAACAACTTGACGAGAAATATTTAACTTTAGTCTTGAAAACAATTATGGTGTAGTCAGTTGGGATAAAAGCCTGTGGTATCGTATTCGACAGCTGTGAACTACTTTGAACGGAACGTTGTTCCTGAAAGTTCCGTATGGTTTTTAGTACACGTAGGAAGAAAAGACAATTCTTTAGAGTCGTTTTACATGGAGGAACAAATGATTGGAGTATCTAGTATCAGAATATATACTGCACCTTGCTCTTAGCCAAAGTGTGTTGTTTTAGTTTTCGCAAGCGAATAAAATGAAAAGCTTTACATGACGAATTAACGTAGTTTCTTTCCTGGTAGGAACGTGAAGTTGTAGATAATAAAAAAGTATGAATTGGCACTGTTAATGGCGACCCGGTAAAAAAAACACCATCTGCAGCAGTTTTACTTATTTAAATCTTGAAACTATTTTAGTAGTCAATTACCATGAATGTGATGTAATGATCTTTTATTATGTTTTATGTTTTATTCATTAGTTTGACAGAAGGCGGAGAATGTTTAGTAAAATAAGGAACATGTATTTTAAGTTAAGAACGGATATTAGTTACCTGTATCTTTAGTAATAAAATTACTTATGTGCGCACGAGGGACACATAATCTATAAAAGTACACGCCCTAATCTAAAAAAAAATAAGTTCGGCGATGAAAGAGGGTACAGAACAACAATTTACATGCCCTTTTAGCTAAGAGCAAAGTGTGGTATATGTTGCGATACTACAATTCATATTTTCTGATCTCGCTCAGGACAGGATACACCATTCTAGAAGGAGGTAATTTGTATTTTCGTTTCAACCTAGATTGCCCTTTTCGGGCGGTGATGAATCTTCCCCATACATTATGTTTCTTATTGTTTAGCCTTAATAAACGAGATCATGTATTTTTAATCACATCATTTCAAAAGAAGCATCCTTTGCTCTTTATATCTCTACCCGTACTTTGTTACTTTCCATTAAGAAATGTTCCCACCATTCTTGTCTTACACGAGTGTCCATGCGTTTTTATGTATAGACTTCGCTCATCGGTTACAGTTAACTTTAAAAAAGAATTTTCAGCGCTGAATTAGAGTAGAAAGTGGACTTCGGCTTTACTTTCTTCAGCCTTGTAATTTTCGCTTCCCTTGCGATTTCCATTAAGAAAATCAATGCGATGAATGTGAAGATACACAAGTAGGTACGCATACGAGATTATCTTTGTTCATCTGTAAAATCTAAATGTGAAATAAGATCGCCAAATGCGCAGATTTACGGAATTAAGAGGGGCGGGCTTTAGAGTACGTACTTCATAAGCTGTTCCCTATGTTGATGTATCACGCTTAAGTTTGAGATAGCATTTCCATCGCCAATAGCACATATTGGCAGTACGCATATATTTGGCAGTATAATATATCTCTATAAATGCATGGAGTAGTATTGCCACATGTGCTAGTACACGAACCACTAGTCTCTATATGTCTGTCTGTCTGTCTCTCTCTGTCTCTCTCTCTGTCTCTCTGTCTCTCTCTGTCTCTCTCTGTCTCTCTTTTTGGACAGTATAAAAAAGAGTCTCTAACCTTATAGAGCACCTGCCTTGTTCCAACGCCGTATTGTTGCATCCTGTGCTTGTGTTACAAGTACTGCAACGATGTTAGCTCTGACAAACGTACTGCACTAGTACCCCTCAACAACATAAATACCCCCGACCAACACGACCATCAGAAAAATCCCACACCCTTATTTTAGAAGTCCCCAGACACATGATAACGTTCTACCCCAATAGGTTCTTCGGTAGACTGTTTGCCTTTAAAATCCCTACCTTCTTCCTGTTTGTTCCCTCAACTGTACCATCTAAATGCAATGCAGATAAATATCTCGTTGCACAATTCGAATGCCCCCTATGAATCTTGCTCTTTACTAAAAGTAGCTTTTTACATCTTAGTGGCCATATGCCTCGTTTGGGGTGAATGACATTTTAAAAAATACCTTATTCTTCATTCAAATAATGGTTATTTAGTTTTACTTTTTAAACTGTGAAAATAAAATTACAAAAAAAGTCTCCTATTATAATTTGTTTTGTTTACTTTCTGATTTATTTTCTTTTTCCGTGCAAGTTCTATTATTTTTTCACAGCTCTAATTATTCTTTCTTTAGTTTTAATAACTAAGCCAAAATCAACTACTTCATTTCTTTTTTTACTCGAGTTATTATATAAAAAACACTCTGTTATATTTTTGTCGATTTCTTTTCAAACGCTTCTATATCTCTGCGTTTTCTTTTTCACGTTTTTTCTCTCCATTTCGTCTCATTCAACATTCCTTTTTTATATTTCTCCCAACTCCTTTTCTTTTCTTAACAAAAGAAACAAGAGAAAATAACGCTATTTCTCTAACCTCTTTACTGTTGTCTTCTTTTCATGCTTGCTTTTCTTTTCAACATTTCTACTTTTATTATTTTGCTTATTTCACTACTCCAATTATTCTTTCTTGCGCGACTATTTGTAATTAACAAGAAATGTCAACGGATGTCCGTTGCCTCCAGTTTAGAGTCGACAGTTTTGTAATTATACGAGGAAAAACAAAACATTCAAAATTAATGCCACCTTGCTTGAAGCATCCCATCCGCCATTATTTTCTATGAACGGCTTTTGGCCAGCAATCAGAGAGACTGGACGCTAACCGGATAGATTCTCTTTCTTCTGCCAAACCAGATGGATGTGTAGCCGATGGCTACTACTTTTTAATTGTTTTTCAGATAGAGAGAACGCTCCTGCGTTTAAAAAAAACCGGACTCTAAAGACAGTACTAATACATAATCAGATTGAATAAGATGAGAAATAAATGTTTCCAATTGAAGTTTACTTGAAAAAATAGTTTGTTTTTGTTAATACAGAGGAGAGTGTTAGAATTAAAACTCCAAACAGAAACTTATTCATTTTAATGCTAAAATATATGTTTGCTGTTATGGAGATTATCAAGAATTACCTAGTATACAAAGCATGAAAACCATGTAAACATGGACATACATATTTCAATCACTAGGTTTTCTGACATTAATAATTAATCGTCCTTTATCATTGATAAAAAAAAATATGACCGTCTTTGGAATCTGATTAACATTTAAGTCAATTTCATTCAATGATGATAATAAGTAACTTAGTGTTCTCGCACTAGCAGTTCATCAGTTATTTCTTACTCATTATCGGGTATATTATACGAATCATGTGGATAGAGCAACAATTATTAAAAAGACTCTTTTATTCAAGAAATAACAGTGGATAATTCTAGATATCTCATTTTCTAACAAAATAAATTCGCAAATGATTCATATGAAATATGTATACGTACACACTAGCAATATACGAAAGCTCTACATGATATAATATACTGATAATTTTGCTTATATAAAAACAGCGGTATTAAATGCCATTGTATGAAATACTACTTATCTTATCCAAATAGTATATATGGATTAAATCAATGGAGCTGAATTACAAAATTGGTTTTATTTTATGAACGCAAGTATTTATATATATATATATATATATATATATATATATATATATATATATATATATATATATATATATACAAAGGAAGTAACTATGAGATGAAATTTCAGACAAAATATAAAATTAGTTTAGGAAATGTGGACAAACAACATGAACATCATTTGAAAATAAGGACACAAACACATTAGAATTCCTTTGGACCCCATTTCTTCTTTTCTTTTCTTTCCTGTTAATATTTTTTTCTCTCTATGTATTTATCTTTGACTCTATACATATTTAAATATCTTCCCTCTCTACATGAACCCTACTACTATATATATATTTCTCATAATTCATAGACTTTCTCGTTTTTTTGTCATTTTTTAAAAAAAATTTCGTTCGCTCTTGGCAAAGCCCATATAACATTAGGGCGAAACGTTGAGCTTTTTAGGTCTTCCGCTTATTTTATTTTAATTTCATACAGTCGGGTTATTTTATCCTTTCATCTATTCATATATATATATATATATATATATATATATATATATATATATATATATATATATATGTGTGTGTGTGTGTGTGTGTGTGTGTGTCTGTGTCTGTGTCTGTGTGTGTGTGTGTAAGTTTCGGAATGTTTGAGCATAGGATTGATAAATGAGATTTTTTTAGATTAGTCGGACTTAATGTTATTCTCACAAGGTTTCGGCTGATATAACTTCCAATCTTCTTTACGTGCGTCTTGTCGAACTCAATAGGCTTCATGACAAACTCGGGAATTTGTAGGAGATTAATCTAATTAACGGGGGTGGCTTACTCTTGTCCCGTCAGCCATGAACATGTCGACTTACTAAAGACTTCCACCCAGTTATGGCTGACGCAACGAGAGCAAGCTATCCCCGTGGATAAAGTAAAGAGTCCGTTCGAAATTCCGTACATATTTCCGAGTTTACAATAGTATTGACTTACGTCAATAAACCAACGTTTCTATACAATGCCATCTTATCAAAGACTGGATAAAACACAATTACATGTGATGATCAAGAATTTTGCATTAGAAGAATAAGCAGCAGGAACCGAATTGTAAGAGACAAAGGAAGGTGTAAAAAAAATGGATGGTCCGAACAAAGTTAGTGTTGGTCAAATATTGGTTACTATACGCTAACTCATCACCTTTGAACTTACGAACTCTTATTTCCGAGCATATTTATATTCGGGCGGTTATTTATCCAACGCCTGTTAGACCGAACAAGCATGGGGGGGGGGGGGGGGGTAGAAAATTAACAAATCAAGAGACAAATAAAATGATATATATATATATATATATATATATGTGTGTGTGTGTGTGTGTCTATGAAAAGAAGAACGCTACGGAAGGCTTAAGCAATTAAGTGGAACAAGACCCACGATGTTTAAAATATATTGATCATACAAATAAAATATATATTAAACAATATTAATAAATATCTTGAAATCTTAGTCGATGTATTACTACCAAATTGTATCTAGCTGCTAGCATGTAATGGACCAGTAATTTGCGGTTTAGTATTGAAATATTCTGGATAAGTGTGGGTCTTACAGATAAATAACTGTAATGTCTATTGCTATTATTATTATTATTATTATTATTATTAGCAAATATATGCTCCCTCCGGTCGCATATTTTTGCTAGGTTGCCACGTCAGAAATGAATGCACACCCGTAAACCGATGGAGCCCCAGTCATATTTCTTAGGTGGTTAGACATTTATTTTCTCTGTTTCCGACCAAGAATATTTTTAGTTAAAAATAAAGAAAAAAAAATTTCGACCCCACAATGATGTTTTTAACCTCCGTCATGTATAGAAATATTTTAAAGTTAAAAAAAAAAAAACCTTTTTTGGCCCCCCCTTTTTTACCCTCCCCCATACATAGAAATATTTTTAGTTAAACAAGAAAAAAAAATTTTTTTGACACCCCAATTTTTTTATCCTCCTCCATATATATAAATATTTATAATTAAAAAAAAAGACATTTTTTTGAACCCCCGATTTTTTGTTACCCTTCCCTATACATAGTAGTATTTTCAGTTAAAAAAAATCAAAAAAAAAAAAATGTCCCCCCCCCCAAAAAAAATGTTTTTTACCCTCCCCCATACATAAGGATATTTTTAGTTGAACAATTTTTTTTAAACAAATACATTTTTTTTACCCTCACCATACATAGTTAAAATAGGAAAACAATATTAGGCGCCTCGGTACTATCAAATAACTCATGTTTAAATATGCTATTGAAGGAGCTTACGTAATATCAAAGCACCAGTTTTATTATTTTTCGAAAATGGTTACCTATTTAGTAATAGCCGAGATATTTGTTGCTTAACTTCAATTTACAACAACACACCTTGTCTTAACAACGTAATGGAAATAAAGAGTGATAAGATGAAGAAATCCTCTCATAATGACGTCGTATTGGGAAGGATTAGTCAGCAATTAATTCTTCCAAAATGGTCACCCATTTAGTAATGGCCGGGATATGTATTGCTTAACTTAAATTTACAACAAAACACCTTGTCTTAACAACGTAATGAAAATAAAGAATGACAATGTGAAAATAATCCTCTCAGTATGACGTCACTTGCGGAAGGACCGGAAGGATGAGTCAGCAATGTATTTTTTCCAAAATGGTCACCTATTTGTTAATGGCTGGGATATGCCTTGCTTAACTTCATTTTACAACAAAATACCATGTCTTAACGTAATGAAAATAAAGAATGATGATGTGAAAAATCCTCTCACTATGACGTCACTTCCGGAAGGACCCGAAGGATGAGTCAGCAATTTATTTTTCCAAAATGGTCACCTATTTACTAATGGCTGTGATATGCATTGCTTAACTTCAATTTACAACAAACCACCTTGTCTTAACAACATACTGGAAATAAAGAATGATAATGTGAAAAACTGCTCTCACAATGACGTCACTTCCGAAAGAACCGGTAGGATAAGTCAGTAATTTATCTTTCCAAAATGGTACCACATTTATTAATGGCTGGGATATGCCTTGCTTAATTTAATTTGCAACTAAACACCTTGTCTTTACAACGTAATGAAAATAAAAAAATATGATGTGAAAAAAAATCCTCTCAAAATGACGTCACTTCCGAATGGATCACTTTGCAATTTTAACAGTACTTGCCAGTCTAAGTATGGTTTAAAAAACACGCTGGTTTCTTAATGAAATGTGTTTAATTAATTGTATGAATAATTTTTATTAATATCACCTTGCCGTTAATATTGTAAATACATATGTAAATTTGATAATAGCAGTTATAAGTGTATATTTGTAAATATGAATTTAATGTAAGTTTAAAAGGAATTAATTATGTAAATGGCAAAATCCGTCTAGTGTCTGAGCGACTTTTTGTAACAGTATAAAAGGAAGTTGAAAAAGTATTAGTTTAATCAAGATTTTACTAACTTTTACCTGGCCTCTATTTTGGCATTTTGTTCTTATTTTGTTCTACTTTTTTACTGTCTATGCTCCACTCTAATTCCTCCCTCGTTGAAAAGGCAGCTCCCCGTTGGTAGAGCTTTGTCTCTTCGGCCCCGTTTTGGGTCCATCTTTCTTGTCGCCTCCTTGGCTATTAATTAACTTCAAAGGTTTTCTATTTTTTGATGGAAGGTTCTGTTCTCCTTTTCGGCTTAAGCAGCTGGCAGACTTCACCTGAACAGTTAGAGTCACATCTAACAGACGTTTAGTGGATTTCGAATCGGCGGGCCTGAATTTGTTTTCTACAACGAGAGGGGAGAAGCAGACCGAGTTCTGTTGAAATAGCCTAACTCTGTGATCAATCTCTATACTTGTATGGAGGCTGGTCTTGGCCAAATATGCCAAAGTTCAGGTTCTTCTGCTTCGCTCACCGAGGCTCCAGCACTCGGGCGCCTGTTAAGACCCCGAAGGCTGCAGTGAGCAAAATGTCCCCGCATGGGGGTGCTGCCTTAGGTGGCACTCCGACTAGTTCTGCTGCAGTCCCCGGCAGCAAGGTTAGCTCAGCTCCTAGGGGTGGTCCAAGAGGGTGGGATGCCATCGCCACCGTCCCAGCCGTAATGCACCCAGAAGACGGGCTTCAACTGTCAGGCCCCCTTCGGGAGGGAGGAACGCACCCCCAAGGGATAAGGAATGCTAGGTTGTTGGACCTGCAAGAAGAGCAGGCCACCCACCTTGACCAGAGGCAACCGGCGGCCAGCTTCTACGACAGGGAGGCTGTTAAACGAGAACTTTTACAAGACTTGCGACTCAGCTGTAGCAGTAGCAACGACAGACTCGCCGGTAGTGGCAATCATCTGTAGAGCAGCAGCGGTAGCAGCAGCGACGAATCCTTCCCGACGCTTGGCAGCAGACCTTCTCGGCCCATAGTCAAAAAGGAGGTGCTACTACGTTTAAGAGGAGAAAAGGAGCGGCTGGTGTCGCCAGCACCCAACGGAGAGTGACGAAACCAAATTCACCGCCGGTGTCGTCTCAATCCGACTGGCCGTCCCTCCCTCTTACTCAGAAGACACTGGCAGCGTCGTTAGACAAATCTCTCCCGGCCGGTCAGAGAACGCCTCAGCCAGCAACTCCCGTTTCAACGTCTCCAGCGAAGACGGGAGCAGCATGGGGGCCCCAGTCACAATTGTAACCAAAAGACTACAGAGACTTGTTTGACTCCACTTACAAGGACCTGACGGACGGAAACATAATCAAACCCGCCCCAGGTTCTATGGAAGAGCTAAAAAAGCGTATCTTAACGTTTGTCACGTCTGACGCTAAAACTAAAGGACTGACTAGGGTCCCCAAAAGAAAAATGCCAAATTCCTTGGGAATTTGAAAATCCCCGCAACATACATCTGGCGATATCAGACTTTGTACACGCCGGTCCAAATTAAAACCGGAGTACCTGAGCCGCAGGAGAACTATAGTCTCCGTTCTCTGCGTCCCCTTCTATATCAGCTCCAAACATTTGGGTGCTGTCATGAGCCAGTATGGGGACGCCGAAGCCATCATCCCGGTCTTAGGCTCCCATAACCGTATGGTCAGGGACTACAAGATCGAGATCTGCCTGGACTGTGTCGGCTTCAAAGCCATTCCACCGCGTCTGAGGTACGAATCTTGGGCAATGTCCATTATTGTCGAAGGTAGACGACCCATCTGTTTGCACTATGAGCAGTCGGCGCATATAGCTAAAGACTGCCCAACCAGAGCCCCCAACAAGCCGCCGGCTTCTCAGGCCGGGATAACCAAAGTGGCACCAGCAGCTCCTTCAACGCAGACTCCAGTAGCTGCACCGAAAGAGGAGGGGTAGAACACTGTAGTCAGCAAAAACACTACAAAAACCAGTCCCGTTCCCTCCAATAAATCGATACGTCCCCCGGATGACCGAAGAGTGCAGCCTCCCACTTAGTCGTCAGTTACCAAACTACCCACCCAGAAGCTTCAGCCTGCCCCAGCCGTGCCGTCTACTTCTTCCGAAGCGGGAGAAAACCTTAAACGGAAGATTCCGGTCACTACTACTTCGTCTGACTCCGAAGAGGAGACGAACAAAACTTTGATGGCGACCAACTGCTCTGGAAAAGTAGAAGAAAAACAACCCAGAAAACTGAGAACAGTCAAAAAGACTGGGCCCAACCCCCCTACCCCTGTAGAAACATAGATGACTATCTCTGCTGTTCAGTCGTCAACGCCCCAATCCCCATCTCCTTCAACTGAACAGAACACCCCCGCCCTTTTTGATTCCCCTCCCTCAGTCAACAAAGAAGAGCCAGAGCAGGAAGTCTTCGTCGACGCCAGATCTGCTTCCCCCTCTCCTTCTCCGTTGTCGAGAACCGAGAGGACTCGAATAATCCCTTTTCTTTTTGGTGACCGAATTTGTGAGGTAGAGCCTCATACATGAGCAGTGAACTTATCGGCACGGCTAGTAAAATCCATCCGACCGCTGGAGCTTCCTACTCGGGCCCGGGGTCTTGATATAGACAAGCCACAAAACTTTCCCGACGTCCCCTTCGTAACTACCTTTGTCCGTGATACCAGAGTGGGCCGGACAAAAGCGTTGTGGCACATGATTGAAAAAGCGGAGGGGGAAATCCCGGGTCTGAGGTTGGTGGAGGAGAAGCACGATACCCTCAAAGAGCTGAGCAGTATGTGCACTGGGCGGGTCCCTATTTACGTCCACCCTTCGTTTTATAGGGCCCTAAAATTAACCTTTCCTTTGGATGTCGGAGGTATTGCCCGAGACGGACGAATTACGTCCGAACTGCTTACCGGCAGTATCGGCCATGCCTGCGGCATCCTAGTCCCTGATGACTTCAAGCCGTTGATCGGCACTGAATAGAACAATGGACACGAACTTGTTTCTAGCTAGCCTGAATACCAGGGGCATGAGATCCCAAAGCCATGCTGCTCGCATTCTGAGGGATCTTATGGCCCGTAACATAGATGTGGCTGCGCTACAGGAGACTCACTACGTTTCGTACGGGGATTGCAGTGTGCTGACTGGACATTACGATGCCTTTTCAGCATACGGCAATTCTTGTAGTAAGGGGGTCTCCTTGCTAGTGCGTCGTAACCTTTTCGCAAATGTAAGCGTTGTACACGCAGATGCAGAAGGCAGGTTGGTCGTGGCCGATGTTGCCGTTAGCAATAGTACATTCCGAGTCGTCGCGGTTTATGCGCCCAACATCATTCGGGAGAGGGTTTCCTTTTTTCGGCGGTTGAAGGTGTTTATTGGTGGTTCGGAGCGGTTAGTACTAATGGGTGTTGGAATGCCATCCTTGATCCCCAAATAGACAGGGTGGGCGGGACTAGTGGGTTGGTGCGGTGTGAGAGTAGTCTGTCTGACCTGATGGCCTCGTGCGATCTTGTCGACAGATTTCGTCTCGATCATCCGGGGCGGGAGATGTGGACGTGGAACTCTAGTAGCACATCCTTTGCAAGTACCTACTTGGATAGGATGCTAGTTAGAAGAGGCGACGTAGATTTTTTATCTTGTCCCACGTTCAAATGGTTAGGTCATTCGGACCACAAACTTGTCATGGCCCGTATGAAGTTAGCAAATAAGCCTAGCCTAGCCGGGTACTGGAAGTTAAATACCTCTTTACTGGAGATGCGTGACTTCCAGGAAAAGCTAGAAAATTTTCTACGGCGGGGCTTAGTGGGGGCGGTTACAGGGAGTAGGTGGTGGGTTAACACACAGTCTAAGGTCAGAGACTTTTGTGTCCGAAATGCCCAGCGCCTCGCATTAGATAAGGCCAGGACAGAAAAATCTTTAGAAGATAAGCTGACCCGGGCGGTGGCTGGGGTAACTCCCTAACCATAGAACTATTTAAAGGGGACCTGAAACGCGCGGCTAACGAGCGGTATGAAGGTCAAATAATTAGGGCTTGGTTAGATAAAGTGTCCAACGAAGCCGTGAAATATGACGTTCGAGAACGCAGCGCAGTAGTCCGTCGTAGATCGGAGAAATACATTCGGGAAGTAAAAGACTTGGAAGGCCGACCCCTGGCATCGACGCGTAATATTTGTGAGGGGTTTCGGTCGTATTTTTCCGAACGGTTTACGCAGCTGTCCAGACTTCGGGTCGAGGAGTTTGACAGCTATTTGGCCGGTTCGCCCCGCCTGGAGGCGGCTCGAGCGGCTAGCTGTGATGGTCCGGTTACAGAGCGTGACGTCCTTGCCGCGCTGAAGCAGGCTGGCTACAATAAATCACCGGGAATCGATGGTCTTCCTTATGAATTCTATTTGAGGATGTCGCACATGTTCGTCCCTCTCCTGACGAATGTATTCAACCACTGGTTTGAACAGGGTTCCATCCCCGGTGAAATCACCAGGGGCGTGATTACATTACTGAAGAAGAAGAATGGACATGCTGGGGGGCTAGATGATGACAGGCCCATAAGTCTGCTTAACACAGACTTAAAGATTTTGGCCAAAGTTCTTACAAATCCTTTGCAGATTTTTATCGCTGATTTGATCCAACCTGAGCAGACCTACGCTGTGAAGGGGAGATCGATTTAAAACAATTTGCACTTGATGCACACGATCATAGAGGGATTAGAAGACGACACTGAAGCCGCGCTTATCAATTTAGATCAGTCCAAAGCGTTAGATAGGGTTGATCATCGTTTTCTGGAATCTGTTCTAGAAGCCGCCGGTTTTACACCGGACTTCTGCAAATGGATTTCCGTTTCAACTGGACAAATGTCCCGGTTCGGATCCTCGGCATGTTGTTTGGTCCGGGTCTCCAGCTTGATAAGAACTGGTCGGAAGTACAGTCTAAGGTCGAAGCGTCTGTTAGGATTTGGCATCGAAGTGGGCTTTCCCTTAGGGGTAGAGCTGAGGCGTGCGCCACTTACGTATTTCCGCTTATCCTCTACCGCTTGGCTGTACTACCCCTGTCTGACGACCGCTTGGCGGCTTTTACGCGTCTGCTCTTTTCACTTTTGTGGGAAGACAGAAAGCCGCTTGTCCGAAGGCAGGTCTGCACTCAACGTCTGTGGGAGGGGGGCTTCGGAATGCCTGACTTGGCAAGTCATCGACATGCCGAGAGATTGTCATTCCTAAGTTGTACTCTGATGGAAGAAACTGCGTAGGGCCCTGCGGTTGGGAAGGCCTTTCCCAACCTCATCCCCGACCACTTGGTCGAAGGCCGACGTAGACCAAGAGGACAGACGCGTTTCTTCGCCGAATGCCGAGATGCGCTCTGATTGCTGCCGGGGTCTAGTGACCTTGCACAACCTAGAAAGACACTTTATAGGAATTTAGTGAAGGGGACCGCTTCTGATCCGCTGGGTGAACGGCTGGGATTTTCGGAGAAGGAGATCCGCTCTCAGTGGTGTTGGGCGCCAGGCCGGGGGTATCTCAATAATTCTGAGTTCTCTCTGACCTGGCGATTGGTTAGGAACGCTCTACCCCTCAATGACAGGCATCACAAAGCCAAAGTAGTGCTAAGTCCATATTGTGTTCGCTGCGAGGGCGAGGAAGAAGAATAGGGTGAGCACGCCTTCTTCACTTGCAGCAGGCTTTGTGAGTTTTGGAAATATGTCAATGAGGTGACCGCTCGCATCGTACCCGATCAGCTGGTTCGCCTGGATGTAGCATCTGTAATCTACAATGTGGTTCCTTTGTGGACCAGGGTGAAACGAATGATGTTTCTCACGATCCTAGCCGTAGCTAGACTAGTAGTGTGGGTTTAACGCTTAGAGATAGGTCACGGGGGTGCGTCACCTTCTGATCACGATTGTATTTTGCATTTTAAACATCAGCTTAAAATCAAAATTAAGTCTGATAGGAGGAAATTGCATGTCTCGCAATTTAGAAGAAGGTGGATACACACCGCTAGCTTATGTGTATTTGGTCGAACTAAATTTGAGCTCGTGTTTCCTGTCTAGGCATGGCGCGCGCCTTCTTTAAGTCAAAAATGGTTTTAAAAAGACAAGAAACTTTACAAGAAGCTTGACTCTAAAGTCCCTTTGCTAGAGGTATAAATTAGTCCTGTCCCTATATTTATTTTTTGCTATTAGCAATCTTTCAGGATGCCCGTTCCCAAGATGTATTTTCATTCCTTGCCCGACCCAGTTGCTACCTATCCTGAAAGATACCAACTACCCTCAAAATGCCCCACCCCCACTTTTCTCTTATCTATTAGGTAAATTCCCAATCCCACTTAGGAACTGTCTTTCTTGTTTTCAGTGTACACTGGAAAACAGACAGCAGTTCAAAATTAGACAGGTAAGGGGGTTCTCTACTAACTCACTCCAATTTTTAGCATTTTATTTAGTTCTTTAATTTTTAATTATTATAATTTTTCTTTATTTTGGGTGTTTTTAGGTTTCCTCCCCCCCCCCCAATCATTCATTGTATTATATTGTAAATCTACATGTTATCACAAAAAATCACATTTTAAACATTAGCTTAAAACAACACTTTTGTAAATACCATTTAGTTTTTTCAGAGACTATTTGTATATAACCAAAAGACTCTTACGTTTAAAATGCGTTGTAAATAACCATTTGGGGAATTTTAAATAGATTAAGCCCATAGAGTAAATGCGCTATTGTGGTTACAGATACTAGCACAGGGAATAGAAAAGTGGACGACCCTCGACCCCGTTCCCAACCCCCCTTTTTGGCCTTGTGCCACATCTTTAAAATTGCAAATTGTAATGTTGAGATTAATAAATAGTTTAAGTAAGATTCTTGACACGTTTTCCGTTCTAATCGCAGCCTCGTCTGGAAATGTCGTTCTTCTTTGTTTGTATGTAATCTAATGTTATTTAATGTTATCTAATCTAAATTAGTTGATTACTAGTTTCCTAATTCTAAAGGTATACACATATTATGAACGCTGGCGGACTTAGTAAATAGTCATACTACTTTGAGAGATTTTCGGCTCCAGACAGACATACAGACAGAAAGACAGAGAGACAGATACATAAACTCCATTATTAATAGATTAGTAGTAGTAGTAGTAGTAGTAGTAGTAAGAGTAGGAGTAGTAGTATAAGCATTACTACTATTATTCATACAATTGTTATTATTTTTGTTATATTTATTACCAGTATTAACATCACTACCATTATAAGTATTAATATATGTATTACTATTATGTTTATTATTATTTGTACTCACTAGGAGTTCTCACACAGATCATCGTCAGTGATTGCTCATTAACAACAACCAGTGGTATTTCCTGGAGTCTGAGTGACAACAAGTCTCCCCAGACGATAACGATGCGGTATCGCAACAGTCTCTTACCATTGATTTCTCGCCGGAAAATACAATTGGTCTTCTCTGGGATTTGGGTGGCAACAAGTCTCCCAAAGATCTCAGCACTCTCTGCACTTTTCCAGTGGAGGTCTGGTTTTTGCTGTCCCTCCTCGGTCTTCTCATCCTCCTCGACCCTCTACAAATATGTTGTCTGGGGTCAGCCTAGGCCGGCATCATTTAAAAAAAAAAAATTTAATTTTTAAATTTTTTCCCTTCAATTCATTTTTTGTTTTTTTTCCTTTCCTTTTCTCTTCCCTTATGGTAAAAAAAAGAATTTTTAAAATTCTTTTAAATTTTTGGGGGTGGATGGGTGAGGGAGAGAGAGAGGAGCTTGTAGTGTTTCTTGTAATTTCTGTTTCTTGTTTCATTTTTGTGTAGTGATAGCTGAGGCCGGTGTAATTTATTTGGGGGGAGGGGGAGATTATGAAGTGCTGTTTCTTGCAGTTTCTGTTCCTTGACCCTTGTTGTGTGTTCTTCGTGTGGTTTTGTTTTCTCCGTTGTAAATTCCTTGTGACTGGTTAGCCTTTGTAGCTTATGAGTGTTAGTTTCCGCATTCGAGGATTTTCCTTAAGAGTGCAGCTGTTTTGATCATTGCCGTCCTTTGTATGGTTTCGATAGTCTCTTTGATTCCAATTTCTCCACATCTTTTCTCCATGTTGTTGGGGATTGTTCCTAGTGCTCCTACGATTATTGGTATTATTCTAACTTTCTTCATGCTCCATATTCCTTTCAGTTCTCTGGCTAGTTCTGTGTATTTACTTCGTTTTTCTGTGTCTTTGATCTTCACTCTGTGGTCTGCTGGAACGGCGAAGTCTACGATTTTACAAGTATTTATTCCTTTGATTAGGTTTCTGCTATATAATTTTGTTTCTAAGAGCTTTCTTGTTCTTCTCAGGTATTCTTTTCCAAACTTCTCTTTCATTTCTGTTGATTTGATTGTGTCTGCTTCCAAAACTCCCAAATATTTATAGCTCTCTTGTTCATCTAGCGCCCCCATCTGCTCTTGGTTGGGTAGTTCCATGCTCTCAGTCGTCTCCAACTTTCCCTTTTCAATCTCTAGCAATGCACACTTTTCCATTCCGAATTCTATTTTAATGTCCTGACCGAAGATTCTGGTCGTATTTATCAGCTTTTCCAGTACCTTTTTGCTTTTTGCAAATAGCTTCAGGTCGTCCATGTACATGAGATGGTTTATTCGTTGTTCTCTGCCTGTGAACTTGTATCCGGCATCACATTTCCTGAGTATGTAGTTGAGTGGCATCATGGCAATGATAAACAGTAGTGGTGATAGGGAGTCTCCTTGGAAAATGCCTCTCTTTATTTTTATCTTCGTCAAGTATTGTCCTCCAGCTGTCAGTTCTAATCTCCATGTTTCCATTGCATTCTTGATGAAATTAATAATCCTGGTGGGTATCTTGTACATTTTTAAACATTCAATTATCTATGCTTGAGGGATTCTGTCGTACGCTTTCTTATAGTCAATCCAGTCCATAGATATGTTCTTTTTCTTGCTTTTAACTTCTTTCAGGATCTTTTGATCTATGTATAACAGATCATACGTCCCTCTTTCCCCTTTCTGGCATCCTTTTTGTTCCTCGGGAAGTAGTCCACGACTGTTCAGGGAATGGTAAATTTGTACTCTGTACTGTAAAGTTGTGCCGTAAGGATTTTCCACATTGTCGGTAAACAGGTTATTGATCTGTAATTACTTGGGGTCGTTCCCTTCTTGGCATCTGTTTGTATGAGCGTTGTCCTTCCTTTGGTCATCCACTCTGGTACATCTGTTTTATGGATACATACTCTCAGTTTCTGTGCTAGCCTTTCATGTAGGGTTGTGAATCTTTTGAACCAGTACGCATGTATTCCATCGTGACCTGGTGCTTTCCAGTTTGCCATTTTCTTTAGTGTTGTCTTAATAGTTTCTTCATTAATTTCTGTTTCCGTTCCTTCTTCAATTTCTAGAAGTTTATCTTTCATGTCTTTCAGCCATTTAGCATTTTTCTCATGATCTTCAGCATTTTCACATATCTTGCTCCAGAAATGTTTTGTTTGTGTCGGGTCCGGTTGTTCTGTTGTTGTTCTTTCTCCGTTTACGTTTTTGTAAAACTGGCTTTCATTGTTTTCAAAGGTCCTGTTCTGTTTGTACTGTTTCAGTGTGTATCTGTATCGTCTCAATCTTCTCTTCTTTTGCTGCTATCTTTTGTTTTAGTTCTTCGTGTTTCTTATTTAGTCTTTCCTTGCGATTCAGATTCTGCGCTTCCATCATGTACTGTTCTCCTTCATCCTATTCACTGTTTTAGCTTCCTTTTGAAGTTTGGTGATCTGGGTTTCCAGTCTGATCTCCCATCCAGATTTCGTCTGTCCATTCTTTTGGTCAGTCTTCTTTTCCTTTTTTAGTTTCATACTTATTGATTTTGCCCCCGCATATATCAAGTTGGTTAGATCTGTGATAGTGTCTGTTGGGATGTACGTGAGTACTCTGTTTACTTTCTCTGTTTCAACTTTTAACTTCTTCCAGTCTTCGTTCCTTAGGGATGGAAGTTTTGTTTTGTTCTCGGACATTAATCGTTTGATGTTTTCCACTTCTCTTGCTTCTTCTTCAGATAGTTCTATAGTTTCGTCGTCTTCGCCTTCTTCAGTTTCTGTGTTTATGTTTTTCTCGTTTTGTTCCTGGGAGTTTTCGTCAAGTGATGTGTCTTGATCTGTCACGCCATTTATCTTTTGTTTAATTTCCGTTAATTCCATCTCCGAGAACCATCCTCTCTTGAGTATCTGTCTTGCTTGATCTGCTATCCTTTTTGCCGTTGTATGGTAGTCAGTAGAAATGTCCCATAGATCTTTCATTTGTTTCTGATATCCTTTTTCTGTGGAGTATTGGCTTTTGTAGTAGTATTCCATTACCAGTCTGTTCTTATTTGTGGTCCATTTCTTTCTATGGCCTGTTGGTCTGTTATTTTCATTCTTGAATTCTTGTGTTTGGTCAGTGTCCTTATCATATTTGGAATTTGATGGGTTACCTACCTGTTTTTTGTCCGTGGTATTGTTCCTGAAATTAAAGGAGCCAACATTCGCAGGATGCGGACCGGGTCCCCCATATTGGCCATCGAGGGAGCACCTTCCCATCATGACACTCAGAGCTTTCTTCTGAGTCCCACGGCGTTTATTTATATTTATAGACATTTATCATGGTTTGGTGTTTGTGGCATAACAGGCCCAGGCTTAGTTTACCTGTGATCCTGTCACAGGGATAGTGTTTCTCTCATTTTCATGAGGTTCAAGGTGCACTATCACACATACATAAAGAAACATTTACGAAAAAAAAAAAAATAAATAAAAAAAAAAAAAATTAAAAAAAAAAAATAAATAAATAAAATAAAATAAAATAAAATAAAATAAAATAAAAATAAATAAATAAATAAATAAATAAAATAAAATAAAATAAAATAAAATTAATAATAATAATAATGATTAATTGATAAATAAATAAAAAATAAATAAATAAATAAAAAAGATAATAATTATATATATATATATATATATATATATATATACATATATATATATACACATATTATTATTATTATTATTATTATTATTATTATTATTATTATTATTATTATTATTATTATTATCATTATTATTATTATTGCTATATTTATCACTGCCATTTTTCTTTTTATCCCTGGTGCATCGCCTATTCCTGTTATTATTACTATTAATTGTATAATATCTACTGTTACTATTATTGTCATTATCAATAATTGTCAATAATAACAATATAATAGTAGTAATATTTGTAATAATAATTACAGTTATAGTGACTATAACTGTAATTATTATTACAAATATTACTACTATTATATTGTTATTATTATTACTATCCTATTTTATTAAAACTATTATAATTACTATAAATATTATTACTATTATTTTACTGCCCCTCCTATTATTAGTAGTATTACTATTATAGCGATAGTCATCACATCTGTTTTCATTGTAAATCGTATTATTATTGTTACCATTCCTATTATAGCTATTTACATTAGCTTTTTTATTCTTGTTATTACTATTTTCATTGAAAATATGATTACTATTTTTACTATTCCTATTATAGCTATTTATATTATTTTTTTACTCCTGTTATTACTATTGTCACTACAGCCAGCATCATCATCACTATTATTATTATTATTATTATTATTATTATTGTAGTAGCGATAAGGACGGTTACTATAGGGCTTAATTTATACCTGCAATAATATAACCTATTTTTATAGGTTTGCCCATCATTAAAAGAGAACATACAGGGTGTATACATAATTTAAATTGTATTATTAAGTGTTACTCATTTAGATCTCCTAATTTGTTAAGTTATATTCTACTCCTTGTAATACATTATATCTACCTGGTGGTGCATTACTTTTTGCGCTATATAGTTCAGTTATTTATATTAAATCTACTAGATTGTTCACGAACATATCCAGAGTAAGCTGTTTAAAGTGCTTACAGTTATAATCTATTTTGTCTCGTAGATTTAGTAAACAACTCTTATCAGGGAACATGACAATGGCTAATTATTCGCTAATGCAGAAAAAGTACATGGGGTGGTGTAGTGTTCGTGTTTTTTAATTGCCCGCTACAAAGAGTGTTTAACTAAATATATAGTTTATTGAGCAACTGTATTTCTATCAAACAATCCTAATCAAAAAACATCTACATATGAAGGACACGCGCTGATTTTAAGGTAAGGTACACGAACCACAAATTAACATTAAACAACTCAAATACAATAAAATAGAAAATTCACTATCCCACTAGATTACATTTCTTAAATATAAAAATATGTTTCTTGTAGTGAAATTGTGGAGTATCCAGCTAAGAACTGTTACTCGGGGTAATACAATATGGAGAAGGTGCGTGTTTTCTTCAGATGAGGCAGTGTATAGCCGTGTCGAGGGGATCTGATTTGGGTTTCAATTACTATAGCATTTTAATCATTTGGTCAGGGTATACTTGTAGGATGCATTGTCCTCATATCAAGTTGTCCTGACAAATCATTGTACAGAGAGACCGAAGACATTCGAGTTAATTTTCTGACAGGTCTTCACAACTCTATGTATGTGTGTATGTACAAGAAGATATACGGTATATCAACGATAGAATGTTTTATCAAATTAAATGACTCAAATTTGTGTATGTCTTCTCAAGAATTAAAAAAAATCAATAGCAATTTCTTATTCATAAAGACTTCTCAGCGAGGCCATCGTTAATAATCTCTCACACGTATAGATAGGTAGTATTTCTTGAGAACTGATTGATAACCATCTCCGAAAATGCCCAGTACTCACCGCTTCGTGTAATCAGCATTGCTACACATTTATTCTTTTAGCACCAGCCATACACTACCGTTGATTTCGATCAGTAGTTAACACAAACGAAACTTATTCATTTACTATTATAAACATCTATTTTGTATAAAGAACGTTATAAAGAAACAAGATATATGTGCAACATGAAATACATATTAAAACAGTTAGTATGTATATTTTACTAGACGAACCCGCTAGAAATGCCACGATGCTTTCTATATGAATCTGTATAAACTACTGTTTATAATAATATATCTTTTGAAATGATAAATGTCCGACTCAATACTATTAAACAAACACATGTATGTGTTGTATTCCGTAAAATTGTTATTGTCAGTTAATTTTTTTTTAATTAATAAAACCAAGGTGTATTAACTTATTTATTTTAAATTGTAACACTTTAATTCACTTTCAAGCAATAAATATTCCTTGTCTTCTTACGTTAAAAATAAGTGTCAGCTTAATATTCTTCAAATAAGTAAAATAAATGTTACTATCTGAAATGTTGAAAATATACCGTTTTAGACGACGGGATGAGAAACCTTGATTGCGGGCACTTTATTGCTTTACTGAAGAGACGATGCCTTTCTTTAAAAAAAGCAGAAGTTATAACGTACGCACGTACATAGAATTGTCTTAGTGTTTTATTATATAGATTCGCTAAAAGTTCTGATGATATATTATTAAGAAATTTCAAAGATTTTGAATAAAATGTTATATAATACTGACTTATCTATATTCAAAAGTGGTCAGTATTATATATGGACACAATTTTCACTAAAAAATCGAATAACTCTAGTTAGAAAAACAGCATTTGCTATTCTTGAGATGTGAAAGACTATACCTATTCATCGAAAAATTGAGTTGATCTCGTGAAGAATGTATTGAAATTAAATATTTGGGGGGCATGTAAACTTTTATAAGAATTTAAAAAGGCAATTACTAAACGATGAACTAATTTTGAAATAAAATCCCTGGCCATATCTCATTACGAAATTTCAACGATTTGGAATAAAATATTATATTATACAGAGTTATATACTCAAAATTGAATAGTATTTTGGTATCGTCATATATTTAACATTGTGGGTTGGTGTCGTTACATTTGTGTAGCGAAAAAAATGAGGGTTTGAGGCGAAGTAAGACATCCTATTTCTGACGCAAACTTACCAGTCGATGATATGCCCGACAGAGACTAAGCCATTGTGACGGCGATGGTTTTTTTCTCTCGGATTATAGTATGAATTTTATTTAAGCTTTAAGTGGTACACTTTCTAGCCCTCGTCTTGGGATTGAGTAGATTAATAGGTAACCGTCTAAGACCCCCATATTCAGGGTTGCCGACTGGGATGGTCAATATTTTTTTAAGGGGCAACTTTATGCTATTATTATTATTATTATTATTATTATTATTATTATTATTATTATTATTATTATTATTATCATTATTATTATCATTATCATTATTATTATTATTATTATTATTATCATTATCATTATTATCATTATCATTATTATTATTTGTGCTCACTAGGAATGCTCACACAAGTTGTCAATTCCAGTAAAACAAAGTATTTTCAAAATGTAGTACTCTCCAAACTCTTCTATTCGATGTCTCGTTCTTTCAATCTTCTGAAAACGTCATAAAAACTTTACGTGGTAGAAACCGACGTTATTTTACGAAGTAGGCTTATAGTTATTTTCATATACATTTACCTAAATAGTCTCAACTTCCTTGGTTTATAAACCAACTTATATAGCCAAGTGATACTGAAAAATCACAGATGGTTTGAAATTAAATTGGTGTGTGCCCAAAGACAAAAGAGCGTGTATATATATAGACCCAGCTTATATTCATATTTATTAGAGACAAATTACATTTTCTAAATCAAAATAAAGTAACGAATTTAGATATAAAATGGAATAAGGATAACATACATAAGTTATAGTATCATTATATCATGATGTGAATCTTTGTAAGGAGGCATGAATGTAGTACAAAACTCTTCTCTTCGAGGAATTAATCTTACCCGTCCTGAGAAAGGAACTCTTCTTGCATGTACGTATATATATATATATATATATATATATGAAGGTGAGAATTCCGAAGCAGGAGCAATGCAATGTTAAGGACCGGAAGGTGGAATAAGGATGAACAAAAATAAATGACAAGAGACGGTAAATCTCAGAGCAATTTCTTGATAATTCAGAAATTTTAATATAAAGACAGAAAATTGTAAAAGTTGGACCGATGTATCAGTTGAGGAAAGCCACTGATACAGCCGGTCCAACTTTTGTTTTCGTTTTGAAAAAAATAGGTTCTCACTCTCGAAATGATTAAAGTTTCTACAATTCTGGACCTTTAAATATTTTACAGTAAGCCCATTAAGTTTACAATTTACTGTCTTTTTATTTACATCTTTGAAACATAAATTAATTGATCTGAGATTTACCGTCTCCTATCATTTATTTTTGTTCATCTAATATTCCAACATCCGGCCCTAAATATTCCATTGCTCCTGCCTCGGAATTCTCACCTTCATACTACTTTTTACCAGCAATGCTTCAAAAAAGCTACTATTTCCTTATATAAATATATATATATATATATATATATATATATATATATATATATATATATATATATGTGTGTGTGTGTGTGTGTGTATCTTGATTTGTTAATAATCCAATTTCTTGAACTCACTATTAATGTTATTTAAAGAAATAAAACTTTAATCTTTCAATCAACTTTGTATTTATTCCATTCTAAAACGATCATTCATAATCGAGTTAAAGCTATTAACAGATATCCAAAACATACAATTGAGTTAGCCATACAATTATAACACATACAATTCAGAGGAAAGGCTTTGTATTAAAAAAACACATCATAAATGCACTATGCATTATGTGATAATTGATTAATTAAATCATACACTATCGCCATATTGAGTTATTTTCATACTAGAGAGTGATCCATCAAAAATGCCACTATTGGAATCATAAATAAAATACACTATTCTTTTCTACAATCGTGCCATATAATGTACAAAAGGAATCTCAATCAATATCTACCTTGTCAACTGAGTTTAATCATAGATGTTTCAAATATTACGTGCGAAATTGTCAATAACATGTATACCCTTTCTCTTGTAACTTAACCGATTGAGGCTAGTAATATTCGGGGTGTTTCACTAATCGGTTGCCTACTTAACATTGGTGGTTCGTGCAAAGGGTTTTATGGTCCGTCGAAAAATTGGAACATGCTTATTAATTTTTTTGCAGCCTCAGGTAAACTGTTGAGTTTGAATATATATTATGAGTTGTATATATGCTCAATACTCTATGTAATCTAAAAATGAACACGAGTACACAAGTACACCAATGAGATCTAGTTCACTATATGTCCTAACAAAAATTGCATAGGCTTGTTAACAAATATGTAATCACAATTACTCTTTATAACAAGTTGGTTTAATAACATACCGTTCTACAAACATTGATATAATTCAAATTTGAAGTATAGTATAATGATTTTGAAGAAATGTTGAATCTTTTGAATAATTCCTTTAATAAACATTTAATGCAAACCTCAATACAAATCAGAAAATTAATTGTTATATGTGCTAAGTAAAATTATTAAAACTAAACAGTTATGTAATTATATTTGTTTTATTGTTTTCTGATCATTATACTTTGCTCATCATAATAAGGTGAGCAGCAGGAGTAAGTGGAGTCAGCGTCGGAATAGAGTAGCACCCTTCTTATCACTTCATGTACAAGCTAATGCAAAGGGAGCTTCGATTATTGTCAACCACTCTACTCGTTTTTAATTTTCGATATCTGCTCGTTTGCAACATTATAAGAGGGATTATCTGTTTCTCGATGTGCCCGTTTATCCGCTTGTCTCTTATCTGTTTAAAATAGGCTTTTTAATAGTACAGTTCGCATATTGAATTTCCTTTACTAATTAGGATAGTCCAATTATATCTATACGATTTTCGCGGTTTAAGTTTGAATATTTTTCCATCACAAACCGTGTAAGTTAAATGGGCGCATTAATATTTCACATCTGGATTGTGGTGTTGTATTGAAATCTTAGACCCCATCATAATTTACTGAATGTTAATTAGCAAACCATCAAAACTAACTGGTGTCATTTGTTGCATATTAATCAGGGTGACGCACGCGATCATTAATGGAGGCATTGTCTGGATCAGCTCGATAACGTGATTAGTAATTACAACTGCTTTGAAATCTCATCCGAAAGGAAATAATGGATGCATATGGACTTCATTTTCCAAAATCTATGGTCGTTTTAATTACACAAAACAAAACAGCAATAAAAATAATGCGACGCAACAACCAGTGCAAACGAGAAAAGACCAGAAAATTGGTCTTGTTTGTAAGACTTAAGATGATCTATGAATGAAACATATATAATAATCAAGAAATTATACAAGCATTTATCCGTTTTAAATCGATCTTGTTCTGTTATAGACGCTCAAATAACATATGTAGCTACTAACAACAGTACTTATCCTCTCACCCTTATACATCGCTTCAATTTAATCACCAAACTATTTTTCCATCTACTTCCAAAATTGAGTATATTTCATCTAACTGTGTTTAAAATATATTAATTCTCGACAAAGTTAAAGAACCGAAAAAATATGACCGAGTGGTCGAAAAAGCAAGATGGACTTTTTTGGTATTTTGATAATGAGAGGTCCCGCTCTCGAAAATTTAAGTTTACCTTATTCCGGAACTTTTAATTGTCTGACAGTAACCTCTTTTTTTATTTACTGTTCTGGTATTTAATCTGTTTAACGTGAAATATTAATAAATTGATTTGAGATTCCATTCTTATTGTCTCTTCTCATTTATTTGTGTTCATCTGTTCCACCTTCCGGTACCTATATCACATTGCTCCTGCCTCAGATTTCAAACTTACGCTTATATTTACCAGCAATGCTTCAAGGAAACTACAATTTCCTTATATATGTATATATATATATATATATATATATATAATTCATATAGTTCCCTTCATGCTATAGTTTTTCTGTTCTCAGTTTAACTGTTCTCCATATTGATCATCTTGGTGTTGCTTTTGTGTTACGTGTTCCTCTAGTCTAAATGATAGCAACGCAAACGTAATATGCATAAAGCAGTAAGTTACGCTATTTTGGTTGACATTATTCCGTGATGTTTGTATTGGAATCATACCCTCAGGGGACGAACGGTCTTAACTTTGCCGAGATCCCTAATGTGCTTTGCAATGAAACTCATTCGAACGAGTCGTCCTTACGCGCCTAAATTTATTTCACAACCGCTATACTGCACTCAACCAGCGGAGAGACTGGCTAATACGCACGCTCTCATCGGTGCGTTTACTGTTGATATACATCAATATCACGTGTACGAGTTGTGTAATGCAGGTTTAATGGTTTAGCTTTTTATTGCTATCCTATGATCTCGAATCTTTTCCTGTTTCCATTTTTATTGCTCCATCTGCTGGTGACACTTCATTAATAGTCTCATTTAGAATTCGTTCCATATAATGCTCTCTGTCCTATGTTATTGCCTCTTTATATGTATAGGTTTCTTTATCATATTATAGTTAACTATAATTCAAGCATTTACTTATAGGCATTAGCGTTTTTTTAATGGTCAATCCACAAACCTATAGTGTTTATGAATCTCTCATTAAGGTAAGCCTAAGAAACACAAACAAAAATAACGATTAATTGTAAATAATCTGCTTTAAAATTTCCTGGTTGATCTAAATGCTACATTTAACCATGGAGATTATTTTTTTAACGACGAAACAGCTGACTCTGAATTATATATATATGTATATATATGTATATATATGTATATATTATTTATTATTATTTAAATATATCTACATATAAACAGAACACCAATATTTTTCAAAAGTGCTCCATACAAAGTAGGGTTTTTTATAAAAATTAAATAAAAATAGGCGTTAGCCGACATTTATGTTTATTTGTTTCATTCTATATCTCTCTGTATCTCGTTGACTCTCTCTCTCTCTCTCTCTATATATATATATATATATATATGTATATGTAATATATATGCAATATATATATGTAATATATATGTAATATACACATATATATATATATATATCTATCTATATATATATATGTATATCTATATATATATATATATATATATATATATATATATATATATATATATATACGCTCACGAGTTGAAGAAATACTGGTTTTCACGTAGCGTTTTTCAATACTCTTCCATCAAGAGAATTCTCTCAGTTATTAGTATCCTAATTTGTCAACCAAATGGAGTATGTTCTCTTGATTTTTCTCTATTTCTGAATTCATATCTGAACGACCGTGTTTGCAAAGTTGATTATGACAGATTACTATAGTCTTCCGCTTCTTCGACACATAAATAGGGATTATTTCTCATCGTGTCCGTAGAAAATTCCTTGTAGCTTAATTGTTGTCGATATCGTGTAACGGTTTTCAATGGTTTACTCTACAGTGATGACATCGTTAAGATGAAACGTATACGTATGTAGCTAACAATTAAAACATTTAGTATTGAATAAATATTCATAGACCTTTCTTAGCTAGGTTCTTTAATGAATGCTAATAGAAGCTATCTTACTTAAGCTATGATGCAAGTCCTTCTTGTTGAACACTGTTGTTACAGCTGCTATTATTATCCGCTTCACCGACAATTAATCGGGGTTTATTTCTCATCTCGTCCGTAGCGATTCATCATGGCCTCTTTGATTAGAGCGCTCGGAATTGGAGTTAAATGCGACTCTTTTCCGGAGTTTGAATCGTGTGGCTGGTGTAAATTGTACTTCTTACACTGATTATTTTGTAAGGATTAAACCTACACGTATATAAATAATAATTAAACATATATATTTATTAACACATTCACAAACACATTGTAACTGTCAGCATTAATGCTAACAGTTTCAATGTGTTTGTGAATTTTTTCTTTCTATATTCTATTCTTGCTCTGTTTTTATATTCAGCTCTCTTACTTGGATTCCTTGCAACAATTATTTATACTTGAACACTATATATGTATATATATATATATATATATATATATATATATATATATGTGTGTGTGTGTGTGTGTATATATATATATATATATATACATATATATGTATATATGTATATATATATTTAGGCAAACGTTGTTGAATAGCACGGAGTGTTTCTGCTTTGTGATCTTTTTTAAAAATTTTTTCCATCTTCCGAATGGTCAACTTCGTACCTCGATCCAACTGCTGTATGAAGTTTCCGTAGTTTTGTTGTTTCATCTTCGTTGCGAGTACTTTCGATGTGATATCCTCAAATCATCTTCAGGCGTGTTAGTGTGAAAAAAGAATATGTATTTATAGAATGTAAAGAGAGGAAAAGAGTATGTCTTTACTTTTTATTTCATTTATTTATTCTATTTATTTATTTATTTTTATTTTTATTAACTTATTTATTTTTATTTTTTATTTCATTTTTATTTTTTAATTCATACAACTTAAAAAAAAGAAAAAAAGGAGCGTCTAAATTATTGAAAAGTTACAAGGGCGTGATTATGTTCGAATGGGTGTGAAGTTAGAGTTTGATTTCTTAAGCGCAAAAAAAAATTCGACCATGTTTTAAGAGCGTTTAAAATTCAAACGTGTAGTTGTTTAATGGTTAGGAATTTAATAACGTTGATTACTAAGCTAGACACTTCAAAATGTTGTGACTAGTCTCATAAACAATGTTATTGATTGTAGGGCGTTTCGTTTTTATGTAAAGGACCTCAAGAATCTTCAGCCTTTTAATGTTCGTATCGTGGTGTAATATATTTGTATTATTGACTAAGATTTCTCTGTATTGAGAAGGGAGACAGTCATGCTTTTTTAAGTGTTGGCAAATGGAGCTAGTTTCGGAAAGATGTAAGGTGAGTCTTCGGGACAATGTTGTAGTAGTTAAACTAATGTAAGACCTAGTTTTATCATTGTTGTTGTCGGAGATGCACTCTCCCATTAGGCATTTAAACTGGTATATCACATTGGTCTTTCCTCGTGTATTTTTTGTCTGAGAAGTGTAATTTTTAACTACATGGTTCGATGTTTTAACTATTTTATAATAAATGATGAATCTTATATTATTATCAGGACTGGCGGGGGATATGTAGCGATGTATTATATTTTTAAGAACCTTTTCATCTAATTTAAAATTCGGATGCATTTGGTTGCAATAGAGGAGATTCATGTAGTGGGAATTATTTGTTTGATTATTATTAGTATTGTCCAAGTTTCTAAGCATTAATTTTATCTGCTCGTCCACAATATGATTGGGAAAATGATTATTTATTAAGACCTGTTTAATGTTTTTTAATTCGTCAAGGAATATTTTTTTGCTAGAAGAGATTAACTTTGCACGGTTTACTAGGGTTTTAATCATTGCAATCTTATATCGGTATGGGCATTCGCTTTTAAAACTTAAAATGCATGACTTAATAGAGGTGGGTTTTTTATAGGGAGACGTTATGAATGTGTCTGTGTTAGAGTCGATGAGAACGTCTAAAAACGGTATTTTATTATTAACGTTAAGTTCGTGGGTGAATGTAAGTTCCGAGTTATTTTGGAAAGTGTCTTGTAGTTTTTTTATTTCGTTTTGATTGTCTGCTAAAATGAGAATATCATCAACGTAGCGTGCATGAATTGAAGGTTTAGGAATTATAGTGAATACTTTATTTACGAGGTCAGCCATGTGAAAATTGCTGAGGGTCGGTCCAAGGACCGATCCCATAGATACACCATCAATTTCGGTATATATATATTTTCCTTGTGGTCGTAGAAAAGAACCTCGGTTGTACAGATTAATAATAACTTCTTAAGTGTGTTAGGATCAATTTTTAGTGGAGGGAGGGATGGGTTGTTAAATATGTTATTAATAATTATATATATAGTTTTGTGAACTGGAACATTTGTGAATAAACTTTCAACGCCCAGTGAAGCGGTAATTTTATTATCTGTATTTTGGGTTTGGAGTATCTGTATGAGTTCATGCGTGGGCTTTACTGCGTACTAACTGGGTAAATACGGGGTTATTAGTTGATTAAGTGTTTTTGTTAATTGGTATATAGGGGTGGGTATTTGAGAAATTATGGGACGGAGAGGGGAGTTATGTTTATGAAGTTTTACGGTACCATACAGGTACCCAGGTTTATAATCCTCAATTATTTTGGGGAGCTTGAGGTTATCAATTACCGCATTATTGGCGGTAATAAGTTTATTTACGTGTGTCTTAAGTTTATCAGTGGGATTTCTTTTAACTTTTTTAAATTTCGAGTGATCGTCTAATATTGTTTGTAGTTTTGTAAAATAGTCATATTTATTAAGTATAACATATATATATTCGTTTTATCAGCCTTTTTAATAATGATGTCTGGATGGTTTCTGAGTTCACTAGCGGCTTTTTTAAAATTATGAGTTAAGAGTGTAGTGGATTTTTGTTTTTTATCATACCTATTTTTAATGGCTTCAGCTTTAAGTAGATCTTTAATTCCGGGATGTGTAGTAATTTTTTGTTCTTTTTCTAGTTTGACCATGTTTTCAAAAAAAAATTCAATTTCGGCCTTTTTATTTTGGTGGTTGTATCGATCAAATAAATGACAATTAGGTCCGAGATTAAGAAATTTCTTTTTGTTGTGCGGTGAGTTCTTGGTGGGATAAGTTAATGTAGTTTTGTGTTTTTTTTCGGAAGTATAATGGAGCCTTTGTAGAGAGAGTTGAGTTTTTTGGGGATAGCTATTATGTGTGATAAAATAAAAAGGAAATAAAAAATAAATATAAATAAATAAATTAATAAAAATAAAAATAAATGAATAAATTGAATAAATAAATAAAATAAAAAGTAAAGACATACTCTTTTCCTCTCTTTACATTCTATAAATACATATTCTTTTTTCACACTAACACGCCTGAAGATGATTTGAGGATATCAAATCAGAAGTACTCGCAAGGAAGATGGAACAACAAAACTACGGAAATTCCATACACCAGTTTGATCGAGGTACGAAGTTGACCATTCGGAAGATGGAAAAAATTTAAAAAAAGATCACAAAGCAGAAACACTCCGTGCTATTCAACAACGTTTGCCTAAATGAAAACTTGCTGCCTAAATACACACAATGTATATATATATATATATATATATATATATATATATATATATATATATATATATATATACAGGGTGACTCAAAAAACAAGCCCCGTGTACACTTTATGTTATATCTCCTTTATTTATTCACCGATTTCCCTTATTTTACAGGACATGGAAGAATCAACGACCGTGAGTACACCAAGACCTCAGTGGGAGCTGGGACAAAGATTATACTGTGTTTAATTTTACTACAAGGCTCGTTGAGGAAAATCCAGGACAGTTTCATGCATCAATTAAGATGTGAAAAGGCTCCATCCAAAAGCAGAATTCAGAACGGGGTGGACCACTTCGAGAAGTATGCGACCGTGGAGAACTTCAACGCTGCCAGTGAGAACCGTCCAAGCCACTCGGCACGTCCCAAGAAGCGGAGAGCCGAGCTGGTCGAAAGTGTGAGAGAGTCTCTCCAGGCGAGTCCGAAACGTTCTGTGAGTAAGCGAAGTGAGTTCCTCGTATCTCACGTGAGACTTGCAGGGCTTACCCATACAGAATACAGACGATGCAAGGCATTACAACCTCAGCCAAGAAGCAGATGAGCGCTATGGCAGTCAAGATGCTCGATACGATCGAGGAGACACCAGGTGTCCTTAACCTCCTTCTGACCCCAGATGAACCCCACATCCATCTTGACGGAAAGGCGAACCCCAAGACAAATGTCTTCTGGGGTTCCTCCAGACCCAATGAAGTAGCCACCAAGCCCCTGCACTCTCCTACTCCTAATTGCACGGTGTGGGCTGCAATCTCGGTCAGAGGCATCATCGGACCAATCTTCATAGAAGAATCTGGCGCAGCAGTGACAGTCACCAAGGAGCGGTATGTGGAGGTCCTCAAAACCTTCAAGAGTGAGCTTCAGACCCTCAAGCCGTCGTTCATGAGCAAGTTCTGGTTCAAGCAAGTTCTCACACTTCAAACATGTCCTGAGATTGGCTGAAAGAGAACTTCGGAGGCCGAGTGATCAGTCTCAAGACTAATTTTGTGTGGCCACCCCATAGCCACGACCTAAGCCTCCCAGATTATTTCCTTTGCGGCTATCTTAAGGACAGAATGTACGCAAGGAAACCCAGAACCATCACGGAACTCAAGGAAGCCATCAGGGAGGAGATGAGAGCCATTCCCAATTCAGTCTGTAAGGACGTCATGGACAACTTCGTTCTGCGCCTCAAGAAATGCACGGAGCTAAAAGTAGTCCATCTAGAACACATGCTGTAGAACAGAGAAAAAAGGCCAAATACCTTAGTGTTTTTTATATGATGTTGTGCATATAATTAACTAGTTATGCCCCAAAATTCGTTTCATTCGGACGAAACACTAAGAAACGAGGCCTAATTAGATTTGGGGCCCGTTTTTTGGGGTCACCCTGTATATATATATATATATATATATATATATATATAATATATATATATATATATATATATATATATATATATATATATAATATTCTATGCGTAGTTTAGTGATTTGACAATTAAAACTTTTATTGTGTTCAATTAAAAGTGTTGAATAGAAATAGAGCAGTACATTTACGTTATATAACTTTTTTGATTTCATGGAAACATATTGGGCTTCATATGTGTATACATGCTTCAGCTGAAGCCTCAAATAATCTAGAGCTTCCTCAATAAGAAAATATCAGTTAAAAATTAATGGCAATACTATTCAGATGACGTCTTCGTTTTGGAATGTACTTCCGGTCCACTATTTATTGTCTACTTATAATCCGACCTGACGATTATCATACCTATTTTAGATTTTAGTTAAAACATGCATCCACATATGTAGCTAGACATATTTCTTTTGTTATATGTATGCATATACATAGTATACGTAATAAAATTAATATGTGTATATACATAATATAAATCTCCCGTATGTTCTCGCTTATAATTTATATAGGACATACATAGATATTCGAATATTACATGGACGTTCTATAATAGCTCAAAACGTTGAGAAAGTAAAGAAGTCAATACTATTAAGTGATTATCCTCTCTCAATTTACAAGTTATCTATGTTATAGTATACCTTTCTTGTAGTGTCTTTATCTTACCAGATTCCAGGAAAGTAATTCATCTAGTCTGGTAGAGTGTCAGTCTTAGTGATGTTACTATAGGAAAACCTATTTGGAGAATATACAGCATTCTTTGTATAGGTCGGTATTGGATAACTATACCGTGGGCATCTCATTTGTGCTTCGAATACTATTTTATTTTGAATAGTTGGTCAGTGTGTACTTATCGGAGGAAGTATCCTCACGCCAGTTTGCCCCGACACGCTTTTGTACAGAGAGCTTAGACACGCCAAAGCAGTGTCTAGTAGGGATTCGAATTCTGTCTAGTAAGGCTTAAAATTATCTCCAGTATGGATTAACATTCTCTCTTAAATATATTTTACCAGAAATGTTCATATATATATATATATATATATATATATATATATATATATATGTATAACTATTTCATGTATCCACATAAAATGTTATAAGGGGATATCATTTTTTATGTATCAATTTGCAGTATTTACTTCAACAGTGGTCGATACGTAAGTAGAGCTAGATAGTAAGCTATGCAAATATATTTATAGCAATTAAGCTACACAGTGGCTTCTGCGTTTCATCCCCGGGGGAATCTTCAGGCTAAAATGGGGATAACACGCGGGAGCCTCTGTGTAGCTTAATTGCCATAAATATATTTTCATAGCTTACATGTGATACATATATTCGTATAGGTATACACCTATTTTAAAATGTATATATATATATATATATATATATATATATATATATAAATGTATATATACATATATATATATATATATATATATATATATATATATATAGTAAAATCTTCAGTCTTCATAAAAATCTTTTCATAGCTTACTATATCGCTCTACTTACGTATCGAACACTGTTTAAGTAAATACTGAAAATTGATACATACAAAATTATATTTCATAAAATTTCATGTGGATATAGTAAATAGTAATATATATATATATATATATATGTTTACCTATATTTCTAGCGAAATATCTATATACCTATATATCTATCTTTCTCTCTCTCTCTGTCTATATATATATATATATATATATATATATATATAGATAGATATATATGTATATAAAAATGTGTGTGTATGTTATATCCTAAAATAAAGGTTCTTTTAAAATATTGATACTGTTTCAGATGAAAAAGTGAATGTTGGTTTTAGAAGTATATTTTATTGATAAGCCGAAATAATAATAACAGCGATGTCGAGAATTTATCTC
This sequence comes from Sepiola atlantica, assembly GCA_963556195.1. Classification (NCBI taxonomy): domain Eukaryota; kingdom Metazoa; phylum Mollusca; class Cephalopoda; order Sepiida; family Sepiolidae; genus Sepiola; species Sepiola atlantica. The sequence continues at coordinate 121,318,842 of OY744517.1, read as the reverse complement.
ATATTTGTGCTAGGTCGTTAGGTACTGGCTGGAAATCAACTTCACTTTTTGCGCGTGCGTGTGAAATGAAGCGCTCAGTTCGCCCATAAGGAATTTCGAAGTTAAAGTTTAGGTGTCAACTTGGCGATAACGGAAGTCGTTCGTTGGTAGGTGACATATGCACACGTTCCTTGAGGCGAAAGAGGAAGTGTAGTTAATGTTATTGCGCTGTGCCTATGTGCGCCGATCGACACTGACATGTCAGCCGTGTATCACGCAAGGCAACACAAGTATGACTATCTTAGGAAGAATAATGGCGGTAGGTATTAAGAGAAAGACACCTGAATAGAAGGGAAATACTTTGAGTCTTTCTTTGTGTGTCGATTGCAGAAGAACTCAGTCTGTGTCTGGTGTCTCGATTCAATATGGAATGCCTTATGTTATTTAAATGAGTAGAATGTCCATAGAATCGTAGAAGTATATAGCTATGCTATCTGCGAGTGTCTGTGCCTGTGTGTGTGTGTGTGCGTGTGCATGGATTACAAATAAAATGAGGTTTTATACAAAGATCGTATTTGATCTTTGTATAAAACCTCATTCGCAACTAAAATTATATATAGAATACAATAGAGTGATTTCATACTTTCTGAGTAGATTCATACATGATAACGTAAAGGTATACACTTGCGTTGAACATGAATAAACAGTCTTCGGTCTAAGATCAAAGTTTAGTATATCATCAGGGAAGTGACGGTGGTAAAGTGGATAACGACACGGACTGAAGGCACACATAGAAGTGTTAGAATCCAGTATGTTCTACAGTACTACTTTCTCTTAGGGATGTTAGCAACCTTCTCGTGGTCCTTCCTGTAAGTACCCAATGTCTTTCCAGAAAGATTTCTAACTAGAAAAACATCGGGGATAGAAATGCAATTACCAGAAATATCTGATTCACAAAAAAGAAGAAGTATATCTTCTGTCCTCAGTTAGTGAAGAAAAGGTGATGGTTGCTCAGTAGTTAACCGACAACCCGGGTGTGCCAAGTTCGAATCCAGTTCGTTCCACACTTTCACTGTGGATGTTGGCAACTTAAACGTGGTTTCTCTTGTAAGTCCTCAATATATTTCGAGAAATAATTTTAACTAGAAAGATATCTGATTCATACGAAATAAATGAATGAGTTAGTGAAGGAGAGATACTTATATACTGAAACATTTTTCAATAGTGCCCATTTTTTCGGAGCTGGATTCTCCCAACATTCCTTGTGTCTATCTCAACCCTCGTGAGGAGGCAAGTCAATAGGGGCATCAATGAAAAGTAACGTTTTACTTTATTTTACTTCATTTCATTTCATTTATAATGAGTGACGTGACAGTAGTTTAGTGGATACGACGTGAATGTTCCAAGTTTGAATCCAGTCGATTCCATAGAATAACTTCCACTTAAGGGCGTTGGCAACCGTTACGTAGCCCCTCCCTAAAAATACCAACGACAGGATCCAGCCAATCAACAAATTCGTACCATGTTGATTCATACGCATTTACATTTACTTTATTTATAACTTAAAAAAAATAACAATGTACATTATCGGTTTAGATTTAGTAGGAAGGATACGCAAGGATCCTCATTTATACTCATATCAATTTACGTGCGCCTATATAAAGTGCTTCTCAGATCATTTGAAACCTAAAGGATTTTTGGTTAGTTGAGTATTATACCAATCTCCAAACTAAACTCAATTAAGTTGGAAATATTATTGAAAAAATTAACAATTAATTACTAATAATGAAACAGAACGAAAAACGCAAACATATATTGTAACATAATTCGTGGTTGTATAAGTGTATTCAATTATGTATGGGTACATATAATAGGTAAGTATATTTATAATAATTAATTGAAGTAAATTTACGAAGTAATGTGATAATGATATAAAAAATAATTGAAAGTATGGGCAACCACACGCTTTTGAATTTTTTCTCTAAAATGATACTGAAACACTTGTAAGAGACCCAGTAAGTAAATATCTTTTTATGAAACAGAAGGATTCAGTATTATTCAATGAAATACTTTCATTTAAAGTCAGGAAGTCAGAGCTGATCATTCATAACAGTTTTTTTTAGTTAGCGATACTACATTGGGTACCAGCGTTCCCAAAGCATGTACAATTATGGTTAAAATATTAATATATTTTATACCGAGCTTTTTGATAGTTTGTGAGAGGATCTCTATATACTGAAGCCAAATTTAGATACATGCATGTACAAGTTTCATTGACTTTTTTTGAAGAAGTGATTAGTACGCGTGAGCTGGATGGGGGCATTTTTATAGTTTTAATTTTAATAAGTAGAGAGTTTTTTAACGCATTAGAAATTAAGAATCTTAGACTATAGTGATATTTATTATATAAGTGTCGATATTATCAAATTTATCAGATCAGTACTGGGGTGGGGGGCTTTATATTCATTAAAACTGTCCATAAAGCCTTATTACGAGGGCGTTTAATTCATGTGCCGTGGAAGAAGTAGGAACTTGTTCATTTGTGCTCTACTATATAATTGGAGATATTGTGAGTGAGCAGTTCTGTGAACAAGCATGCTTATAGACGGGTTGATTTAGCAATGTTCTTTATCGTAGGTGAAATTTATGGAAAGTTCCACAATTTTCTTTTTTTATACTTTCGTTTGTTTATCACCTTTCTATTTCCTTTTAAACGCACACTCACAGTGACACACGCACACACACACAGACATATATATATATATATATATATATATATATATATATATGTGGGTGGGTATGCATGTGTTTAAGTATGTTATATATATATATATATATATATACATGTGTACGTGTGTGTATTTGATATGTGTGTCTGTGTGTAGGTGTATGTGTATATGTTTACATACAAACTTGCTTATGCCATAACTTAAATTTTAGATACAGACCGCTAAACACATATTGGCTATCAGACAAAAACTGTACCAACAGCTAATAATTGGATTGAACGTGTGAACATTAGTTTTACGTTTCTTTCCCTTCTTTATACTCTTCTGCATACAGTATGTGAGCGAGAAATGCCCCCGCCGGCGTTCAAAGAGAACTTCACCCAAACACACCGAACAGACAATTTTAACTAAATAACTCCCCATTTTTCTTTTTTTCATTTCTTTTCCGTTTTGGTACATGTGTAGCGAAAATAAACCAGACAATAACCACCCCCACGTATGACATTGTCGGCTACGCCTGGAGGCCGGTTTATGAAACACTAATAATATTTATTTTAGTTCGCTGATTACAAAATCCCTGTTTACACTTCATAGTAGGCTTGAAGAAGGGAATGTTTTTGAAAATGTCTTACAGACTATCCACACAAAAAAGACTTATATGATATAACGCGCATGGCGGCTACGCGTGAAATTGTAATTATTAATTACAATTTCTTTTTTTATCTATAAATATATACAGGGTGACTAAAATAAAACGGGCCCCCTGTACACTTTATGTAATATCTCCTTTATTTATTCACCGATTGCCATTATTTTACAGGACATGGAAGAATCAACGACCGTGAGTACACCAAGACCTCAGTGGGAGCTGGGACAAAGAATACACTGTGTTAAATTTTACTACAAGACAGGCTCGTTAAAGAAAACACAGGACAGTTTCATGCATCAGTTAAGATGTGAAAAGGCTCCACCCAAAAGCAGAATTCAGAACTGGGTAGACCACTTCGAGAAGTATGGGACTGTGGAGAACTTGAACGCTGCCAGTGAGAACCGTCCAAGCCACTCGACACGTCCCAAGAAGCGGACAGCCGAGCTGGTCGAAAGTGTGAGAGAGTCTCTCCAGGAGAGTCCGAAACGCTCTGTGCGTAAGCGAAGTCACTCCCTCGGTATCTCCCGTGAGACTTGCAGGAGAGTGCTGGTGAACGATATCAGGGCTTACCCATACAGATTACAGACGCTGCAGACCCTTACAGCCTCAGACAAGAAGCAGAGGAGCGCTATGGCAGTCAAGATGCTCGATACGATCGAGGAGACAGCAAATTTTCTTAACCTCCTTTGGACCCCAGATGAAGCCCACTTCCATCTTGACGGAAAGGCGAACCCCAAGACAAATGTATTCTGGGGGTCCTCCAGACCCAATGAAGTAGCCACCAAGCCCCTGCACACTCTTAATGGCACGGTGTGGGCTGCAATCTCGGTCAGAGGCATCATCAGACCAATCTTCATCGAAGAATGTGGCGCAGCAGTGACAGTCACCAAGAAGCGGTATGTGGATGTCCTCAAAACCTTCAAGAGTGAGCTCCAGACCCTCTACCCGTCGCTCATGAGCATGTTCTGGTTCTAGTAAGACAGAGGAAGTTCTCACACCTCAACCCTGTCTCGAGATTGGCTGAAAAAGAACTTCGGAGGAAGAGTGATCAGTCTCAAGACTAATTTTTAGTGGCCACCCTATAGCCCGGACCTAGGCCCCAGATTATTTCCTTTGGGGCTATCTTAAGGACAGAGTGTACGCAGGGAAACCCAGAAGCATCACGGAACTCAAGGAAGCCATCAGGGAGGAGATGAGAGCCATTCCCAATTCAGTCTGTAAGAACGTCATGGACAACTCCGTTCTGCGCCTCAAGAAATGACCGGAGCTAAAAGGAGTCCATCTAGAACACATGCTGTAGAACGGAGAAAAAATGGTCAAATACCCTAGTGTGTTTATATGATGTTGTGAATATAATAAACTAGTTGTGCCCCAAAATTCATTACATTCAGACGAAACACTAAGAAACGAGGCCTAATTAGATTTGGGGCCCGTGTTTTTTTGCGTTACCTTGTAATCTCAGATTTACGAGGGTGGGGTGTTCTTATTAACATTGAAGTTATAATTGATTTTTTTTTAATTATAAAGTATATTTGTGAAAACTTTATTTTTCCCAGTCTATAAAAAATCTTATAAATATTAAATACACTCATATAGAAATACACACCTTTTTTTCTTTATGTTAAGTTTAAATATCTATTTTGTATTTGTTTATTTGCAGAGAGGGGGATTCATGTAATTGAACATGCATTTAATGGTATCTAGGGTATATATCCGTAATCGTTTGATAAATTTATTTCCCGCACTTTCTTCTCATCTATTTTATAGCTATTTATGAGAAATGATGTTTGGCTGATACTATGTTTGTGGTCACGAAAGTTTTCTCTAATTTCGTTCATTTTATTTAGAATTTCTATAGGGTGTGGTGGTTATATTTGTATGCATTTATTTGCGACTATGTACGGGGAATCTATCAAAACAACACCTGGTGTTATTTCAAATAGCGTTTCCTTGCTTTCTAGGAGTTGGTACAATTTTTACTGGGACGTACTGAGTTTAGGTAATACATTTTGTAAGCGTTTCCTTATTACATACAAGTAACACATATGCAACAACTTTTCATAATAGTTTCATATTCAATCAATCTTGTAAACTAAATTATTTTTGTATAAATGACGGAGCATTGATTGAAATATAAAAATGTTACACCTACAACTTACATGATTTATTTCTTTAACAAGGCTATTAGTTAAAGTGATACCTGAGAGTCAACAGTAATCAAAGCAGAACACCGCGTCCGGTGATGCATCTAACAATTTATTTTACGATAAATAACTCTGGTATTAACGTTGACAGCTCAAAACAGACGAGTTGGCGACCAGGAAACATACTTGCTGACGATAGAAGAGACAATTTACATTTAGGAATAAAGGGAAATGAAGCAAGACGAGTTAGCAACCCACCTTGCATTCTCCGCGAGGAGAATTTTCACAAAATGTTACAATATACCAACATGCAAGGGTGGGAACAGAATGGATCATAAACAGAACAGATTTAACGGAAACAGATGGGATTACCGAATCGATAACGAGTAGATGCAGATGCGGTAAGACATAAACAATTCAAAAAGGCTTGAAGATTCACCAAACCTGAGTGTAATTCCTCGAAGAAATAGAGTTAAGAGCAACATGCAGGCGTAACCCCTGGCGAAATGGAAGATGTGCGGGACCAGGAATAACACCGCGGAGCCATGCCCTTCCAAGATATGGTCCCCTTTACTCGATTGACGGAGTCAGGAAACAGATAAAGTGGCTCCCAGTGAACTAAAATGAGGCCTGGCAATACTTTGACCCTGATATATGCTTAAAACTTGAGTCAGCAACGAAGGTACACGTGGAAAAACGACTAAAATTTATTAAAATAATAATCACTAGCATGGCGCGAAAGAGATTTGGTTACGTTGAACAACAACAGCTAAAGACGCCCTACACTGCCAACCATAGGGCGAATCAAATTAATGAACAGAGAAAAGAAAAGAAGATTCCTTTAAGAGCTCTTAAAAATACAGCTAAAGAGGAACTGTAAGAACACGAGGAGTTCCAGAAAATAGTAAGACAACATTTTTTAAAAATCCGGCGGTATGAGTGGTATAGACGGTCACAAGAAGTAAAGATTATAGAAGCGAGCACTTTTTCTTACTTATAATTTGTGCTTCTCAATTAAATTATAGGGAGATGAGTCTAGTAGCCAATTGGAAGCATCGAAGCAGAAATCAAAACATGTATATATAGTTCCATGAGCGACCATGAAAAAATGCATTGCATACAAATAACTGTTTGATTCTTTAAGAACACCAAGTGTACCCATTTTACACAGGACTCCCGACCTGGAGAGAAACTCAAGTAGTTATGAGAGAATCAAGATCCGCTTCAGCACACGGTCTGAGCAAGGTACCTTACATCGTGTACAAACAGTGCAGAGAAGATAGAAAATATTAAAACTTATCTGAAGGAAACCCAGGATTGTGGAACAGTGAAGATTTTAAGAAGGAATAGGAATCCCGATGGAAGAATCATCGAAGTCGCTTGCCAATTTCGTAGTATTTCCTTGCTATATACTGTGAGAAACATCTGTATCGGTTTATTATCGAGGCGGCTTTCTCAATTTCATCATCGGGAATGGCTATGTTAATACATTAGTTCATTAAAGCGGGGGCATCAGTATGCTAGGCTGCCTGGAGCATGCGGGAGTCCTAACGAACTCCTGAGAAAGGCAAAGGAAATTAAGGTAAACCTGACAGTATAATAGTTATACCTCGCAAATGCCTACGGGTCAATACAACACAAACTGGTGGGAAAAGCCCTAAAGAAACATAACGTACCTACAAGAGTATACGAACTAATAAACAACTATGAAGATTCCCGGCAGAGAATGGTGACTGGAATAACAGCGTCACAATGACAAACACTGGAAAAGGACATAATTACGGGTTGGACATTGTCTGCTGTTATCTGCTCGTTTGTAATCAACATACTTGTTATAGCAGTTGGGATGTCGAGCCCCGCTGTCTAAATACGGAGCACGTCAACCTTTGATAATAGCTTAAATTGTGAACTTAATTCTGACATGCGAGGTAGATGGCTTGTGAAGTGAGTTGAATGAATTTCAAGTCAGCACAATCGCTGTCACTAGTACTGAAGAAAAGAAATATTGCGGAAAAAGTTCGATCTACGATCGCAGGGCAACACATATGTCCCGAAGTTAAAAGCCTGTTAAGTGTTTTGGCAAGATTTTCAACAGCAGACGAAAGGATACATGCAGAATCCAGCAAACTAATAATCACCTAAATAAGTGGCTGACTAAGATAGATAACTCTGGTTTGCCAGAGAGTTTTAAGGCACAGCTATTCTAGCACACAGTGTTACCCCGGATATTATCGACGTTGCTTTCTTATGTTTTTTTCTATTATCAATTTTGAAAGCTCGAAGAGATCAATCACTAATTGGCTGAGAAGATGGCTCGGAGTACCGATATTTTTTAGCAGTGAGACCCTATATTGCAACTGCAATGCGTTGCAGCTTCAATTCAGCACACTCACAGAAGAATTTAAATTAACAATAAAAGAAAAGCTGCAGCATACTTACTCTAAGAAATCCTAAAGTTGCGACACCTATTACTCAGACGAAATAAGGTAGGACATTGGGATTTACGAGGTAGTTGCAGGTGGCATAAAAGAGTTTTAGGCATAAAGCTATATTAGTGTACGTAGCTAAAGGCAACACGGGGATGGGTTATGCCCATTCTAAAAATCAGCAATGCCAAAACGGACAGAGAGACACCATCGCATCCAGAATAAACTTCGCACGGTCGTAGAAAAAGCGTGTTACTGTAAAATGGTCATGGACAGCAAGGAGCTTGGACTAAAGGAAAGAATTACCGAGTGAGCGTGGTTGCCGTCAGATTTCAACCAGGTTCTCTTTTTTTCTTTTATGGAAATCGTTCCAGATAAGGCATAAAGCCACTTGATAAAAGAAACTAAAAATACTACTTCAATGTAAAAAGAAATAGCACACGGTAAGTGTTAGATAAATAGAACTCGACCCAGAAAACAGCAATTTTCCCCCTTTGACCGATATATTGCGCATGAAATGTGATGGCTAATCAACAAAATACGGGAAGCGAGAGTTACGAGGATGTTGAAAGTCAGTCGGTGTATGATGTCCTGCTGAACGAAAAAAACCTGCACATATAAAGGAATAGCGAGACTCTTTTTGCAACCTATGTGAAAAGAAATAATCTTAACAGCACATCTTAAGGGGTTCTACACATCTGTGTGTAGTTGTCGGTACCGTTGATGACACACTCAAGTCAAAGAAGCAATCACCAACGATCTGACGAAAGTAGTAAACACTAATGAACATCATCCTAGGAAGACATGGAGTTTGATCCAGTGCGCCAAGTATGGAGCCAAGACACCGAAACACATGCGGTAGAGGGCGTGCAAGTTATCTTCCGCCTATGGGTGGTATGTTATAGAAAACCTGAAACATCAACTAAAATTCGCAAGGCACATTGCAATAGCAACAGTAAGAGCCAACTTCATATTGTATTCGGAAAGAACAAAGCAATCAATAATCTGGCAACTGTCGGTACCATAGGGAATAATCGAAATACCATAGGACAATAACCAAATAACAGGAACTGCTTAAACAATGTCGAGGCAATGGATGGAATATCAACTACAACCATACAGATGTTAGTTGCAGGGATTTTGCGTGTCAATCGCTATGCAAAGCACTGCCAAAACTAAGTATAGTAGAACAGCGAGGGTCCATGCTTTAAGGGACATAACAAATAAAGTGCTAGCTGCATCCAAAGGAATGTTGCTAAACAAATCAGAGCCCTGGAAATGAATTGAGTAGGAAATGAAGCGAAGGGCGAACACAAATGTAACTTTGAATTGTATTGTGTCTTAGCACGGTGACATATTTACTTATTTACTGCTTACTTTTAAAAAATTATTTTGAACGGTACGATGGACTATTCAGTTAGTGTGTGCATTTTATCAAATAAGCGAATTTAATTGGACTAATGTATGTACTTATCTTTTTAATTCGACAGCAAGTTTAGTAAAAATTAAGAACCTTTAAAAACAATATGACGATTATAATGTGTTTCGAATATTTGTTCTTGTTCGGCTCGGGTATATGCGAATCTATAACATTGTTTTCTTTCTAATCCATCATGATGACATTTTTATTTATTGTTTTCCTGTCGGACTGTAACGTTAACTTGAATCGTTAACGTGCGCGTTTAATATAAGAGTAGTATTGTGTTAAATACAGATTTATAAGGTGATAAAAATTGGGGGGTATAAACAACTTACCTTTATTCAAACCAATATTAAAATGAGAAGTGAATAAAAGAAAGAGAGAGAGGTAAGGCATTATATGGGAGCGAGAGAAGTTGAAACAGTTCTCATTGGCTGATGTCTGCTTACATATCAAAGAGTGTCAAAATAAAAAGACAATCTTCTCTCCTAAGCCTTTTCGCTAAGATCATAGTGTAGTATTTGTTCTGAAATGATTTCAATAGGGTCGACCATCGTTTCCTAGAATCTGTTCTCGAGGCCGCCTGTTTTAATCTGGACTTCTGCAGTTGAATCTCCATTTTGTATCGTCTGCCGACGGTGGCGGTGCAGGTAAACGGTAAGCATTTGGAGTCATTCATGGACTCTCGGTCGGTCTGTTAAGGATGCCCGATGTCGCCCCTGCTTTCGTCCATAAATTAAGAGACGGGGCGGCGAGACCGGTCTTGCGCCGGGTCACTATATCTGGCGGAGGGTTCCTGCGTTCTCCGATGATGTATCCGTTATCGAGTCAAGCTGCACTACCGTAAGAACGGTGGTTATAGTCCAGTCAAAATGTGGGTGAACCTCAAACAAATTGCTAACAAATATTTTTAACTTGGATATTGGGTATGCATACCATCTCTTATAGATAAAATTGTTTACCAAAATTAACCTTGCGGAAAGGATTCAACAGCCGCCATCTTTAAAATCCAACTTAACAATATTAAACATTCTGAGACATAAAATACCCGACATTTCCTGACAAGTATGTCCATTATTCTTGACAATTACTGACAAAGATAAACGTTTTTCTTTGACAAAAACCCTTTATTAAATTTAAAAGATATATATATATATATATATATATATATTGCATGAAAACTCACACACGCCCCACCGCAAGCAAATTTGACATTTTATTGGTGTTTTAAATTGTAATGATAGGTAGCTATATTCTTAATAATAGACTAACACCAGAAAATGACAAGCCCCAGATATGGTGTTCTCGTTTTCTTAATGTCTTATACAAATATGATACTTACCTGGCACACTTTTGCTAGGCACCTCATGGACTGGTGCTGTCATGGCCTTCGGTTCTTGATTTATGCCGGTCTATGGGTCTATCCTGTGCACTTCTACGAGGTCCACCCTCCTAGGCTTTGCCCCCCCCCCTCTTTGGGGTGGAGTAAGTTAATTGCTTACTGCCTGAGACGCCCTCACCAGGGAATGTCGACGGGGCGCCCAGGCAATTTTTAATGGGCAGCGTGCACACCTCTCGGGCGCTGGCTTTTCAACCCCCACTTTCCCGACCCGATCTTGGGTCACATTTTACTTGTGGGAGTAATATAAAATTGGCCTTGTGCCTAACTTCTGTAGAGGAGTAAATAAATATACAAATATAAATATAAAAAGTACAAGCACAGACTAAGTAGCATTATTCAAGGTAACAATTGTCACATTAATTCCTGGCATTTCATAAAAAATAGGTACAAAGTAAGTAGAATGTACAATCAAGGAATAGTCAGTTGGTCGAATGCTGGAGCAATGCTCTTGAATAACCACCACAAAACAAGTTCATGAACGGACCAAATAATATTTCTTGTCAAGAACTAGTCAAAAGTAACTTCATCATCATCAATATCTGACTGTGGTGAATTGCTGCAGTGAAGGCCTTTGCAATTACCACACATGTTTGGGCAGCTAATGCCATGTTTCCTGCAACTGCATCTTGCTGTAGTACACCCTGAAGTACAGTTATACCTAATTATAGCCAACAAATTTACAGGACTAGCTGGCACATCAGTCTTCATTGGTTGTAATTTACCATCTGAAAGTTTCCATCCGCACTCGTCAGGTTTTAACTGGTTTCTACATTTCTATTCCTGAATTTGGAAGAAAACTCGAAGACTGTGGAATTTCGTAATTGCTACTGTTGGTAGCAATGACTTTGCCTCAACATACTTTGAGCGTTTTGCAACCTTTTCCTTAACGCGCCTCAGTCGGAGATGATTGATGTTTTCCAATCATTACCGTTGTATAGGAACACTAAAGCCTTCTCCCCAGCTTCAATAACTTCTTCTGCACTGCTATCTTTTGCCAAACACTTCTGCCAGTTTGAGGAAGTTTCTATTGTTCATCACCTGATGATCAGTTATGCTGCCTTCCCAATTCTATAAACACTGGATGTAGAATTACAACCTAGTAGTGCATGGATGAAAATAATGTTGGAACATACCACATTTCCCAAATATGTCCTCATCTCTTTGATGTTCCAGATACACACAAATTTTGCACTATCTTTTGGTTGTGGCGTGAAGAAGATTTTGTAAACATCATCTCTATTAGCATGATAAAATGGAAGGGGCAATAGGTCAGTGGCATCTGCTATCAAAATGGTTTCTCCTGGCTGTGCCAGTTTTAGTACAGTATTTACAATAAATATGTCAGCGTCTCCAGATACATGGACTACTTTACAACCTGCTTCCTCCTAATTTTTTCCCAGCAAGTTGATTAACAATTATTTGTTTTTTTGATTAGCTAGGGAAACATTCCTTTTTAATTTGAACACCATTAAAGAGGTCAGAGACACATTAAAACCAGCCCCCTGCTTGGCGTCAGTGAGTCGCGTGTTTAATGGATGGGCCACTTTCATAGCCATCAAATACAAAGCATTCTTTTCCATATCTAGTTGTGACATACTTGCGGTATTGGCCACATATCTCATGAAATGTTTGACCTGTTTACCAGGGGAGGTGTTGAAGTAGTGTTTCACTATCTAAGATATACTGTGGATCTGAAAACTTAACCTGATTGTACAGGGGAAGTCAGTCCCCATATACCGTCTGCAAAAGCCGTTTTTGCCCCTCGCGGTAGTCCGAAAGAATCAAAAAGTGCAGGTGGGTAACCATAAAGCTCATACTGGAAATATTCTTGCTGCTGCTGAGTTGAGGGTTCATTGGTAGATAGCACACACAGTCTCTTGAATAGGAGTTGTGGATCAGTCTCCACTGGCATTGATAGATCCCAACCAATTGTTGAATTTCGTGAATTTCTCCGCCATGAGTAAGACATCCATACCTTTTTTTGCTTCTCATTAGCACCTGCACAATAACCAGATCCGTCGATAAGCCAGCCCAGTAGCGACCACTCCGTCTAATAACATGGAATACTTCAGAAAATTTCTAGTACACTTAAGGACCGTTTTCCGGCAGCTCTTCCATTTGCTGCAAGTAAAAGTAGGCCGACTTGGCATATATAATGTTTCCTGCTGCAGCGAATATCAGCAGCATTTTTATTTACAGCGTCAGGGTGCAATTCCCAGTTCCTGGTGCGCTCTACCGTGATAAACAATTGCAGGATCTTAACCATATCAAGGTATTGACTCCACAATTTTTCAGTTCGCTGGTCAACCATCACCTTCACATGGTTGATTCTCTGGGCAATCCTGGTCATAGATTCTGATGACAAAACATTATTCAAGGTCTCAGTTCCATCCAGGATACCTTTCAATATCCCTGAGTTTTTTTCAGGTTTTCATTTTAGGAAATGACCCTTCTGCATCAATGTTAGGTTGATCATCCTCAGTGACATGTGAAACTGGCAAATCATAGGCTTTTAGAGCAGCATCAACTAAGAAGTGAGCACGAATGGCTTTTACAATGGCTTTGCAACTTAGCATGTGTTTGACTGTGTTTTTAGCATACATAAGTTCAAAAAGTTCTTACAATCCAGAACCTATCATCAAATGACCAATTGACCTCAGAGAGCTCATCTGTTTATGGAGCTCACCAAGTCGCAAGACAAATGATTTCAGGGGCACTGGAACTAGGCTGTGACTCGACTATCATCATTGTATTGCACC
>OY744517.1:121282834-121300334 GCA_963556195.1 Sepiola atlantica | reverse complement strand
ACCGTCAGTTATTTATATATTTATATATTTTTATATATATATATATATATATATATATATATGTATATATATATATATATATATATATATATATATGTATATATATATATATATATCATAATCGCATTCCAATGACAATAGGAACAATCAATCCATAACTCTAACTTTTATCTGCCTTTCAATGTGTTTATTTTCATATATTGTTCAACAACCATAACTATAACTTTAATCAGGTCTTTAATTGTTTTAATATTTATATATCGGCGAATTCATGCAATTCTTCATGCATTATTTATATATGTATATATTGTTATGTTATGTTTATACTTTTCTACACGCATTTCACAGGAATACCAATACAAATACATAGTCTTCATCTCAACTTCGTTAATCCTCAGATAATTTGTTAATCTAATAGTGATATGAAAACCGCACTATTCCAAAGACATCAGAAAGTAAAATGCTAACAGTTTAGAAAGAGATCTTGCCAAAGGTAGCAGCAAGCCAAAATACTTAAAATAATCTCACATGAAAAATGATGACAAAAACCCAGGAACGTTCTCCCTTCAAACACAATCTTGTTCCTAAAACTTTAAACGACTCTTTAAACCGTCCCTGTATTTGTGCGTATAGTTGGGGGGCAGCGGGGAATCGAAATTACTAATCAATTATTCTTGTCAGATCATGTTATTTACACGCCCGAACGTCTCGCATGCTTCCCAGCGGACTGATTTCAACTATGGTACTTTCTCTTTGAGCTACGTGGCATCGTATCCGTTTCTAGTACACCCGCACAACATTAGCAGTTTTTTAAATTGGGATAACAAGGTCGGCCATGGTTAACTTCCCAGCTGTTTTCAATTTTCTTTTGTTTTAACTAAATTATATACTAGAGGGTTAAGCGCTCAATATTTTACACCTGCAGTTAATTTATGCCATGCCTATTTTGTTATATTTTCAGTTTTCATCTTCTACGTATCGCAGGTCACCTTTCCTCTTTGTCGCTTTCTTGCGCTATTTTTGTTCTTTCAATCGACCATTTTCTACATATCCATGTAATTAAATCATAAATAAAACAACTCTTTTTCCAGAAATATTGTTAGTATTATTATTAGCTTTAATATTTATTAACTATGCTTCTCACACTAGTCATTATCAGTGATTGCTCACTTACAGCAAAATGGTGTTCTATGGAGTCTGGGTGACATTAAGTCTCCCACATTTTCATTACTCTACCCTTCTGTTAATAACTGTTAAAAATACTTTGCATTCTGGCAACATATGTTTATAATTGATATATCGCTGATAGAAGTCGTTGACATTCTTAGGAATATGAGTTCCAACAAAGCTCACAAGGGTTCCAGTGGTTAACTGGTTTTTGTGTATTAAATCGTTAGGTACAAGTACAGAATAGTTAACACAACGGAAAATTAGTTACGAACTGTTAAAACACTTTTTACTAAACACACACAAATAAAAACGTTTACTATATTTTTACGAATGTTTCTTTTCTGTATCACTAAAACAAATAATAAAAACTGATTACTCACACAACATTGTTTTATAACTCAGCACTTCTACAGTTTATAAACCGTACTATTTTTTATATAGCATTTCTAAGTTACATTCTTTTTTCATGGTATCACGTTAAGTGAAAGTACAGAATAGTTTACAAAGTGCTCTTACTATTGTTAAGGTTTGATATGATTTTTTCAAATTGTATCTATTTTCCCGGGCAACGCCGAGACACGGGTTAGCCAGTATGTATATATATATATATATATACATATATATATATATATATATATATATATATACATATATATATATATATATATATATATTAATTAATATATATATATATATATATATATATATACATATATTTATAAATGAATATATATATATATATATATATATATATATATATGCATTGATTGATTGACGTCTATTACTTGTTAACTTTTCACAATAATCGTAGGTACACGAATTTTCACGAAGGACTTCTACAAACGTTCTGTCGCCTTAATATAAAACTAAATAAAACTAGATATAGTTGATATTACAAGCTTTTAACTCTAAACTGGTCTTCCAAACTCATGATGATCGGTTTATTAGTACATGACTAAAGCTTTTACATAGAAATATATAAATATATAAACATAACTAACTACATATAAAGAGATTAGAAACACATCAAAAAGGCATCAACATTATTATAACCCATTAATATAGAGAGTAAAATCAATATTCTCATCAAATTTCATCATATTTATCATCGAAACGAATAACAACGTTAAAGAACATCACGTGTAAAATTATAACAAATGTGTAATTCTTTTTATATCTGGAAATATTAGTTTCTCGAACTGTATACCGTACATACAATTCGAGGAAAATCTGTATAAACCCGGATGAGTTCATACATTTGAATAGATTAGTGCCAATACCATCCCTATTTAGATACATAATGAACTATTCCGAAATGTATATAATAAGTTGCTTCTATTCTATGTACGTTAGATAATGGTGGTGGCGGCAGATATTGAGGACGCCCCAAAAGATGGTGAAATGACGCCCTTAGAAAGGGTGGCAGTAGCAGGAGAACCGTAAGTGATGTCAATTCCGTTCGGAGGACTGTTCTTCTTTTTCACTGCTGACAACCAACGAATAAGCACGCGCGGAACGGCACTTCCCGTTGGGGCGAACATGGAAGTGAATATGTTCGCTCAGTAACTAATTCTCTTTCTCTCTTTCTCGTGAAAGCAAAGCAAAAACGTGTACCCTGTTTTGTGGTAAATAAAACCTCTAAACTAAAACCCGGAGTCGCTGTTATGAATCACAGCAAAAATGCAAGATATACCAATCGGCAGAGATGAAGCCTGAGTCCACGTCCAGCAAAGTAAGCAGGAAATTCCGACATCTCTGACATAGAGAAGACAACATTTAGAGAGTCGAGTAGCAGATTCAGACAAGTAAATACAAGTCGACGATCCATTCTTGACAATTAATCCGGCAGAAACTAGGCTATTTCGGTGGCCTTTTATATGTCGAGATGAGGTATTTGTTCTGAGTAGTTCTAGGAAGTGCACCTTTCCAGGCTTTGCTTCTCTTCTTTCGCGTGCACTGATATATGTCTAGGGCGCTCCGCCCGGGTAATACCAACGGGGCTTCTCAAGCAATGAAATACCTCGTCGAGTAGCAATGCTACTTGCAGACATGGTACATAGCACTGTATGATCCGTCCCCGACTATCGGTCCGACAGTGACTGGGAAATTTCGGATTTACTTTTATCTGTCGGACTGTGGTATTCGTTCTGCGATCTCGTAGGAGATCCACCTTCCTAGGCTCTAGGAAAAAGTTCGTTTATCGCTAACTACTTGATGCGCTTCCACCGAGGAATGCCGACGGAGCTTCCAAGGATTTTCGTCCATAGGGAAGAGTGTTCCAATTCAGAGGCGCTTCATTACGCTCCATACTTTCCCGCGTTATGTCACATTTTCCTGGTTGGGGAAGGAAGTTTATACTGTCGAGTAGCAGATTTAAGACCGGTATACACCAGTTGAGAACCCTAGCATTAGTCCTGCGTTTTTCTAGGATATCCACCCTGCTGTCCAATCAATCACAAATCTCCCCAAATGTGTTTTAGGAAGAAAATTGCTGTATATTACGAAACTACTCATTTTCAGAATACTGTACTTTTTCTCTATAAGTGTCAACTCAAGGGAATGAACATGCTTCTTAATCTGCTAGTTCCTAGAAGTATATAATTGTCGAATCCGGTCTGCATTTCCTTCTTGTTTCATACGAGTGATAATTATTTGACAGGAAAATACACGTTTTCTGGAATGAGGCTGTCTCGTTTTCTATTCAGCTGTCAATGATCTCCTTCGCGAAAAAAATCAATTAGCCAACATCTGTACAATTTAATGTAACCACATTTCAATATTACCTGAAAATTATACAAATGCAAGCTCCTCGCTCTGAAACGTTGTTTACAATTCAGTTCAGTCATAAACGTTTCATTGCACTAATCAGCAGTTTTATTAGTTATGATATGAGTTTCCTTCAGGAAATCTACACCATTGTATCATGTTTTCATTTATAGTGTATTCTCCCCCAATAATGAAACAAGACTTTTTATTAGGCGCCACTCACCGAGATACCGTCATAAGAATACAAACATTTTTACCACATATTATTTTACTTAGAAGTTTGAAAAGTAGACAATTTTTCAAAGGACGAATTCTTCACAGCCGCTCGCTTAATACGTGATTTGACTTGAAGCGAAGCAGTTTTTGACAAATTATACAAACGACGGTAGTATACGCAATAAGTGTTTACAACATTTTTAGCCTGTAGCTAATTCAGAAATTATTGTTGATTTCTCGGTAGTTATCAAATCACGTCCACGCCCCATATTTGCAGCATTTGATGAGTTCTTGTTTATAATTCGGCAGTAAAGATATGCAGTTCGTAAGTTAAATCGCTACTGGGTGTTTACCTATTCAGAGCTATTTACAATCTACGCATGGTAATGTTGCCAAATACAGTAGAGCTTTCGCTACGTTCCAATCGATATGTTACAAAATATTAAAAAAATTCAAACTCGCCTATAATTAGACACGACAAATAATTTTCAATAACTTCTCGAATTAGTTTTTTGTCGACTGTCGATGAATTAAATTAACATCTTAGAAATAGCTTGTGTTCATATCTATATAGTTATACAGCCTTACTAATTACGCACGCACCTCTACGCACACATACGTTATAAACAAGGAATCACTAAAATAACTGAAGTATTATGATCGTATGCATACATTTATTAATGTACACAAATTCGAAATAAGTAAATAAACAAATCGCAACAAAAATTAATAAGTTGAAAATTGTTGTTTCCTTCGCCGATAGCGAGCACTCAGAATCAAACAATGCTTATGTAAAATTTTGAATCTAATTATATTTCAGGTGTCAAAATATGAATCTTAATTACAGTTTTACGTATAGCAGTGAACAAATACACTTTATATTCGTGCGTCTCAGAGGATCACATTAGAGAGTTTTCTGAAGGTGAGACTAAACTAATATCACATTGCAGTAACCTAAGAGTTCGTTTTCCACTGTTAACAGAGTTATTGTTCAAATCATTAATGATGGTAAAACAATCAATATCACCTTGCTTAATTTGATGATGACACTCTGAAAAAAGTATTCGATATTAATAATTATAATCGTGTCTATTTACTTTCTGAATGTCTTTAAATATAAGTGTGCATATGTCTGTTTCTATCGCTTTCCTTGTAGTTGTATTTCTCTCTATATACACATGTTTGACTCTGTGTGTTATCATTATCCCTATTGATAAACACACACTCATATATATATATATATATATATATATATATATATATATATATATATATTTTGATTTTATTCCATTAGTTGCGAGAAAACAAGTTTTGTCTCATTAGTGCAAATAGCGACCAACTCATCGAGCTGGCGATGGAATTCAAATGGCATAAGTTTTAACTCAACTTTAACGGGAGATTGAGAATTGAAAATACATTGGAGGGGGAGGGGGAAGAGTTGGGGCTTTGTCTATAACGGTGACATGAGAGGGGAGGGGGGAGGACCCCAACAAGTCGTGTTTCAAATAATTACGTGGGAGGTTTTTCACGTGTTTGTGCTGTGATGATCTCAATTTCGGCCGGGGTGGGAGGAAGGGAGATGGGGCGACGGCCAGAGTGAGTTAAATTTAAAATGAGAATAAAATTATGATTATAACCGTCATTCCTATTTTATTTTAATTCTAATAAGTAATTATCACGTGGATAAAGATTTTTGATAATTTTAATTTAGGGTATTAATTGCTGGATATTTGTAACAAGTTAATTATATATATATATATATATATATATATATATATATATATATATATATATAATTATTTTTGTCAAAGCTATATTTTACGTAAATCTAAGACGTGTACTTTAATAATGCCCCTTCAACATAGCCCGACGCACTATGTATATATATATATATATATATATATATATATATATATATATATTGTGTATACTTAGGCAGCATTTACTCATGTATGCAAACATTGATAAAAATAACAGAATTCATCTCTTTAATTATACCTCTTTTAATTGTTACAATTTCTGATTGTCTTTTTTGTATTAAAATATTTAAAAAATGTTCCATATGTTTCACGAACGATTTCGATTCTTCGTTGAATCATCCTTGGGTGTAAAAAGCAAATGAACACAAAAGTTGGGGAAAGAAGAGATTTTTCAATAAGACGGCGGAGAAACGCGCAGAGAACGTTTTTCGCATTGTTCCAGGAAGTTGTTGCCGATTTAAATTCATGAGCGGCCTTTTTTATCTGCTCTTCCTACTAACATAGTTTAAAATACTTAGTACTTGCGTGTTCTTTTCTAGAGACAATACTCATGAGGAAGTTTTGAAATGACGACGAATACTTGATGAATACACACATAATACTGTTTTTTTTTCCTTTTTTTATTTTGCATATATATATATATATATATATATAGATATATAGATATATGTATATAAATTAAATAATGACGTCTGATCTGTTTGTTTTTTTCGTTTTTGAATTGTGTTTTTGTCTCTTTATTCCTTTTTTCTTTTTCCTGTCTTCATATATTTTTCTTTTTTCGTTTTTCCTTTCTATTCTGTTTCTTTTTCTTTTACTTTTTTGTTGATGTAATCTCCTGATATTCAACTTACCTCCAATATCTGCCAAGAAAGTTGATTCATTGCATGATGATTCTACTTATATATTAATTCTTCATCAACATATGACTTTTGAATATTTCCTGAATTTTATTTAAACCCAATTTTCTTTAACTATATAATTCAATATTACAAACTTATTTTTTCAACAACTTAACTGATACGTAAATTATTACAACGACTTTCTGCTGATTATGATGCATAAACAAAAAGTGTTTTGTAGAGATAGTAAATTAATACTTAACCAATACTTAAAGGATGAAGGAACATTCCTATATTTCAGCATTCTCTTGGAGTTATTTTTGCTGGGTGTTTTTATATACACGGCTAGCTAATTAACGAATCAGATTCTTTGTTGTTTTCTCAGCAAAATAACAAGAAATACTACATGGGTATGACCTCCCAGATATTATGACCACAAACGCACATGTAAAAACAGAGAACGTCGAATTAAAACAGCACTAGCAAACCACTATTGGGAGCTCAAAGAAAATGAACGCTCACCAATAATTGGATGGAAAATAATACGACAGGCCAGTACATGTAGAAATTTAGACGACCCATGTAGATTATGGCTGAATAAAAAATTTTAAATGCTAAAATTTAAAGATCATCGAAATCTATTAAACTGTAGAAGTGTGATAGCCAACAGCTGCTTAAACAGAAACACATTTATCTTAGGCTTACGATAAATAAATAAATAAATAAACAAATAAGTAAATAAAAAATAAACCAAAACTTAACAATTTAAAAATTAAAACCTAAAATAGAAATACAAGGAACCACGTGTTAACATAAATTCACCCTTTATATTGACACAGCAAAAGAAACAGGATATAGGCACATCTATAGAAAACAGAACAATATAACAGGATATAGAAAGAAACACCAACAAGACCATTGTTCGCGGGAAGTCCAACGGTTGGCTGAGAGAACAACAAAGATTCTGATTGGTTAACTAGCTAGTCGTGTATATAAAAACACCCGGCAAAAATAACTCCATGCATTTTTAGCCTGAAGATTCCACTGGGGAGCATCTGTGTAGCTATATTGTCATGAATATATTTTCATAGCTTACTACCTACGTATCGAGCACTGTTGAAGTAAATACTGAAAATTGATACATAACCAATTATATCTCCTTATAAAATTTCATGTGGATACATGCAAAACGTAATGTATAGCATTTTTAATGGTAATTAAGCTACACAGAGGTTTTCGCTTTTAAATCTGCACAGAAAATCGTCAGGCTATATATATATATATATATATATATATATATATATATATATATATATATATATATATATATATATATATTAGAGGAAGCATTATTAAAATCAATGAAACAGACGAGTGAGGAAAAAAAAAGGAAAATTGTTAAAATTACCTTAAGGCCTTGTCGTCTGACCCTCTGAAAGGAAACGTCAGAATGGTAAATTAAAAACTAAAAGTCGAATGAGAAATGAAGGGGAAAAAAAAAAAAAAAAAAAAAAAAAACTTATTTCAGTTGGAGGAAACGAATGAGAAGGGAAAAAAAAAAAAAAAAAAAAAGTAAATCTCTCAACGTTATGGTGGCTTTGAATCATTAAAGATCTCCAACTGATGTTTCAAAATCTTTTGTCTACACAGGCTAGGTCGATAGTTGTTAATGACTAACGCCTCAAGAATATTGAGATGGTAGTTCGACCTGGCACTGTGTAAAACAGAAAACCACCCATCGGAATACCTGTCAGAACAACTATTTGTACTAACGAGGTGATTACCGATGGCTGATTCCTGTGCCTGGAAGTTCCCGGATGATCTCGAAACCTTGTGTAGGCGAATATCACGTGGTATGTGTTGGGATATTCTAAATTCTAATCTTTGGGATGTCTTGCCAACGTAGTCAGCTCCACACTGACACATGAATTTATAAACTACAGAATTATTTTGAATGGCTGGCAAAACATCCTTACGAAAAGAAGAGAAAAAGGATTGTTGAAAGGATTTCTTCTTCTACTCAACGTTGTTTTCCGGCAACCATGTTGAGGGTAGTTTACACGACTCGAACCTTTTTCTCTTCTTTTCGTAAGGATGTTTTGCCAGCCATTCAAAATAATTCTGTAGTTTATAAATTCATGTGTCAGTGTGGAGCTGACTACGTTGGCAAGACATCCCAAAGATTAGAATTTAGAATATCCCAACACATACCACGTGATATTCGCCTACACAAGGTTTCGAGATCATCCGGGAACTTCCAGGCACAGGAATCAGCCATCGGTAATCACCTCGTTAGTACAAATAGTTGTTCTGACAGGTATTCCGATGGGTGGTTTTCTGTTTTACACAGTGCCAGGTCGAACTACCATCTCAATATTCTTGAGGCGTTAGTCATTAACAACTATCGACCTAGCCTGTGTAGACAAAAGATTTTGAAACATCAGTTGGAGATCTTTAATGATTCAAAGCCACCATAACGTTGAGAGATTTACTTTTTTTTTTTTTTTTTTTTTTTATCCTTTCTCATTCGTTTCCTCCAACTGAAATAAGTTTTTTTTTTTTTTTTTTTTTTTTTTTTTTTCCCCTTCATTTCTCATTCGACTTTTAGTTTTTAATTTACCATTCTGACGTTTCCTTTCAGAGGGTCAGACGACAAGGCCTTAAGGTAATTTTAACAATTTTCCTTTTTTTTTTCCTCACTCGTCTGTTTCATTGATTTTAATAATGCTTCCTCTAAGATTAATCCTACCATTCTGTTGTACACGTAATTTACTTATATATATATATATATATATATATATATATATATATATATATATATATATATATATATATATAGTGGCTGTCTATGCGATTTCGAGTAAGACCACTATTTGCGTATCAAAATAATAATCGAGTAAAACCTCCCAGTGAGCGGCGCGGCTATTGCTCTTAAGGTATGCTAGACTTTTGCAGACTATACCATAGAATATGAAGGTGTTGTAATGATCTTAAGATATACCAACGTTTTAAGCCACCTCTTGCCCGTGCTTGATTTTGCAGCACGGTTCTCGTTGGTTATTCAATAAACTCGCACGTGACATATTTTTCAAATTGCATCTTTCGCATGTTCGCTGTTCTATATTCCCTCCATCTGCTGGAGGTGTTACGTCCCGTCTCTTTCTAACAGTTCTCTTCAGCTGTTGGTGTTTCGTTCTATCTATTTTACAGTGCTTGTTGCCTTCAAAAATCACTCTCCTCCATCTTGACTTATCTACAGCTACTCTCACATATTCCAATATCAATTTCAAAGCACTTGAAAACGTGTTTGCGAAATGTTTTTACAAGCCTAGCACAGTCTGTGTTTTCTTATACAAGACCCGATGCTTGGAACAGCAGCTCGCTCAAACATTTCGGTACCATGGGTAAATCTATCCTAACTGATGTTAACATAACTGGCAATCTCAATATATGTTCATTAATCTTTCTATACCTCAATGCTGTAAAATAACCAGCCATATTCCAATTCAATGTTAGCAGGCATATTCATCTATATAGAGAGGGACCTTTCTTTTAATCATTACTTTTCCATGTTACTGCACATGCCGGGTAAACTTCAGTATGTTTGCCATCTGAGGTGTTTTGCTTCCACGTTACTTTCAAAGAGGGGATACCTCTTTCTCTATTAAGTCGTTGCTAATCAACATTCCTGGACATCTAATGCGTCGATCATTGATGACTCTTGCTTCGACATATATTTCTGAGTCTCTCCTGTGTCTCATAATATCTTGATTCTTATCCAACTGGTGGGGTCATCCACGGGATGTTCCATACAGTCTGACAGAGGGTCTATACTCCTTGATCTCCCTCGAGCATTCTATAGCGAAGTTCCTCTTTAATGCTACAACCCCTTTCGGTTTACCAAAGGATGCGCCACTGATCTTGACGTCCCCCCTTCTAGCCAAACAACTTATCGCTATGTGTCCAATTTACATAGTTGTAACACGCCGTCGTCATAGTCCATTTCTCTGCCTGTTTACTGTTCGAAGAATGGCTTTCATGTCTGGGCTACCTGTTCGGTTCTAGTTGGCTATCTGACCAAACGTCATGCTCAGACCAGCTCTAGCCGCCATTTTGGGGTTAGCGTAGGTTCCGTCAAAAACGGGTCGTTTGGCCTGTTTCAACCCGCTTATGCCTCAGCGCATACTTGTCAGTGAGGGTGGGCATATTATATGTGGTGCCCACCTGTTTCTCGTTTATATATGTCTTGCGGTCACAGTGGGCACACCGCTGGATCTCTTTTATCAGCATCAACTGCATCTGCATATCGTGGTCACCCTAGCGCTTTTGGCTATACCCCATCTATTCAAAAACGAAATAATTGAACGTGTGTCTTTTTGTCATCCTTGTTATGTTCCCTGAACTACTGCCTGTATTTACAATTTCGTTGCTTCTCAAGATTCCGGACTTTAAAATGTTATGATCCACGCAATCTGCCACCGATAGAGACGCGTATATTTTCATGGGATTTACTCTGTTAATACTGTTTGTAGCAGTACCGTTCAGTTATCGAGTGGGCCGTTCGGGCCTGAAGCGATCCGCTCACAGTGCTGAAAGTACTAGTTCACGTTGGCCTCGTTAAACGCTGGCACGAATCTGGCCTGCTTAGCTAGGTCGTACTTGTTTCGCCTTTCATCGCGCAGCATTCTCTTATCTTCTAATTATCGGAGCCTGACATCCTATTACATTCTAGCTTCTTATAACTCTATACTTTTCCCTGTGTATATCATAGTTTTTTCCATTTCTACCTTAGCATTTTCAATTTCTACCGTAATTTTGTTCTATTTTTACACTTTCACTAGGACCCTCCTGAATTCAAACCTTCTCAAGCTTAATCTGGGCTTGTAAAAGTTCTGGCAAACTGACAGGAGGTTATCTAACACCTGTTCTTTAAAGATATCGTTGCCCACCATGTGCTCTGCTATTATTCTTACAAACTGGGGGTTCCTCATGAACCGTTTGATTTATAACCCCAACGTTGTCTCTATCTCAATTATGTTATCCTTCCTTAATATTTTAAGTCCCTCGAATACGGGAGAACCAAAGAAGCTTCAACTATAAACATATTGCTTTTTTTGTGTCCACCATCTCGTACCTGTTCTGTCTTAATTGAACTGGAGAAAATATCGCGAACGATGCCCCTTACTTTGTCATTCACAACGTTCGTCGCAACAAAAGCGGCGATCACGTGACAATGATAAATATAAAAAATATAAAATGTCTCGCAGTGGCTCGTAATTCCCTAGGTCCCAATATTATGAATAGAATACAGAGGTGGAGGGGATGCTCCAATTCAATGTATCACACATGAAACAAAGAAAGAATGACGAGCAAGTAAAAATACGACTAAAAAGTAAAGATGTAAACAATATTAATTTATAGAATATTAAGGGAAGGGATTATCATATAAAACAATAAAAAAAAGTACTTTCTTAAGGGAAAGGTAGTGTTTTAACCGTTTACTAATGGCGAGCAACATTTATGAACATAATATTGCCCCAAACAAATCACGGAAGAAATCGGGTTACTGACTCAAAGCATCTAGAATAGTTCAATGATCCAGGAATGTAAAAATTCCCACTCATCCGAGATCCACACTGATCTTTGAGTAGAAAATCATTAGCAGAATTCAGGTAGCACCTGTCAAAAAAGCATATATGCGTGTGTACTCGTGGAATTCTCACTTGGCGCTATGCAATCCTCTCGCAGCGGGTGTTATCGTTTCTCGACGACGATTTAATATGCCTTCATGAAATTAGTTTCTGGCATAGAAGAAAATCTCGATGCGATTCGGCCTTATTATGGAGTCAGATATTTTTCACAGCTTCGTGCTTTGCTTCCGCTTTTCCGTCATTTTCTTCTTCTTTATTTTCATATCTCACATCACATTCGCGGGCGGGGCCAGTTTATTCGATGGAAACAGTTTTCTCTTCGGTTGACAGGGGCTTCTCTGCTCGATTCACAAAATTGCTTTTTATATGTTCTCCAGAAATATACGTGGGTAGGGGAAGGAGGATCTGTGGATGGTTTCTTTGTGCTACCAGGTAATAATACTTTACATTAGTGGCACGGCATTCGTAGGCAATAATACATGACACCAGGTGTATGGCCGAGTTTAATTTCTCTTCGTCTCAGAGTTTATGTAAGGGGGTCACTAACCGGAAAAAGAGTTAAAAAGCGACGATACTTGGCTGGTTGACGTTTGCAAATGCTTTAAGAGACGAAAGCGACCAGCTGTGTCGTCTTATTTTATCTCGGTTAGGTTCGGGACGGTGCGGGGTGTCGCGGATGGACACATGCTTCGCTTCTTTTGAATGCTAGGGTTGGGGATGGGTTGACAGCGTCGGTTAAACCGGATACAACATATTGATATGCCTGGGTTCATAAGACAAACATATAAAGGCACAGAATGAAATAGATCTGGCTCGCCTTGGTTTAATCTTAATGAAACACATTTTATTTATCTGCTAATTCAACCACTCCCTTTTTGTAAATATATATATATATATATATATATATATATATATATATATATATATATATATGTGTATATATATATATGTATATATATATATATATATATATATATATATATATATATATAATAAAATATAGTAACACGAAATCACATAATCATCGATGCAATAATTTATTTCAACTTTGTGGTATTTTCAATAATGTAATCATCTAAATTGGATTTTTGAAAATACCAGAAGGTTGAAATAAATTATTGCATCAGTGATTATGTAATTTCGTGTTACTACATTTTATTTCCTTCTTGCTCTCTTTATTACATTGAGCTCTCATACCCGGATTTCATTCTAGAATTATTTCCTTTTAACACAATATATATATATATATATATATATATATATATATATATATATATATATATATATCTATATATATATATACATTTTAAATTTCCTGATTAAATACACTTTACACTAATGCTTTTTCACTAGTAGATCATTTAAAATACATTGATTCTGATCTAATGTTCTATACATTTATATATATATATATATATATATATATATATATATATATATATATATATATATATATATATGATAAAAAAAGGGAAAAAGTGTTGCGACCAAATGAAACTTGAAAAAGCTAAATGTATTTCATGACATCCTTAAGATGATGGTCTAAGCAAAAAAAAAATAAAATACATATGTTCCTAGAAGCAAACACATATAGAAGACTAGTCTAGAGTGTTGGGCAAACATATTCGGAACTTTGCATTATAACTCGTTGACAGCCTATTTTTAGAATACCCGAGTGTGCTCGACTTTAATTTCTTAAAATGGAGTATCATAATAATTTATTTATTTAAATTGCGAAAATATCGGAGATGCATCTTTGTATATATTCGAATATCCCGAAAGATATCGATTTATTTGTGTTCAAACATTTTTGATAGTTACCACACGAGAATATATATATTAGCATATTTGATCATGTCAATAGATGATTAACGGAAGGTCAGATCAACTTCCAAGTTTATGTTTTTAACGATTTGACTTTTTAGGTATTTACTCATCTTTTTTTAATTCTTCTATTATTAAAAAAGTATTTTAAAGCGTTTCTACTGTACTCCCTGGGCGTTGTTGACACTTCTTCAAAAGTGTCTATTTAGTCGACTGTATTGTTTCAATTAAGTATTTTGTTATCAAAAATGCTTTTTATATTTACATGTTCAAATAAAAGTAAACCTGCATGAATAAGAAGTCGAAAAAATAAAACTTGTATTAATAAGAAGTCGTAAAATAAAAATCTCTTGTTTACGTATGCTATCTTCATGGCGGTACTAATTTGCGCTAAGCCTCTATTTATAATTGCACAAGGCTGTAATATATGCCTAAACAGTAAATGAATCACCTTCTCGTGCTAACATACTAACTAATGTAAGTACACTTACATCTTTTCTGTCTAGTACACTTACACAGTATCTATCTATACGTCAATTTAATCCACATGATGTAATTTCAAACACACACTATAAATCATCGGTTTGTAGTACATCCACCAAAGTTATCAGCGCCATATAATAAACCCTTCAGATTCTCTGTCACTCCCTGTCTCTCCTTAGTATATCCTCTCTATATCCAGCGATGGACCTCCTTAATGTTTTCGCACCCTTCCAAATTGTTTTGACTTCATTCAGTTAAAGTTCCCCACACCATATAAAATGCAAATGTTATGTAAGATGTACTGCTTTTATGTATGCATTTCTTCATTTTATTGCCTTCCTTCTTCTGTCTCTCCTACTTTTACTTCTACATATTTCTATAATCCTTTTCATTTTTTTCTGTTTTCTTTCTGTTGCGCCTTTTTTTCTCGCAATTCCCTCATGGTTTTTAATTTACTTCGATAATTCTATTTTAGATAATATCTGCATACATTGATACCGACATTTTCTTATTATGTTTACGAAGAACTCTTTTTTTCAGCAATGGACGTTTTGCCTCTAAAAGTGTTTGCACATTTTCTGGAGATCTATACATTTGTACATTTTTGTCAGCTGCTTTAATATCATGCAACTTTTACTATGGATTTGAATGATTCCACTTTTACTGTCTAAACTTTTTGGATAACACTCTTCTACGCAAACTACATACGCGTCATAT
Source organism: Sepiola atlantica (assembly GCA_963556195.1). Classification (NCBI taxonomy): domain Eukaryota; kingdom Metazoa; phylum Mollusca; class Cephalopoda; order Sepiida; family Sepiolidae; genus Sepiola; species Sepiola atlantica. The sequence continues at coordinate 121,284,905 of OY744517.1, read as the reverse complement.
AGCTCATTCTTTTGATTTACTCATACTGACATGTTATATGTCTTCAGTAAAATTGACCTATTTGCTAAAAAAGATGTTTAATTTTATATATCTTTACATTTTTATATTTTCAATTGGTTCCTTATTCAATAATATACACTTTTGTGATTTATCCCTCTGATGATAAGAGCATAAATTTTGAAAATCCATATATTAAGGAAAGAAAAAGGATATTTTATATATTTCTTGTTTGAACTTACTGATGATTCAATAAATATTGTATGTTATCGATTTGTTATTCTTATGATTCATTCTGATATATATATATATATATATATATATATATATATATATATATATATATATACTTGGTAATTGAAAAGTAACGCCCCATACTTGTGAATTAATGTGTAAGTTATTACTGAAATATAATTCTGACAATAGATGAAGGGGGCAAGAGTTTTGAATTATGAGTTTTTTTCTCCTTTAGTCCTCACATTCTTCGAGCGCCGTTTTTTACAATGGGGAAACATTCTGATTTCTGGGTCGGCTACTGTTTTTATTACTCTCATAGTATTCATCACCATTCATCTGTCAATGTATCACTCCTGTTGACGCTAATCTTCGACTGTGTTTAAGCCTTGATAAGTGTTAACTCATTAGTAAAAAAAATCCTTGTAAAATCAGTTGATGCAGTTTCCAAAAAGCTTTAGAAGCTGATGGCGATTGCTTACACTCATATGTGATTTGAAGTTTTAAAAAACCCTGCCATACAGTTCTTAATTTCAATTTTGGAAACATATATTTCAGTAATAAATTACGGACACTTAATAATAGGGAGTTACTTTCCATTCACCATGTCTGTATATATATATATATATATATATATATATATATATATATATATATATATATATATATATATGTTACCATGGCCTGTTTGATTTTTCGAAATGTCTTCTTTCGTTGGTATGCTAATGATGTTAGATGGGTAGTAATGATATTTTCACAACAGTAAAACAGATTCCCGTGGCACCTCTCTTGAATCTGTAATGTACATTTTTTGAAATAAATAATTTGTCTTCTAGCTCTCGCTTTCTTACGATCGAGCACTTTATTGACTTCTATTAAACACAATTCGACACAAACACTATATATATACATACATATGTATTTATATATATATACATATATATATATATATACATATATATATATATATATATATATATATATATATATATATATATATATATATATATATATATATATATATATGATAAGTAATGGAAATAGAATTCCGACGTACTAGAAAAAATGTAAACAAATATTTATTTATTTATCACGTATTGGTTAATATTTCAATACTTGCTCAAGATGATTGTCTGAAGAAAATAACAGACAAGTACAAACTATTTGAATCAAAGTATATAAGAGGAGTGCACCTTTAAGGGCCGTTTATTAAAAGTATAACTTATGGGAAGCAAATAGATAGTGACAGTTGTAAATTGAGATAGCAGTAGAAAGTGTAAGGACATGGTTACGGTTGCAGTTATAATAACATTAGAGGGGGGAACTAGTGTTATATACGACGAGATAGGTCGCCTATGACACGATAGGTCATGCGATCATTAAGATGTCGAAAACAATCCCATTATTTCCTCTTTTTACGGTCTCCTTATGAGTTATAAACCGGATAAACGCTATGCACCCCGTAATATCTTGGATCGCTATCACTATACATAAGATCGCACGAGTCATAGGGAACATTCTTACCCCACTTATGGGCACCCTCATCTCTACCCATATAAATAATTCGGGAGACTTATTAAACAAGATAAAACACATTAATGTAGAAGGAAAACTATACACAGCTTGTACGTAATATCTTTATACGCTAATGTATACGTTAAAAATGTTTAAATTTACTCCATATGCACCTAAATAGTGATAAATAGTAAACATCTTTATTAAACATGTTCCATCATACTGTATTTAATCATATCAAATATTAAGTTAATATTTTCTCAGTAAAAATGAAACAAAATTAAACGGCGTTACATATCACGCATCATTTACATTTTGGCATTAG
>OY744517.1:121227834-121277834 GCA_963556195.1 Sepiola atlantica | reverse complement strand
TATCCTCCTACCAGTCGGACACTTTTTGCGAGCTTGATAGAATTGTATGATGACGATCAAACATGCACTTAATTAAGTAATCCCTAGAAAAAAAGCTCATTAGAACAGAACATATACTAGAAAAGCTCATCAAGGGATGATTTAATGACTGAGGAATGTCTTATGACACCGGAAGATATACTCCATACAAAAAAGGAGAATAGGAATATCGAAATAGAAAATATGCTACCCTACTTTTCCAAAAAAGGAACATTAAAACCGTAGAGAGTATGTTATTATGACGACAGAACAGATGGTATACTATCCCCTACGCCAAGGAAAAAGAGGGTAAGACCTGCAATGATGGTATAATGTCAACATAATACATACTACACTACTAACCGCCTCTAATTAAGCGTTTAAAGGTAGTACACGTTTAGAATAGTATAGTAAACTGAACGGGGTATTAAAATATAGTACAATCGTACCATTTGATAAAATGATAGTATAGTTTCAGCATGACACAGGGATATAACTAAATATCTATTAGTAATAGGTTATTATTATTAGTAGCAGAATAGGTAGCAATAATAGTAGCTTGTCTCGACGATAAAATCTTGCTTACGTGGTCTTTCAGCTACAGTAAATCTCGTCAGAAATTCCAGTCTGCTCCTATTTACTACTAGTGTACTTCACGTAATGTTCTGGCAGGGAACATTACCAGTTACTTACCTTGATAATTATTTATTTCATCCCTGGAATATGAGTAACAATAACTATTATCAGCGCGGTCATTTCTCTTATTGTTTTATTGTTGTGACCGAACAGAAATAAACCATCAAGGATATTGTTAATAAGAGTATTGATTTAATCCCTTCCAGGAGTTAGGCACAAGGCCAGTTTTTTTATCTAGCTCATGGACCTTGGGAAGGCTTGTTGCCACTCGGGCCCCAGAGGGGACCAATGGCCCTTAATAGCGGGAAATCGGTGGTAGGTGGCTGTTGCGATTACCGCAAGGTCATCAGCGGTGATGAACGAAAAGAGGTGGAGCATACTGGAAGTCTGAGGAGACTTGTTGTCACTCAGACTCCATGGAATACCACAGGTTGTCGGCAGTGGGCGATCACTGACGATGACCAGTGTGATAACTCCTAGTGAGTAAATAATAATAATAATAATAATAATAATAATAATAATAATAATAATAATAATAATAATAATAATTATAGCAGCTACATTAGATTTACTATCACTATCCTCTCGCGCTAACTCGGCAATTTCAAAAACATAACTGCATCCATGTGATTTACGATAAGGTTTTGGAAACAATACGAAAATAATACAGTCTGAACCAGATTTAAAAAAAAAGTACTATACTAATATTAACACCCATCTATCAACATTAAGTACATTACGTATAAAACCAAATACAACATTGCAAATACTTAACGTAATACAATTCAACATGTGACGCTAATTCCTGCATCCCGAAATTTATTTTTTCTCTCCTGAAACTGCACCGGCTGGTTCTTTTTAACGTCTAACTGATTTAGCACCCGTATTCTCAGCTGTTTTTTTTTTAAATCAGAATTCTCCCTGTTTATCCAGCTTTTATTGCTTTATTTTTTGTCACCTGAAGTATAATTCGACGAACAATTGAAAGTGCTTTTGATACATATTGATCATACACTAATTATATCGATTTTGACACAAAAAAGAGTATTATAAACATTTAAAAAAAATAAAAATAGGTATAATCAAACAGAAGACTTCTCTTATTTTTATATGTAACAATGGTTGCTTAAATCAAAGAATAATCATTAAATACACAATGTACATATATATATATATATATATATATATATATATATGTATATATATATATATATATATATATATATATATATATATATATATATATATATATAATATTATTTGTAAGTTTTTGTATGTCATTAATTTTAGTTATGTTATTATGTCAACGGTGTTCATAATCTAAGTAATATTCAAATACTCTGTATATTTTATATCAATAAATATTTCATCAGTATATATGAAATGCGGTGGATAAGTGCAGTTTCTAATGTACTGAAGCGACATACAAAAATGTACGCTCTGGTAAATCAACACCCACTTTGTGAAGATGGCCGTCGTTCCCAGACCCGTAATAGTATGCAATTTCGATTCTATTCGTGACGCTAACTGTTTTATACATTGAACCTGATATCTATGTGTTATTAGGGTGCCTTTTAAGTTACATTTCGGTCGTATTTAATTTCATATGACAAACTAATTACGCTCATTACATAATTACAAACATTAACGCCTTTCTATACGATTGATAGTTAAATTTTAAGAATGAAGTGATCATGGTCGATGTCTAAAGTAGGAAATATTTTACATTACCATTCCTTGGAAAGGAGGTCTAAATGTCTTACAAATCTCAATCATTTTAAAATACACGGATTCAAGGTAATACATTGGTAGTTAATGCAGCTCACAATAATAAATGCATAGTTTGATTTTGGTTCGTGTCGCAGATTCCATCGTTGCTGGGACACCTGAAATTAATGTCTAACAACAGCACAAACAGTGGAAAAATAATCGATTTAAAGAAACTACCCTTTATTGTGATGTTACCCTTTTTCTTGCCAGCGGGGTGTGTATTCCGGACAAAAAACTCTGCAACAGCTACCATGCAGGTCAACAAGGGAAATTAGTGTGTTGTTCATCGGGAATTGAACCCAGAGCGTTCTACTTACAAAAGAGAATCTTGTTATTTTTGTGCGATGACGAAAGTTGACATATGGATATGAGTATACTTTTGTTTAACCCCCGTTTCTTTAATTATTTTTGGGCACACGATTCTTAAGAGGTCAACGTAATATATGACATTATTCTTACATGTGAAGTTACTAAAATAATTTATTTTTTCTATTCATTTTCTTACCCGCCACGTTTTTTATGTATATTTTATTGTAGTTTTTATTTATTAACTACATTTTCTTATTTATTTTTTTTTTTTAGTTATCCTCACGTAAAGTCTATTTCAGTGTCTACAGTTACTTTATATTTCACTTGTCCAAATTAATTATTTTTAGTGGATCTTTAAAATTTATTTCTACTCCCCCATCGTCTCGCTCTGTCTCTATTCTTCTCTCGCAATATATCATCAGATTAAATGTCGTGAAGATAGAATGTATGAATTAGATGATAAAAAACCAAATTAACATGAGAAAGCAAACACAGACAAACGAGATATTTAACGGTTCCTTTTAAAACGACACCAGTCAATATTTCGTCTATTTGTGTTTATTCTTCCTGTATTTAATTATGTTTCAATTCTGAAATCATACGCAGATACCCACACACTCATGTCTCATACGAGGAATGGTGAACCTTCTCTTAGTGATGATACATCATGTAACAGCACTTAAATACATACTATAAGATAGTTCACTGACCAATTGGGGAGAAGAAAACTAATGTTATTCACTTTTCTTACTAACTCAACGTTTAATTGAAGACTCGGATATCTATGTATCTCATATGGAGATCAAGTGCTCGCCCCAGGAATTGGCCCCTTGACACAAACTATCAGTCATATTACACTATATATATATATATATATATATATATATATATATATATATATATATATATATATATATATACATTAAATTTAAATGAATGATATAAAATCAGTTTTACCTACATACGGTTCAAACCCCTGCCACAGAATGAACACAGACTCCAGAAGCAAGCGCTGAAACCATTATGTCACGGGACATTACCACATTCAAGAAATAAATTTAAGTTCTATTTATGCGAAGGGCGGCATATCAAGAAATACTGACTAGAGATTCTTCAACGTTGTCGGAATATGCTTTATACATACGTGTCACTTTATTTGTTAACTTTCCTAAACAGTGTTCAACTTTAATCTTATTAAAGGGGCTTACAATATTAATTTCAATTAAATAAAACAAAATTAGTTTTACTGCCATACGCAGGGATGATAATCTCGGACGATCGCACGGTTTGAACCCTTGCCACAGAGTCAGCGAATACTCTGTAAGCTAACGCTGTAATCATAAGGCCACTGGGATATTACCACATTCAGCTCTATATACAAATGGTATCTATTTACAGACATCTTCTTCGAGACGCATCGTTGTGGCTTGACGAGCGACCGCTTCAACCCTGATATATATATATATATATATATATATATATATATATATATATATATATATATATATATATATATATATATGTGTGGGGGGGTATGTGTATATATGTATGTATGTAAAATATATACTATATAAACGGAATATATCAATATACGTTAAGATAAGAGAAAGTAAACAATAATTTGTTTGTTATTCTGCGTTGGAATATGTTCTCTTGTTTATTTTCCGTTACATTTATTCTCATGGAAAGTTATTTGTGACCAACAATTCTGTTCGAAACTTTCTCTGTAAATCTTAAATAAAAAAAATTATTTTCTTTCGTGAAATGAAACATGCAAACAAAAGTATTAAGTGAATCCATACAGCGATACAATAATACGACTTGTTTATTTAGCAGTTTGACTAGTTTCATACAATATATATATATATATATATATATATATATATATATATATATATATATTAGTAGTGTGTAAATATATCTATTAAAAATAAAATGTACATCGGCGTCAATGTGTCATTCCCACCGCAAATCACACGAATTGCTGCTGAAACATGAACGTCTTTTTTGCTTACTTTCGATAGATATTGTTTCATACTACTACTAAATTACTACTACTACCACTACTACTAAGGTCGATTGACTAGTTCATTACTGTTAAAGTAAATACGGACAATATATAAATAATATACTATATAACAATATACTATTATTTTTATATGCTTTAAATTAAATAGTTTATGTATATATATATATATATATATATATATATATATATATATATATATATATATACAGAATTATAATAGCTAAATATTGAAACAGACGCGGGTGTATGTTGAAATAATTGTATATTTATTTAATAGAATATTGTTATAAACATATTAAAGAAATACAAGTTAAGCCCTGTTTAGGGAGTTTAAAATAAACTGAAATTTTGCTATATGCAAAGTTCCGAAAACGTTCGTTTAATCATCTTTAGTATCTAGTATTTGTTGCTCACTTTCTAAGGCACAAAGGCACACACATACTTAATTTCTCTTCTGTACGTGATTCTGTTCCGTGACCGTGGGGTTAGAGCACCAGCTTTTGCAGTTTAGACTGAATTATTACTAAGTTCGTTCCCTGCGACCGTCTGATATTGAAACATCATTCACTAATGATAGCAACAGCTTAAAACGCATGAATAGCGTGTTAAAAAGAATTAAACATTTGTTAATTAAAGTATTGTGTTATGACACCTGTAAAAAAGTAAAGTTTAACAACATTCAGGGAGTTTAAAATAGACTGTCACTCTGCTATACGTAAGGTTCCGAAAGCGTTCGTTTAACACATTGAACGTTCTACAATCTGTTGCTCGTTTCCTTAAAACGGAGAAAACACTTTATTTCCCTTCTTTAGACTGTTACTGTACTGGGTTCGTGCCCTTCGACCGTCTGAAATTGTCACTTCCTACATTGATGATAGCAAAAGCTTGACACACCGCATGTTTAGGTTAAGATAATTTACTTTTTATTTAATAACAATAATAATGATGATAGCAATAATAATAATAATTATATATATATATATATATATATATATATATATATAAATATTTACACTGATTTAGTTTTCTATCCAAGACTGTGTGCGAAAAGCCACCAGAGACAATAGAGAAGGTAGAAGAAAAGAACGAAAACACGCTTATCCCCCTTATCTCTCTGCATTAAACACTTTAACTTTATAGGATGCTACATTTGGTTATTTTCCGTGTTTGATGTTGTTTTTAGTAGGTTTCCCTACCATCTTTTCCTCAGCCATATTTTCGACAGAATACCTTTTTATTCATTAAACATTTTCACAATATAAAATTACTTATTTCATTAGTTCAAAGGAACGAACAAGAATGGAAATACAAAAAAAAATGAATAATTCTCCCAAAATAACACATGTCTTATTGCAATATCCAACATGACTAAATAGAGCCAGTGACGGTTTGGTGTCCATTATTACAATACACCCCAGCTAAACATTGCGTTTTGTTTACTAAGAACTGCACCTAACACTAAACCGATAATATCATGTTAGCCTGATCTGCTGTAACACCATTAATAAATAAATAGTATACTCCTTATTATAAACTAATTGCACACGCTGTTGGAGTTCTCTTCAAAACTAAACAAACTATTATATAACAAATATAAATATATATATATATATATATATATATATATATAGAGAGAGAGAGAGAGAGAGAGAGAGAGAGAGAGAGAGAGAGTGCTGCAGCAAAATCCGACACTTAACAAAATGTGAATGAAATAAGCAATAAAAACAAAAGCGTTATATGCAGAGACCCGACAGTTTATTTTGCAATAGGTACATTTACATTCTAAATTATTTTTTCAGTGTAACCATCGTCAGTGGAGACTGCTATCTGAAAGCGGGCTGGTAATAAGTTGCACTCTTTGGCGACCATACCCTTTTAAGTATAGGAAAGCAACTCCACAATGACAGCCTTCTGAAAATCGATCTTATTTTACGCGTATTGATTTGTTTATGTCTCGATAATGCCCTAAAGGAACACGGCAAAAGAGTTGCTGAAGCTGAAGAGAACCGGATGGCTAATTCTTTCTGTGCTTTAAACCGACGGTACGAATGTTGTACTAATTTTTCTGTACCAAAATAAATAAATATTATGCTCTTACGTTTTAATTTTTAACTTTAATTCTTAATTAATCCAACACTCTGCTGAGATTTCTCCTGATATGTTACAAAACAGTTATGTATATATATATATATATATATATATATATATATATATATATAGAGAGAGAGAGAGAGAGAGATGTATATATATATATATATATACATATATATGTGCCGTGATGAGAAGCTAGCGTAAACAAGTTAATCAATTTATTCAGTAGATATCTTGAAATCATCTTTAGCATGCTTATGTTGAAAGTGGAATAAAGACGAACATGCCTAACATCCATTCGGATAAATTACACGATCTAACATCCTCATGCATTGTTTAATATATGCACACTTCCTCTAGAAATAGGTAACTGAAAATGCGTATTTACACATTCATGTTTAAAAGGCTGTTTACGAAATGCAACGTTTATCTGTATATCATTAGATGCATTAACATATTTATATAATTAAAAATGTTGCACATAACATTGATACATGCACATCGATTTATCAGCCCATTGCTTATCTAGGAATTTTAGATAACATGTTACTCTAGAAATAAAGGTTATTTGCAGTTCATGCTTAGAAGGACCTGCAAGTATCTTTTCCTTACCATACCAACTCATCCGATCAAGAAATCAAACTATGTCTACCGCAATGCAGTCCTGCGTATAACCTTAACATTTAATGTAATTTCATGTCAGACTAAATAGTTACAAGTTATAGCCATTCATATTTAAGTTTAACAAACAATCTTCTCCGATTACTATGCATTTTGACCCTACATTTTTGCAATATTCACTGTACTCTATACTATCGTTTCAGATAATTTCACACACTCCACGGCTAGTTAATTGAAAGTTTCTCTGTGAATCCTTAGTCGTAGAAGATAACAAAACGTCCCTGTATCATGCAATATCTAACGGACAGCTGAGCGATATATCGATACGTTTAAAATAGAGAGACGGTAAAGTAAAGTTAACTACAGGAACCCGAAAAAGCACAATAAATAAGTTATAGCTTAAGTATTAGAATTACATTTTCTACCGAACTCGAATAGTTTAACGTGTGGAAACTTTTAGTAAGAATTTTTGTTTCAAAACATTATTTAAATGAAGGCTGTCGTATCGATACTTAACACCAAATTGGCAGCTGAGATAATTGCTAAACTTCGCTAAACTGTTGCTAGTTATTACATCTTTTTTTACGATTGTTTGTTCGGGGTGGAACTTGGATTTTAGTGGTAGAAGTGCATTTCTTTCATAACCCCCTAGGTAAGCGGAGTTAATCGAAGTTAATCGAAGTTAATATCGACTTCCACCTAAATTTTCGTGTTTCTATGAGAATAAAAGTTGAAATAACAAATCCTACAAAACCATTTTCACAAGTTAACACTAAACGGGTTCAGTGTGTAATCCCATACTAATGCGTTTGTTATGAAATATTTGTTGTTTTTATTTTGTTGTTGTTGATTACGAATGCTCGACTGTTAACTATTATTAACCCAAACCCTAACCCAAACCCTAACCCTAACCAGAATTGGAATTAAACAAGAATAAATCACGGAAGCAGATGTAATAATGCTACTGCAATTACTTAACATTTTCAGAAAAACACCAAAGTAACAGCCGTCTCCTGAATTTATGTTTGCTCGGAATATTTTATTACTAGTATGACATACGGGTATATAGTTTGTAAAAAAATCCTTCAACTTTTGAGATGAAGTGTTTTTCTTTCATATACTAAGGTGGAAAAACATCATAGAAAGACGGCGTTATGAAAATAATTAATCGGAAAAATGACCAACATTGCTTAATTATAACAATGACAACATAAGCGACACAGTAAGCAGATAAAACGAATATCATCAGATGTAATAAGTTGACGAACAGAAGTATTCTTAGAAGTATTTTATTACGTACTTGACATGCCGATGCCAGCAGAAATTGTCGAATTAAGAATGTACAGGGAGACAAAAAGGGGTTAAATATTGAACCAAAGCTGAAAAAATAGACTTCATCGCAATAGAGATGTGTAATATATCTTAATCATGAACATTTCGTATCTGTCTATTTAAAGCTGAACCTATACTATAACTATCTTTAAACAATCAAGTAAGTCTCCTAGTGATTTGTCGCTAATGTTGTCATGGTACTATAATCTCAGTCATTCTCTCCTGTTTTTTTTAGATGGGCGTAGTATTGTATCTGATCTGTTGTCATGAGATGATCTTCACAGGTATTACCTCCTTCTTTCAAGGGCAATTTTAGCATATGTTCTGTTGTTATGATACCATCTTTCCAGTCATTGCCTCTTTTTAAGCCCAGTGTCATTTTTGTTCTATTGTCATGAACCTATACTTCCAGGAAGTATCTCTGCCTTTGCGAATAGGGTAGTGTATGTTCTGTCGCCATTACACAATCCTTCGAGTGATTACTTACTAAATGAGTAAGTAATCACTCGAAGGATTGTGTAATGGCGACAGAACATACACTACCCTACAGCGGTGTTGTGTAAGTAAGTTGATCGTAATTACTAGAAAACATATACCTCTTTTTTAGACATATTTCTGCTACTATGAATAAGTAGTGTCACTACTGAAATGCAAGTTTTTACGTCTACATATGGATAGTCGAATGGATGGACACCATTTGATATAAATAGATGTACGCTCGACGTATATGTTCATATTACGTAATCCCGATATCATTCGGACACCTATCTTGTTTTAAATATTATGTATTTACCTGTTCTGATATATTGAATAAGTAATCATGGTTGTTTTTCTTTGATTTGGATTTTTTCTTATATATTGTATATGAGTTACATCTGATATGCTTCTAACATTATGCTTTATTTTGATTATTTGGACTACTGTACTCATCGTAGATGATATTTCACCAGCTGATTTACTCTCCGACCTTTTATCAGGTGTGCCTATTTGAACTCGCGAATCTTCAGATCTAACTAAGTAATCTTTACAGTATGTAAGACTGAACCATTTGAGTTAATCCCCTGCTTCTGTTCTGTCATTATCCAGTGCTCAAAACTAAGTAATAATTAGTTGAAAGTTACAGTCATGTAATGGTTCAAGATTCAATCCTGACTACAAGCGATACTAAGAATATAATTAAAGATTACTTATGACTTATAACTGTTTTATAGTTCACGCAACTAGAGAAAGTACTCCCATGGAATTAAATAAAAGGTTCACTTCGAAATTCCGTCCAAACCCCCGAGTTTGATAAGACGCACCGAAGACGGTGTGAGGTAACATCGGCCAAAACGTTATAAGAATAATACAAATATCAGAAAAGTAGTCTGAATAATGCAAATGATACAGATTATCAATCCTCATGTAACAAAAATTCAAAAACATTCTACAATTATATTGTTCTGTTTATAAAGGCATTTTTATCTATCTACTACAACAGCATTTTATAAAAAATATTATTTATTATTTCGATCGATACACTTTCTGACTTATCTTGCGTTGGACACATGCTTATTCATACCACATGTCATTAACATTATCTTTATGTGCTGATTGGAATTTTTGGACTACTATTTTCATCTTGCTTGTTATTTTCACAGCGCCCCGGCTGATGTAATTCCCTCTTCTTTTAGTTGCATCTATTAAACTTTGTAATCTTTATATCGAACTTGTGGGCATATATGGAATTTTAAATCAGACTCATTTTTAAATCAATGGGGGTATATTGTTCTTATTATGTCAGTTGGTACTAGGTATAAGTGTTCATTTTTTTGTTGTTCTTATTTATTATCACCTGTATAAGATACTCGCTTAGAAAAACATAATGTAAAAAGGAATGCAATGTCGCTTGCCTGAACACACAAAGCGGCAAATGTAAAATGTAATGCGTAATTATGTCTAATTAAGATAATATATCTTTATCGCATATATTATTAAGATATTGAACTGATAATCCACTGTGAATTATTGTCAATGCTTAAAATCGAACGTAGGATACTAAATCCATATTAATAATTATGTAAAGCGTCATATATATATTGGATGAAAATGATCGACGCACACCTTAAATCGATTATGATATAGTCTATAAATTAATAAATCAATAAAAACAAATTAAACTGAACCGAAAATAATAAATGCATTCATCAGAATAATTTACTAAAATTATGGCGTATGATAACGATATGTCATTGACTTACAAAGGGAACCTTATATAGATCTGGAAATATACCCGACCCATAATAAGTAAAATGAATTGCTTAAACACAACTGTTGTATGCTCCCATACGAATAGATTAATCTACTAACACTTTTGTATATAATTCTTATTCCAATTTTGATCCAAATCCATTACCTTATTTTGATGCTAGATGATGTCTAACATTTAAATTAAAGCTCAAGATGGTTTAAGAAGAAATTTAAATTAAGAGAAACTTGCTTATCAGTTATCTATGTACTATCGATGTCATTTCATGGAAATATGGAATATTGTCAAACGCGGGATTGTGGCCATATTATGCCATCCTTTAAAACTTTTAAATACAAGAAATACACTGGAATAATAATTAATGTATGTATAATACCTATTGTACACATTTCATAAATATCAAATGTATCTGATTTTTTACGACGGGCTTTCGACTATTTCACCCTGTTTGCATGAAACGAAATAAAACTAAATATATTACAGCTTTCCAACCCTAGCTGTGTTATGAAATTTCATAAGGGTCGGTCAGTTTGATTAGCATCAAACCATATTCATAAAGATATATAAACATACCTAAGATGGATACGTTTTTCGTCAGAAATTAATTTGTCCACTGCGTAATATAGATCAGGCGATTAAAATAGAAAACTCAATTTAAAGTAAGGTGTAAGATCGTGTAAACGTTCATAGAGTTGTGACACAATAATCAGAGAAAGGAAACTAAATGGAAACTTACACAAAAATATATTCTAAAAAACATTTCAGGTAACAACTTTTATAGTTCTACTTTTAGGGCAGCGGGGTGAAGTTATCTAGAAAACCATACACATCAATCAGTACGAAAACCACAAGTTAGCAAAAGAGATATTTTATGTATATATTTAAGCTGCAGGTTTACATAGATAAGGAAATTCATCAGTCTATTCTCGCTCTTCGCTAAAATCTTTTAATCATTAATCAATCAAGCGATAGTCAACCACTTCGTTAATGCTAACTTCTTTTTGGCGATCGATATGGATTTAGGCAAGCCCTTTCTACTGCGGATATCCTAACACTTATATCTAAACGGATATGCCATATACTGTATATAAGACTGGTGAAGCCACGACGGTAGCGCTTTATATATCCAAATCATTTGACACAGTCTGGGATGAATGTCTTCTCATGTAAACTTATTCGCACGGTGTTACTAGAACCATATTTAATGATATGTGATAATTCTTTGTTAAAAGATAGATGTAGGTTACCCTTGATGACCGTTTATCTAAGCAACATGAAATTAATGCGGGGGTGTCCCGGAGTCAATCCTTGTCCCCTTTTCATTTTTGATATTCATAAATTACCTCCCTAATGCAATTGTGTCCGAAATGAGCACAGTTAACTTAGATTGGAAGGAATACATGGGCGACATTGCCAGGACGGCTACAACGAAGGTGGGCTCCCTCTACCGTACTAGAAAACTTCTCTTACATGTGTGCGTTAGTTCAGAATTACATTTCGCTCTCCCAAATTCACCACGGAGCGTGTGAGGCAAAGCGTAATATAGATGTTAGATATGTCCTAGATTTTTTTATCATCTTGTTTATTACGGAAAGTCTGGCTTGATATGCGCGCGAGCTGCGTCATAGAAGCAACTTCTACAACTTTAGAGAAACGCCTGCGGTTGGCTTCAAATAGGTATCTATTTTTGTTTAACCAGGCGTATATATGCGTGGAACTATGTGCGCACATGCACTTTCGAGCACTTTAATTTTTTGTTCCAAAAAGTAACCTTCCGCCGCTGGAGATATTGGTTGAACAATTACATTATTTAAACAATATCTAAATCAAGGAACAATTATAGCTTCGTATGAATTAATTTGACATCATAATTCTCAACACGAATAAAAAAAACACTGTTTATACATTTGTATATTTGTATATAGCTGCATACAATATATCCGCCTCCTTACAAATAAGTTAACAAGTAAAAATGTGCCTTGTCCATGATTCTGGACAAAAATGTTTCAAATGTGTAAAAAAGAAAATAGTAATTAATACATCCTCTACATTTTTAAATTAATTCGTAATAAAATCCTTCAGCTAAGTAAAAAGTCAATGGAGGGGGTATTTCTGTAGGTTATCAGAAATGATAATAATAACCATATGAAAAAATGAAATTATTGACGTGATTCTATGATCTTATATGAATATAAGAATAATAATCATATCAGGAGATATAACATTTATTCCTAAGACAGAATAGTTTTGTATTAATTTCATGTCCCCTTACGAATATTTAAATGAAGATGTAATAATCCTAAATTATCTCTATACTCTTTTTAGAATGTTGGTCGATTTAATAACACAGTTTTTATCAGAGAAAATGTCTCCAATTTAAGGCTTTAGCTTAAGGTGTCTTTACACAAAGACATCTTTATAATTTGAGCCTAATCATTATCTACCTAACGTAGAGCACTCTGATATATTTTGATTTTAGAAAGGGAGGTTGTGACTATATTATGCTCCTGTTAGATTATGGCTTGGACGCATCTATTCCAGACGGGCTTGACTTACGCGGTTGTAGCGTAGTCATTCCATACAGTTCTGTTCGATGTGTTCTAACGGATGCACGGTGAAAACTGACGTAACCTTAAGGTTACGAGAGGTCAGAAGTTGACATCACACCTGCGTGTTTATCGCGAGATTTGGTAGCGAAAGTTCGGCGTGGGAGAATTAAATCGAGATTGAATCAGATTTGACTTCGAAGTGAGAGAGTCAACATCGCAAAATATGTAGCGGTTACGAGAAAGATTCCGAATGACGGAAATCTAAGGGCCAATAAGTAAATCTTTTATACTCCTCCTCCTTCTCAAGTAATTAAGAATATTAACTAGTGAACTAGTAAGCGTAAACCTCTCTCTCTCAATCGCAGCGAACTCGTTCAGGTCGGCCAATTGAAGTAGTTAAATACAAGCGGCTCTTTACAACAGAAAAAAAAGACTTGTTATACGTTAAGAAATTGATTTCAGAGAGCGAAGACAACAGCCCGAAAATGTTAACACGCGGCGATCGACGGCAGCGACACAAGCAGAAAGAGTAAGGGCGACGGCGTCGGCGGTGACGGAGACAACATAGCAGTGCGACACAATGGTTGCAAGCGAGAAAAGGCAGTACGAATATAGGCGACCACAGAGACTGAAAAGCGCGCACGAGTGGTCAGTATAGGGCGACTGCGATCGAGAATCAGATCTAAGTAAATACGACCTATCGCCCCTTTTGAATCAACAGCAAAGTCCTACGAGAACTAAAAGAGTTATTGGGAAGCAAATAACCAGTAATATAACACTCCGTAATACCCCGTAATACCATTTAAGATCCTCCGAATGAACTGAAATTAAGTTAATATTAAGGACTTGGTTTATAATACCTTTTATTTTAATTTCAGAAAAATCGGAAGTGTCCGAATTTAAAAGAAGGGCAACTGCCCCTTGTTTTTTTAAACTTTCCTTCCATTTATAAAAACAACACTGAATATAACCGACATTTGGACGTATTAAGCAGCTGTGTACCACTTTTCATGATACATATATATATATATATATATATATATACATATATATATATATATGATATAAATATACTTAACTTTATTAGTACAGAGATTAGTGTAAACACTAACGCAGCATACTTATTTTGCTATCTATCCAGTTTAAAGGAAGAGGGGTGTACACTAGTATACTAATATTTAAAGATATTGACCTGTGATGAAGAAACTAATTTTCTTCACTAAGTACTGCAAGTTTTTACTTCCATTTTAGATTTTTCAATTTATCTATATCAGTATGCGACACCTAAATTCATGTGGACACCAGTAGTTATTTCGAGTCTGAGTTTTTGGTTATTTAAAGACTATTAAAGTCTTTTAGCTGAATATTTTTTTTTCGATCTTCCATGAATTTTTCAGCAGTTCTCTGTCTGATAACTTTAAACGTTGTAGCTTTATGCCTTATTAATAGTCGCTATTTTATAGCAGAATTTTTACACTTTCTCTTTTTTTACATTTTTTATTATTGAACAAACATTCTTGCTAAACATTTTTCACAAGATATATATATATATATATATATATATATATATATATATATATATATGTATATATATATATGTATATATATATATAAACAACCAACCAACCACCCAACGCACTATGAGCACCTGTTTCGTTAGATATACCTACGGTTTGTTTCAGTTAACTTAGTCTGTATATTTATAACACTCTAGGAATGTTATCTTTTTGTATGTTTGATTATAAAAGTAAGAAATGAATGGTGTAGCAAAACGGTTAATGATTAGAAAAGTATAATAACCAGAGCGAAAAAAGAGAAAATGTGGAAGTGGAGAAAAGAGAGTACAAGAGAAAGACAGACAGAGAAAGAAAAAAGCGGATAACAACAAGTCATTGTTACTTTGTTTATTGTATATTTGTGTTTCTATCGTATGGCTGTGCACACTGAGTGATGTTAGACCACTTTAGGTGGGTGTGAAAGGTGATAACGTAGCGCTAACATAAAATGTCCTAGCGTATTATATATAGAAAAAAGGTATTGAATCAATAGCCGGAGGCCGTCCACTGTAATCATGCCCAATGCCGCATGTTTATGTTTAATCTGATACAGAAATGGATGATGAGGACAGCAAATCTGAGAGTAGAATTAGTTTAACTAAGAGAAAGAATACTACCCAGAAAATAAAGTGGGCCCCCCTTGAAATAATAATGTCTTATTGAATACGACGTTTAATGCTGTGATTTTCAAGATGGTGAATGTGTGGTCTACTTTACATCACACGAGTATCTCTCTCTCTCTGTATATAAATGTATATATATATATATATATATATATATGTATATATGTATATATATATATATATTTATATATATGTATATATATATGTATATATATATATGTATATATATATATGTATATATATGTATATATATATATATATATATATATATATATATATATATATATATATATATATATATGGCCGTAAGCTTAGATAATGTGTTTGTGCTTGTGTTTTATTCGATTTGACTATGGCTTCTGATTGCAGGTTTGTCGTTCGGTAGAAAATCATGTGTCAATGTAACCACTTAAAATAAAACATTGTTACTTTTTAAAGTCTGAATTGTGCTTTTGTTTCGAAGTAAACCTCCTTTTGTTACAGCAGCGACTGAAACCACACCAGTGAAAAAAAGGCCAGTTTTTAAATCACGCCTAGCATCTCGACAAACGAAACAAACAGATGATCACGGTCTTTGCAGTTAACACACACGGACACATTTCAACGCTAGGACTTCATAACGTCATCCATTTATAATAGAAACTATTACTCATGAGATTATATTTTTTAAAATACTTATACGATAAACATTGGTATTTTTTGAAAAAAATCATGAATAGTACAACACTGTTTACAGTACATGCAATCTCACATTTATTATGTGTAGATAATTATATATGCGACTTTATTTGAAAATTGACTAGTTGGAGGTTGGCAAATCTTCCAAGAAAATTATCAAATATAAATGCATCTAGTAATCGATAATCTTCAGTTACCTTATCCCAACGATGACATAATCCGTAATGTGGATTTATATCGATGTAAATCTGAGTCGACCAACATGTTCACTTATATCAAAACAAGATTAACGGAACCCACTCAAACCTGTACAGATAAAGTGACCTCTATAATTAAGAAAAGTTCTTAGCAGAATGGCGCTTAGGAATTGATGGTGTGACTTATATGTAATAAATATTAAATATACTACGAATAAGTTGATGCTGATTTTTAACCCATTTCATTAAAGATCGGCATGCCATTTACTAATTTTATGGAGATCCCTTTAACACATGATAACACATAGGTAAGGGAAACATATATGTAAGTCGCGTTCGACGTGTTAAAATATGATATCTGCGATTAAATGTCTAAATTATAAGATTTTAATTGACTTAGAGTGAGCATGAGATTGGTTGACAAAATAGAATATGCTGCGTAACGAAGGAAGTAGCATTTACTCTGCCAATAAACAGGTTTACATTCACGTATATCTAAATGACGTTTTGATATTGGATACATGTTTATATCTTTAAGAATCATAAATAAAATATGTTTTTGTAATCGTCAAAAAGTATATTTCAGAGCGAATCTGTTTAGCTTAACAACCTTATTTCTAATGCGCTTTTGCCAATCTAATTAATACGAAAATACATTCACTGTACTTACGTACTCTTTAATGCAAATATCAGTTGCGTCATTTTCAAAGCTATTTGACAAATATTTTTTTCACTACAACCCATAACGCGGTAGAAGCGAAATAAATATGCACTCATGTACTGTAGCAACATAGTGTAAGACACGGATATATATATATATATATATATATATATATATATATATATATATATATATACATATGTGTTTATATGTATATGTATACACATATATATGTATGTATATATATATATATACGTATATATATATGTATGTATACATATATACATATTTATATATGTATATATATATACATATATACATATGTATATATACATATATACATATGAATATATGTACATACATATATATATATATATATATATATATACATATATATATATATACATATATACATATGTATATATGTACATATATATATATATATATATATATATATATATATATATATATATGTGCGATCTGAGATTTATTTTTATCTCCATCCTTCAAATCAATTTTACCTCATTATAAATAATTCCATCTGATTGAACATCCAACTCCTAAACCCCTGTTCATATTCCCCCGACAAATTTTTGTATTCATAATTCCCCGACACTTATCGACTTGCCTTAACCATTTCTAGTTGAACCCTAATTTACACTAGCGTCTACTTTCATCTATGAGCGACTCACCCCTCCCAATCAAAATCTAAGTTTAAATCGCATTTACTCATCACACCCGCACCCTTTTCTTCCCTCGCACACCCTCACACATTCCTGGCTTGCCTGCTGATTTTATATTAGTATTTGCCATTCTTCAGACGGTCCTGTTTATCAACAGACAATTGGGAACTTGGCCGAACTTTTAAATACTAATTCGCTGTCTCTTCGTCAATTTCAACATATTTTATGAATTTCAGCCAAGGAAGACTTTTTAATATGGCTAATATTTCCCACCTCACGAATCACTGAGCCCTGTTGCATCCACAAACGAACCATATATTGTACTAATCACCCTCTGGATTGTATCTATTTTAGCCGCACCTAAAGACTGTGGTTTTGGAGCTTAACTTTGAAACCTCTCAATTTATTTCTCGTGCCTTCTTGTTTGCCTACCTACAAACCACTTTCTCCGCTGGACTTTTTGACACCGGATTTTTTCGACACTTGCTTGCATTCAGACAGCTTTTTGCCTTGTTTTTTCCCCCACAATCTTTGTTTCACTTTTTCAGATTTTGAATCTTGGCTTTCACCAACTAATCTATCCCGGTAATTTCCTATGATGATAAGATTTTGATCTTTGAAAAGCGTGGCTTTAGGAAAAAATAATTAAATAACTTTCTTTTTTGCGGAATATACCTTGCATTGATAAACTTAATTGAAAAAAGATCTGCCTCCGTCGCTTTTCTAATTTCTTTTCATCCTTCTATCTATCTATCTATCTATCTATCTATCTATCTATCTATCTATATATATATATATATATATATATATATATATCTACATATATATAAATATGTGTGTGTGTATATATATATATATATATATATATATGTATATATACATGTATAAATGTATGTATATATATGTATATATGTACAAATATGTGTATACATACCATATGTGTATATATATATATATATGTATATACACTATATATGTATATATATAGAAATGTATATATATATTTATATATACATATTTATGTGCATATATATATATGTATATATTAATAAATATGTACATATACATGGATGTATATATATATATGTATATACATATTTATATATTTATATATGTATATATCCATATATATGTGTATATATATATATATATATATATGTATACATACATGTATATATACATGCATATACATGTATATATATATGTGTATATACATATATATGTATATATGCATGTATATATATGTGTATATATGTATATATATATGTGTGTGTATATATAAGTATATATATAAATGTATATATATATGTATATATACATAAATGTATATATATATATATATATACATGTGTATATATGTATATGTATATGTATATATATTTGTATATATATATGTATATATATATGTATATGTATATATATATATGTATATGTATATATATATATGTATACATATATATATATGTTTATATATGTGTATATATATATATGTATACATATATGTATATATATATATATATATGTATACATATATGTATATATATATATATATATATATATATATATATATATATATATATATATATATATATATATATATATATATATACATAGTTAATTTGAACAATTTTTTAGAAAGCTAGTACATGCAGGTAAATATCTTTGTTTTTATCAAAAACTATTTATCCTATGATGAAACGATAGAGGAAAGCTTCTTAAGAAAACCCAACTCAAATAATTAAAGACGCTATGAAATACGCGCTTTGTAAAGATCTATATAACACCATGGATCTGGCGAATTTTTATTTTATTTAGTTGACATAATAAACGTTTCGAACTTATCGCAAAGTTTTTTTTCACTATGTATATTATTAGGTGTTTCAGCCTTGAAGTATGAAAAGGACTAGTGTAATTTAAAACGCAATCTTCATGTTATAAATATATATATATACATATGTATATATATGTATATATATATATATATATTTCTATTCATCCATGCGATCACCGCACCCCCACACAAACACACACATACACACACACACATATATATATATATATATTCATGTTTTATATATAGACAGCTTTTTTTGGTATAAGTCCTTGCTCCGACAGTTTTTGATATATGGATAGAGCTTAGTAGTAGTATTACAATACATTTTTTGTAGTTAACTTGCATAGAAACGTTCATAGTTTTATATATATATATATATATATATATATATATATATATATATATATAGTGTACGGCCTTCAGAAACATGACATAGAACATATCTATTGCTAAGTTTAGCATTAATATTCCTATTGAAGGAGAATCACGTCTCAATCGGTGAAGTATGGAAGCAAAAGTAAAGACAGAAAACATCTCTAACTGGAGAGTTAAATAAAAAACTCAAGTATAGAAATGGAAATAGAATAAACAAATATTTTCCGAACTCATTAGAACCGGTGTTTTTTGTCAAACTTGCTCTTTGATTTCCTCGTTCTTTAAATGTTTTTGTCAACATTTTTTTATCACAATTTTCTTTGTGACAGAAACGATATATATATATATATATATATATATATATATATATATATATATATATATATATATATATATATATATATCTAGGTACACATTTATATACATTGGTTATTTTCTCAGAGTGGAGGTTATCAACTGAGTAAATTTTATAACATAAACTAGAGTTCGTACAATAATGGTAACTGAAAAAGAGAGATAAAGAGAGAGGGAGGGAGAGGGAGAGAGAGGGAGAGAGAGAGAGAGGGAAAGGTAGAGTAGTATACCAGATTACAAATAAGGTTACACATCAATGAAACCGGCCAAATCGGATAAACGGTTAGAATTTTCACTAATGGGCCGGAACACTGAGGGTCTATCGTCGTTCGAGACATACCAAAGACTCAAACAATGGAGCGTTACATATTCCGCATTAGAAGGTTAGGATAAAGCGCAAGTCGAGTAATTTGGGGAAATAAGTCGTCCAATCCGTTACATCTTGACGCAGTTGTTAATGAAAAGTAGGTATTTGAATCGGCTTTGAGGGCAAATAACGACACTTAACTCACATTGAAAACTAAACTGGTTGTCCGAAAATGTTGCCTGGGGGGAGTCGGTTATACTCACAGCAATTGATTTTATAAACTTTGGTGGAGGATTTAGCTTATAAGTTCAGGTCTTTTATAAATATTTTTCTTGCAAATAGTACAAGTTAAGGGAGTAGTAGATACTAGATTTACTTACCTCACAACAAGTTAAGTGTTAGACGCAAACGTGTATTTTGAATGTGGGGAAAATCCAGCTATCCAAAATATGGCAATCTGGATTAAGCCAAAATGTGAAAAATTCATTAGCTTCGAAGATCCATGAATAAATTTCCGAGAACAGAAGAAATAAGTGTAGTATAAGAAAATATTCTAGATACTGTTCAAAGCGAAAATCGAAGAAAGTATTGTTTTACTAAATTACAATACAATGCAATCTAAAATCATTAAAAATGTAAACATATGTTTTTATTATAATTGTTAATAAGGAGGAACTTTCCAAATGTGACTTATTCAAAAATGAGGTGAGACTCAAAGTGAAGAACCTGCCATTAATATCCGAGCTCACTTTTTATTCAATAATGAAGCAAACAAATAAAGTCATACTTTTTACTGTTGGCACCATATTTATAGGCCAAGATCCACTCTCTGATAAGGTTAATGAAATGTAAATATTTTCAGTCGAAAGAGGAGGAATAACAAATGGTAACAACTAAGTTTAATTATCAAACATATTAATTGTCACTGGGTTTGAAAACAACCATGTTGTAATCTGCAGGTGAGCAGTCTCTGGATAACATGTTACACAATGAGAAACCTACAAATAAGATGTGTGTATAGCTTCTGGCTTACTCTAGTAACGTGAGAGTTTAAAAGAATGGCAATATTTATATTTTTGTTAAATGCACATTAAATTTTAAAACAAGAATTAAAATTGCTCAGTGTAAATATTTTGGGCAAATAAATTTGCTCGGCTATTTTGCAGTGCGCTGTATTAAAATATGGGTATTGTTTACATGGGATTTTAAAAATAGATACGAACACTTATTTATCAATGAGAGCGATCATTTAAGGAATTTTCTAGAAAGAGTGGAGGAGAGGAAAACACTTTCCTTTGTTAGTAGTTGTTGCTAGCGGTGTTGTTGTAATGTAGTTGTTTTTTGTCGACGAGGTAAAAAATTCGGTGACGAGAGAAAGAGCGAGGGAAATAGGTAGTGGGGGAGAGACATTTTTGCTAAAGCATAGGCGGCAATGGTGCGTTGAATTGAGCGTTTGAAAAACCTGGCAGAAAATGGTGTTTGGGTACAGTCTTCGAAATCATACTAATTAAATTGTGTACCCGGGCCCATCTTGTGCCCTGAATAAATTCAGAGCGGTAGCCGAGAATACATTTTTCCGGATGAAGGGGAATGGAGTATATTGATACCAAAATAGAAGCATTTCATGCTCATGACTTGTCCGGATCTTTCTTCCTCATGACACATACGCAAAACACATGTTTTGCAAATTCTATTTGGACGTTACAGAGTGAACATCGCTTCCCCTACATCACCACTTATACTATCAACAACACTTTTTCATATATATATATATATATATATATATATATATATATATATATATATATATATATATATATGGAAAAATACTTACGAGTTGTCATACGCCTCTAACTAAAACGGCTTCAATGGATGTTTTCCTAATATTGTGCGTGTCTATCTTGCTATAGTGTGAAAAATATTAATCACACCATTGTTTGTAAGTTTTTGAGAGAAAAAGTAATGAGCGAGCGAAACATCTATGATTAATGAAGCTCTGGAGCTGATACTATAACATTATTATATAAATGTACTATTTGACAATGTTTGAATGCTAAAGTAAGGGGGTTGTATAATATCTGTTCTGCTGTTTTTCCTTGGATTACATGCTCTTAATGTGGTGTAGTGTAGTATAGATTCGTTCGGCATAAGATCATCCATATATGCATTAATTTGTTCTTTTGAAGGTAGTGTAGTATCTGTTCTGGTCATGAGATAAACCTTCGTAGCATTACCTTATGCGTTTAGTGTAATTATAGTATATGTTTGTTCGCTATGATACCTACTTCTTAGGAATTACCTGTTCTTTTTGAGAGAGCGTGTTGGGTAGTGTATACATTTTCGTCATTATACGACCATATCAGACATAAGCTCATCCTTTTGAGGCCGAGTAGTGTCTGTTTTGTTATCCTAAGATCATCCCCCAGACATGCCCATCCTCTTTTGAGGGGGCTAGATTATGTCAACAAGAAAATGTGGCAATCGCTTCTTCATTAACAAATTCAAAAGTTAGATTGTATTTACTAGCACAATTATGTGGTAAGAGGGATCCTACTATTGCTAATCATTTTAATAAGTATTAAAATGTGAATTTGATGTTTGATAGTCATAGTAGACAGTGTCCCAGAGGTTGCGCACCATTCGAGGTTTTCAACACTTACTAGCAATTCAATTTTATTTTAATTTTCAGACATTGAATGATTTAAAAGAACAGAGAATGGTGTGCGACCTAAGGGGTACACTGATAACAGCAAGTAAATGAAAATATGATATTACCACATTCCAGTTCATTTCCAACAATATTCATGGATCTTGTTGACTATTTAAACGTTCGTTCTAATAGCTAAATATGCCACATTTATGATCATCATTCACTATGTTAATACATTGTAATTGTGTCAATGGAATCCATGAGTATATGTATACAGGGTGGGCAAAAATAAGGGTCCAATTTTTAAAAATTCATAACTTTTTTATTTATTGATTTAACAAATTTTTTTTTTTTAGAATAAGTAAAGGACCCCTTCCGAAGCAAGCATGAGCCGTATTAGCCCTAAGGAACGTACCCTCATTTAGAAAACATTATTTTTGCTTAAAAAAACTCAAAACAGTGTAAAAAACAATACTTTAGTTTTTGTAAGTTTTAAGAAGTGTTTTTCGGCTAAAATTTGTTTTGTTTATTTCAAAAAATCTCGGAAGGGTCAGTCTACACACACATAAAGTTTGGTGAGTTTAACTTTTATTTTGTGGAAGTTATTCAAATTCAAGTTATTCAAATGTAAAGATAGGACCCTTATTTTGGCCCACTCTATATATATATATATATATATATATATATATATATATTTGCATTTATATACGAGAAGACACAAAAGTTATGTTACAAATCCATGAAGACTTTTTCATAGATATTTGGAAGGTGACGGGGACCAAGTGGTTTACGACAGAAACACTTTCACTTAAAATGTCGGCAATGTTTACCTGATCCCTCGCGAACATGCCTTATGTTTTTTTTCTGGAAAGAATTCTAACTATAATGATATCGTAGAAGCTAATGCAAACAAGCGAATAGTGTTGATTCATGAGAACTTAATGGATGAGTGATATTTTTCAAAAGCGCTTTGAAAACAAATTCCACCAAACTCATCCGTCTATGAAACAGCAGTGTTCGCGCCATGAATGTGTTCAAACCGTAACACTGAAACAATACTTAAAGTTTTCTGAACAAAACTAAATTTGAAGGCGCAGTATAGTGAACATTCTAATAATCAACATTATCATTATCATTATCATCATCCTCATCATCATACTCGGTTTATTGTCTGTTTTACGTTCAGGAATCTGTTGACAGACATTTACAAATTTACTTCCAAACTTATATATCTCTACCCAGGACTTGATTTATCGCTCTTTCCTTCAACTCCATTTGATCACTTCTTTTCAAGTCTTGCTTGGTTGTATCTTGCCAACTGACAGTTTTACGTTACCCATTCCACATCTACTAACTCAATAAATCTCATATAGTCTTTCAACGTGAACATACCAACAAAGTCTCTTTTTATGCAAATATAATGTATCTAAATAAAGTTCTCGTGTAGCAGCTCTGGTAAAAATCAGGTGATGCGTTGTAACATCATACCAGTAATTGAATGGTCCAACATTTCTTCGTCGCTTTCAAAAAATACCATTTTTATTTTCTTTGAAGCCAATCTTATATATGTTCCGTTATTTTTCATTTCTTTTTCAATTTATAATCCCCTTAAACGGTGGTAATTATTTCTGAAATACAGAGTTTGGGCTGTATATTTAATTGGTGCGGCACCAACCGCCCGCCAAAAGTTACGCTATTCCTCGAATATTCCTCTCCGTGTCATATTGATAAATCGAAATCTAGTTTCTAGTTATGATTCTTTCTATTTTTTATTCATCAACTTGAAGTATACTTAACATACCTATAGAAATTACCTCGTTTGAGGCACCTGATCCTGGTACCCGGCAGGCATTACGCCTAGCGACAGTGACAGGTCTCTGCACAATAGACAATGATGCACTATTTGAAAGCACTCATTCTTAGCAATCGTCTCAATGAAAATATGTCGTTTTTTCCAACAAAATCGAACCACAGTTTTATATTTTTGTTAAGGTTGATCGTATTTTTTTTCTGTCCTAATATTATGTAACTTCATTGAAGTAATTGATCTTTTCACAAAATGCTGTTTATCATGGTTTGTACAACCAAATACTAGCTTAAAAGTATAAAAGATCTGAGATGATAATCACTCAAGCATTGTTAAACATATATTACCTATCAGGGCAACATCGTTTTCATCAATTCCGATTAAATAGACTCATTTAAAGAGATCAGGCAGACACAACACATGATATAAAATTGTACGAAAATGTCTGAACGTAAACGCTGATATTAACAACTTATTTAAATTACCTTCTATTTGATTGGCTTTGTAACATCATGAACTATATGAATTGAAGCAACACACTTTGACTTCTATTAGTGTATGTGCATGTAGCTGTGTGACGAAGTTTAAGGAGTTGTATAGATTTAGAGAGAGAGAGAGAGAGAGAGAGAGAGAGAGAGAGAGAGAGAGAGAGAGAGAGAGAGAGTATGAATAAAAAGGTATTTATTACTTTCATACATATTATTCGATCAAGATTTTGCAGAAGATTTTGAAAGTAACTATTGTTTTTTCTGCTTTGCATAGTATAACAAGCATAAAGAAGTCCACACTCTATTGTAAAGAAATGGCATCACGATATATTCAAAATGTTATTACGATAATCTGATTATTGTTTCATTTACTATAACGAACTACAATGAAACGGCTGTTCTTAGTCTCAAAAGACAATGAGGAAACTCTTGTGAGTGTACCTGCGTAGCGAATCCGTAGCGTTCTTCATTTCCCATCCGGACAACTCCTGAAACAGCAGTGCTTGAGCCCAGTAGCAAGAAACATTCAAAAAGTACTGGAAACAATGTCAGGATGAAAGGAACATAGTTGTTATTTCGCGGTGTTTTTTCTCTTAGAGCAGTGGCACAGCCAACGCTTGAGAGTGCATATATACTACTATCTCATCACTGGAGAAAGGATATAAATATATAAGGGGTTAGTGAATCCCTAACCCTTACCCTAACCCTAACCCTAAGCCCCTACAGAATTAGAACTCGGTTAGCCGAGCCCACAGTCCGGACTGGTAATCAATATCCTACACACAATAGTTTTGTATTACTTTTCTGCCCCCCCCCCTCACGAAAATGAGAATCAATATATAATGCTCCTAGACCTTCTATCTTAAACTCTGATTCCAATTTTGATCATATTAAATTACAGTATTTTGATTTTAGAAAATGTTTAAAATTAATGTCGCAGTTTAAGGGGGTTGAAGAAAAAATAGAAATAAAGTTACTCTTGCTTAGTTGGTGAGTAATGTAAATTGATTAACTTCAATGCTACTCTGAAATATTTTAATTTTCAAGTGACGGTTTGTGCTTATAATATGGCCGTTAAAACTGGTTAAATAACTCAATAGAAACTGACATTTGGGGAATATTTATTCATGTATGTCTTATACATATTTGGTAAATTTCATTCGTAGGTATCTGAAACTTCAAGGACTTCTCTTTTAACAACATATTGCATGAAATAAAACTAAACATTATATATCCCACATTACTAACCCTTACGTAAATAGCTATGCCCCAAACTTCATAAGGATCGGTTAATAAGTTTACGAGGTAATCTTATACACAGTAATTAAAATAAATATATACATACCTGACTAATAAATTGAAATTCATACATTTAGAATACAGGGCAATATACACAGTGTCTACTTGGCGACGACTTTCGTTTTTTTTAATCTGAAATTGACAACCGGTGTTTATCAAAAAACAGTCTCACATTATTTTAGACAACTTCGATTTTCGACGGAATTTTAATTTCACTTGGATGCACTTTGTTAGTTAAACATTTATTTGAAGATCGTTAGCCCACTAAACGACAGAGAAATCTCGGGCAATGCGAAGAACCTAAGCTAGTAAAGCTTTCATTGTAATCTACAAGAATTCCTCTGGCGCTGTTGTATAAAAGACAAATTATTGGGTAACATTCTGAATTGGATACGTTACTACTATTATATTTAATATATGAACATTTTATTAAATTTCAATTCATAAGGAATATCATACTATTTAAAAACATATTTTCAATAATAACACTTTTTAAAATATTTTCCAACTAAAGAGCATTCAAATTATGTAAAAGGTTGATTTTATAACTTGTAAAAGCACATATAAAAAAGCAATTAAAAATGTCTAATTATATAGACCAGTTTGATTTTCGTATGTGTTAATGATTAAGAAAATGTTAAAAACAAATAATAAATTGCCAAAATATAACATCAGACCTAAAATATGATGCGGGACTGTGTTTGCTTTATACAAATCGGTTATTAATTTATGATTTGAAAAACGGAAGTCATCGTTAAGTGGGAACGTTCTATCTTACCGAATATACTGCTGTCTAACACCGTTGTGAATCGCATAGGTGGAAAACTTTGGTGGGGGAGATGATGAGTTCTACTTAACACAAGATGCATAGTCTACCGTAATACATTAAATACTTTCGGCTATAACTATCGTAAATATGTAACAACAGGAATAGTTTCATTTAAATAGTATATGAGTTTCCCCACTTCCCGTATTCATTTCGTTTACTCGGTCTGGAGTGCACCGGTTGCCAGCCACTAGGTTTTATATCTCACGAGAACTAGCCAGACTGATGACTTATACAAACGAACAAACACGTATTTGTGGATTACTATATATGTTGTTGTTATTATTATTATTATTATTATTATTATTATTATTATTATTATTTGTACTTACTAGGAGTTCTCACACAAATTATTGTCAGTGATTGTTCGCCGACAACAACCAGTGGTGTTTCCTGTAGTGTGAGTGACAACAAACCTCCCCAGACTTCCAGTGTGCGTCACCTCTTATCGATAACCCCCGCATATAACCTTGCGGTATTGCAACATCCTCTTACCATTTATTTCTCGTTGGTAAGGCCCATTGGTCTTCTCTCCGATTGGAGTGACAATACACCTCCCCAAGGTCCCAGCATTCTCCGCACTATTCCAGTGGAGATCTGGTTGGTGCTGTCTCTCCTCGGTCTTCTCATCCTCCTCGACCCCCTACAAATATTTTGTCGCGTGTCGGCCTAGGCTGGCACCATTTAAAAAAAATATTTTTTTATTATTTTTAAATTTTTTAAATTTATTTATTAATTTATTTATTTATTTTGGGGGAAGGAGGAGAGCTTATGATGTTTCTTGTAAGTTTTGTTCCTTGGTCCATTTGTGTATGGTGTAAGCTGAGGCCGGTGTAATTTATTGGGGGTGGGAGATTATGAAGTGATGTTTCTTGCAGTTTCTGTTCCTGGGTTCGTATTTTGGTGTTCTTCGTGTGGTTTTGTTTTCTCCCTGTTGTAAATTCCTTGTGACTGGTTACCCATTGTAGCTTATGCGGGTTGGTTACTGCATTCAAGGATGTTCCTTAAGATTGCAGCTGTTTTTATCATTGCCGTACTTTCCATTGTCTCCCTGCCTTTTCAACATGTTGTTGGGGGATTGTTCCTAGTACTCCTACGACTATTGGTATTATACTAAATTTCTTCATGCTCCATATTCCTTTCAGTTATCTTGCTAGTTCTGTGGATTTGCTTCGTTTTTCCGCGTCTTTGATCTTCAATCTGTGTCTGCTGGAACGGCGAAGTCTACGATTCCTTCTTGTCGAGTATAATAATATCAAGTCTCTTTGCTTGTATGAGTTTATCTGTGTGTACATCCATATCCCAGAGGATTTTGTGTTTTTTGTTTTCCAGGACTGTTTCTGGTTTATCTTTATACCATTTGTCTGCGAATTCGAAATTCAGTTGTTTTCATAGTTTCTAAGGCACTGATTTCCCTACACAGTCATGTCTGTTCTTGTATTCTCTTTGGGCAGGGTTGCTACATTCATTCATTATATGATTTACTGTTTCATCTCTTTGCCCACACAGTCTGCATTTACTGGTTTCCTGGGTTTTATCTATTTTAGCTTTCATGTAGTTTGTCTTAATCACATTGTTCTGTGCAGTCATCAGTAAGGATTCCGTTTCTCTGTTCAAGTTTTTTTTTCTTAACCATGTCCAGTTGTTTTCGTTGGTTTCTTCTCTTGCGAGTCTTATGTAGTTGTATTTCTTTCCACTTTTTTTCTCATCTGTTTGTGTCCGGTGTGGATGCTTCCTGCGTTGTTCGTTGGGACGGTGTCTCTTGCTGCGGTAATCAGCTTTATTGTGTTCTGGTTTGTGTATTTTTCCAGCTCTTTTTTAGTGGCGTCCACACAGTCTTCTGTAATTACTAGTCATCTGCCCCTGTCGTTTCTCGTCATGTAGAATATGTATGTATCGTCTTTTGGATGTAGTGTGTTGTGCATAGTAATTAATTGTCTAGTCCTATTATTATTATTATTATTGTAGTTGTTGTTGTTGTTGTTATTATTATTATTATTATTATTATTATTATTATTATTATTATTATTGTAAACCGTCCGTCAAAAATGGCAGTAAAATATGTTTCCCAATGTTTCACATTAATATTCATATACACTAACGTCTCAATCGGTAAAGTAAAAAAAAAGACAGAAAAAAGAAAGAAAACCTCTCAAACTGGAACGCTTAAAACAAACAAGAAAGATTTTAAAAGTAGTAAATGCCTAACTCGTCATGGAAAAATAAAAAAAAACAACGAGAGAAAACAGTTAAATATGTAAATATAATCAATGGCTATTTTCAGAATTTTTTTCAGATGGCTAGGTTCGCTAACATACTATTAGCTTCTTATTTTGTTACGATATGCCTTATTAAAAACACGTTCTCTTAATCAATGTCACTTACTTCAAATGTTCGCAATAGTCTTATCGGTCCTTAGATACTAATGCGCCGGCGCTGTTGTTATCATTATCATCTAGTGGGCTGCATTTCGCCCTAATCATCATCATCGATGTATGTCTTTCATGAACAACTTCCCCTGCAACGAAAGGAATAGGCGAGCTTGACAGAGAGTTTAAACTGGGTTATTATTTTGAAAAAGAAATTCTCGTAATACGAATAAAAGTCACATATTAACATTAAATAGAGGATGAACATAGGATATTATTATTATTATTCGGTTACATCTTAATATCTAACTGTTGACTATTTTTATACTAGACACACAGGACGGTGGGGGCCTGTCTTCGGTATCACACCGAAACTTAATTAAAAGTTTCAGTTCATCATTTCACGCTTGCTCTCTTCTATAATCATGCAAAGTAAAGCATTGACACTCGCTAAGATACCAGTAACTATTGCACGTATGATTAAGCTATATTATTAGTATTTGGAGTCTTACAGAGCTTTGTATAAACACTTACAATAATACAAAGTTTGACATAATCAATATTATGTAATCATATTAAAAATCAATATCAACAAATTTACTAGTATCTTAGTACTTTGGCAATCTTCTTAATTATAATATATATATATATATATATATGTATATATATATATATATATATATATATATATATATATATATATATATATATATACATATATTATAACTCCCGTTTGTATTTATTATACAGCCGATTATCCAAAGGAAAATAAATGTATTTCAATATAAAATTTGGATTTATTAATATTTAATCCAACACTGCCAAATAGGAAATAGTGTCTGGCTATTAAATTGAGAACACCTATACGACATAAAATTCATTCTATCACTAATAATTGGTTGGCAGATTAAACTCATTCAAAACTTGTAGAATCCATACACATTTCTTAAACTAGGCACGGATCATTAATGCGATAATTACATGCTAGGCTGCGGAAGTTTTTACAACTCATATAATGAGAGAGACGTTGGTAGTTTCTTCTTAGTATATCGTTATTATTATATAAACTATACAACTGTGTTCCAATCTCTGCTTTCTCTTAGTTAGAAATCTACAGCAGGAACCTGTTTCGATACTACAATGAAACACATCTTTAATTTATTCCTCAATGTGCCAAGCGTCAGTCGAAATTTTTATAGACACAGCTGTTTTCAGGAGATTTCTACTGTGAACAAATTTACACAGGGCTTTTTCCATGCAGATTACAATATAGTCGTCTTTAATGTTAATAAACACTCGTCATGAGATGACTCATAAGTATTCGATTAGTCTTAGTAACATTGATAAGTTATCATTTTTCAGCTGTCTATTTCACAAATCCTTATTCTGGGATCTTGAATTCTATCAGTGGTTACTTGAAAGTAAAAAAGAAACAAATCTGCAACTATCAAAACTTCAAAAGAACGTTAAAAGATAAATGATTTACAAAAATATGTGCTTTAATGAAAGTGTGCATACTAAGCTTCGCTGATAGTTTATATATAGTTCGAATAAAAATTCGTGTATAGCTTTTTCTCCTTTTATTAGAGAAGTAAATAAAGGCACCAAGGTTATCTCAGTTTGGCCTAAAAGAATAGCTTTCTTTATGCATTCATTTGATTTAGATCTAATCAATTTCTTTACACTTTCTACATAGTCTGCCCTTACTCCACTATTAATATGATTCTAGTACTCTTTTGTTTTAACACGTGTCATGGAAAAGAAAAATGGTATCTTTTTAAAGGACATTTTGTTGTTATAATGTTTTAATGATTATTTAAAAATCATCGATAAATATGCTGACGGTATTTTATCGGTAGAGTAACAAAGAAACGAAATATCTTGGAAAAGATGAAATAGACGTCGAATTCGAAAAACCGAATCCATTAATCGAATACACGAATTTGTAATAAAAAATCAGAAGAATAAGCCAACTCGAAAAATGAATGGCGACAATGTTCGATCGATAAAATGCAAATATTTTATAACGAAAAACATGAGGACAAAAATGGAAGTGAACAAAAAAATAAGTGCCCCCTAGTAATTCTCCCTACATCTTTCCTGTGAAATGTCACGGCGGGAAATTGTCAAGATGGCAACGCGAAGAGAAATACACCAACATAGTTTTAATTAAAGTTTTCGACACATTTGAATAAAACTAACATAAAAAAGAATATGTAAGAAACAAGCTAAGAAAAGGATCATTATAATGACGTACAAGCTTATATACCTAGGAACCATCTGACTGAAGGCAAAATCACTCACGACTTTCGTTTTCTTTATTTAATTCAAGAGGAAAATATACATTTCTTGTTAGTACTTTTTGTATTTCATGGGATGTATTCTCTATTCAATTACATGTATATATATAAAGAGAGAAGTATAGAAAGAGGTGGATATAAGGATATTTGACGTACGATCGGGATTATGTTCTATATGTGAATACGAGATCTTTGTTCGTGGGGTTGCTTTTGTAATAGCACTCTATTACTATTCTAATTTCCGCTGTGACCGATTTCTTTTGATGTTAGCTCCTTACTTTTACTGGTTATATTTATTTACCTGTATTATTTCTGCTGTATTATGTTAATTAAAATAAGCCTTAACATGTGCAAGATACAGACCGAGACCCCTGTTGGCTGTCAAAGGAACCTATGCCGATCCTGATGCTAATATTTTCTTTTTGAGCTACACTGAATTTATATTTGCTTAGCGTAATTTTTGAAAGTTCTTTGGTTGATATAGTAATAGCAAGCACAGTTTTATTTCCCTGCGATACAAACAGACGCATAGTGTTTATGTATCACAAATTGAGAACTAACAATTCGCTAGATGTTTACAATAAAGCATACTGAACAGTATTTTTAAAAT
Source organism: Sepiola atlantica (assembly GCA_963556195.1). Taxonomy (NCBI): domain Eukaryota; kingdom Metazoa; phylum Mollusca; class Cephalopoda; order Sepiida; family Sepiolidae; genus Sepiola; species Sepiola atlantica. The sequence continues at coordinate 121,244,614 of OY744517.1, read as the reverse complement.
GGGGTAATACTGGAACAGTAAGTTTTTCCGGACCTATATGCACACATAGAACATGGTGCAAATTTCTGAACTTGAAACAATTCACTGTATAAAAATCTATATTTTACAATGTTCGCATTTATGTCCGGCTTCTTACGAAGACTTTCTTACTCGGGCGACATATGATCTATTCAGATGTTTTAGTATAGTGTTTTATTTATCTATTTCTAAATAAAAACCAAAGATTTGTAATTTCTTATGAGATGTTATCTTCTATTGTGTGTAATGTTTTGGTTAAGATAAACCACGTAATTTAGATGTCCTTATAAGAAAAAGCTAAAGACTTAAATAAAAAGATGTGATGGCTTTTCAACAGTCCATTAACGTCAAACTCATGTCTTTATAAATGTCATATCGAAATATGTGAACACGTACTTCTACAAAATGTGATGGATTCTCGATCCAATTCAAGTCATACATGCCGAGTGGTTGCTTCTAAATTGAATCATATCATCAAAACAGGAGTAGATTTTCTCCACATCGTACATTTTACTTAAGATCGTTCTACAAGAAAATAGAAAAGGTTGGCAGACTGGTTCAAACAATTCACCCTCAGATTACATTTTGGAAATCAGAATATTCTCCTTTATAAAGTTCTATAAATGCAATTATTCGATTACGTTTTTGTTACTAGTTTTGCTTACAATAATTTATGTATATGAAATACCTGCTATATCTTACACTTACCGATGCATGTATAACACCTTAGACACTCGTCACCTCGTCGAATCTAGGTTCTTGCATTGCTGTTGATATAGAAAAGCTTGGACGTTGATTTTACAAAAAAAAACATTGATTACAAAGAGCAGAACAAAATAAGAGGGACGGGTTACTTTCGTAGACGCGGTTATTAGAAATGAAACGGATAGATAGAAGAATAGCTAGTTTTGTTACACGTAGCATCCATTGAAGATGGCACGCAGTGCACGAATTTCTTCATGACATATTGCCAGCTAAGAGATATACACACATTCGCCGAGAAGTCACGTGGTTTTGCGACCTTCTTCTTGGCTATCCTCTTACCCTTAGATGTGTCTTTCAACCTTTTCTATTCGAACACACTCCTCATTATAGAACACAGTTTATTTACATTGTTTCTCTTTACGATCCTGCAACTGTTTTTAAACTTCTGGTTATTCCCGTAATAAATACATCGTAAAAATTAATGTGTGCGTGAACCTGCATGCATGCCGCCCTTTTTCGCCAACTGCAGACATATGTTTCACTTTCGTCAATATTTCCACATTTTTTTCTCTCCATCTTTTCCATTCCTCATATATGTACTGTTATTTTTATACTATCATTATTTCATCATTATGTGGATTTTAATATTTAAAAGAGTAGAATAGCACTATATATGTGTGCAGTAATAAATTGTAATACATAGTAGTAAGTAGTAATGTATACTGATGAGAAATAAGCTCACACAAGAATAAGTTTAAGGCTCCTAAAAATCATACTAGAATTGTAAGCAAGACCTGTAGTGCCAAGCGTATGGGAGCTACGTGATGATTAGTTCTAAGTGAAACTTACCTGGATGTGTGAGGTTCAATCCTTTGTACGGGTGATACAAATGATACAATTACACATTACTTACGCCTATTAATCGGCTATGACTAGCAGAACAAGAGCCAGCTACCCCGTGGATTAAATAAAGGGTTCTGTTCGAAATTTCGTACAGAATCATGTGTTCGGCATATAGCTTCCCGGGTGAGACAAGATGGACTGGAATAACGTCAGAGGTTTCATCGATTGAAACGTTGTGAGAATAACATTCAAGATGAGAACAGTAGTGTGTTTAATCCAAATAATACATATGCTATTATTGTTATATTTATATTATTATTTTTATACTGAGATTTCCTCACCTTGCGAGGCTTTCAAAATGTACAATTAGCTATACATTTTTGAGAATTACATAGGATTCCTCACTAACATTAAAACGCACATTTATTCACTCATTTTCGATTAAATCTTTTGATAATGTATGAAAATATTAAAACTGTCTACCTATACGTGTATATTTTATTATATTCACGTTTATCTGCTGTTTTTTCTAAATTAATACATATACCATATATAAAAAGAGCTTTATTTAAGTCTTTAATTTTGTATACAATGGCAATATATAGTGAATCAAGCGTTGCGCAATTCAAACTGCACTTATATAAAACTTGCGTTACTTGAATCCAGTTTCCAGAAAAAGTTCAAAATGGCTACAGCATATGTCGAGATTAGCAGAAAAAAGACTAATATTATTTCGTTTCATGTTCCCACTCCTAGAAAAGTTGCGACACTAAAGCTTCGTAGCTGGAGGGAGGGTATATAGATATTAAAGTGTATTAGTAAACATAATTTTGTGTCACCGATAATACTCGAACTCAGTAGATCAATTCTACAGGCAGAGAGTGTAAACACTACAATAAATCAACGTATAACAGTATATATTTGAAAATAAATTATCCTAATAAATGATATAGTTCTGCCTTACAGAAAATACTTAATGTCTAATGATACCAGATACACGTACAGAGAGTCGATACACACTTTGTGGTATAGAGGGATGACAGTTCGTTTATAATTACTCGTTTGCAAAGAAACCAAGTGCACTCGGTAATGTTACTTGTGCTTTATAACTGCAACAAAGCTTGATATATTAAAACTGACACAAGAGACGAAACCATAATGAAACAAAACTACGGACAAAACAAACAAATAAGAAGAAAAGCAATAGCATTCCTAAATTGGCATCGTTGGTCACAAAAGCTAATGTCCCCCTCGTAAAATGATAACCATCATTGTTTGAACTCGTTGGCTTCTATTTACTGGAGTCGATAATTCTAATGGGTATTATTGTCTATATGAAATGTCTGAGTTCTGCTGATGGTTATACATTGGATTCGACCTATCAAGATCGGCAAGTTGCCATTTCTGAAAGTTTACATATTTATGTAGACTATAAATGCCTATCGATATATGTTGAACTATGAACTTAAATATGAGAAAAATGATTTGGAAATCATCCAAAATTACGTTGTTTGGCGAAATGCAAAACAAATGACGGTCTTTTCCTGGACCAAAAAGTAACAGAAATATATAGAATGTTATTTATACTTGTCGACTGACACAGGAAAGAAGACGCATGCAATGCTATATGTATAAATCGCAAATAAGTATTGTCTGTTATAAACGAAATATAGAATTAGCTCTACCATGGAATATATGCGTTGTCTATTCAATTATTTGTTTATCGGACTGTTAATCAAAATATATATCATATGATATGTCGATTCGATTCGTGCAGAGATTGTTCAACGATGCAATAACTGCTGGTGTATATTGTTGCAATGCTTAAGAAAGAAGGGACAACGTATAAATTTTTAAAAAAAAATGTAAAATATATAATTCCATGTCTTTGCGATTGTGACGGGTTTTCAAATAGACGAAAAGGGCCGTGAAAAACTAGTAAACCATTAAGTATTTCTAAAGTCAATACAACTGACTTTCTACCTATCTGGATCATTTTGTGTTTTAAAATATTTTAAACTTATTTTTAATATACTCATAACGTTCAGCCAAATATGGTACGTTAGATTGAAAAAAACAAAAATATCGGACATAGGCTTCGCGAACTTTTACTGAGGCTGAATATTTTTTTGTTTTTTGTTATCTCCCCCATTTCAATTAGGTAGAAAAGTATCCAACGCAATACAATTTACTTTTCTACTACACTTAAATAGGAATATGACGAACACTAAAATATATATTTGTCATTCGAAAATGTTCGCGAATCTTGTGTCCGCAATATTTGATTTTCAATCTAACATAACATATTTGACTGAATATTTTGATTTAATTAAAAAAGTATATACAATATTTTTATTGTGTGTTTTAAGACTTAATTATTTATTTACTACTCCTTTTTCATCCTATTTCGTCTGTTCAAACCCCTTTACAATGTTCATATTTTACGACTTGTGATGAATTGGTAGGTTAAGACAGACGAAGAGAATGTAGGATATCACACATAATAATTGATAGGAAATTAATCTTCAGTAAAACTTCCAACTAGTTTCTGTTTAGATGAAGAATTGAACAGATTAAATCATAGTTTTCACACCGACATAATTTCACTCATTTGGTATATCACCTACTCGATTTAATATGACTACGTCTCTTCCGGTATTCGCTACAACCTGATATCCCGCCACCCCTGTGGTTAGACTTACTATTGTTATATAATGACGGACGTAACTTGTGGGATTATAAAAACCTTTATGAGAGTGTAAAATAATGGCCCTGGAGAGGTGGACGCATCTGTGGAAGTCAGGTTTGACTTGCGCGAATTAAAACGGGGCAGTCGAGTGCAGAACAAGGCTTGTTCTCACCGTCGGAGCTGGCAGACATGACAAGGTTACCGAGTGATGAGACCTGAGTTCAGAGAGGTCAGTCTGCAGCTGTGAAGGGCTGGCCCTGCATGAGAAACGAAGGGACCTGTGACGTCACTTACTCTCGCGAGAAGCGAATTTGAGAGAGTCTGGTTACAGAGGGCGAACTGCAAATACGTGTGATTCCAATGTAGGTATACGGAATATTTCCCTAATGGGAAGACACGCGCAAGAATCCTTCCCCCTCTCTCTAGGAATAGTTAGGAAAACGCTAATAATCTAACTACGATATTCGTAAATCTCTCTCTCTCTCTCAACGATAACAAAACACCTCCACGGGCAATAGAAACTGCCGCCGAATAAAATAAAAAGTAATTAAAAGAAAAAAGATTGTTGTCTTATGAAGCGAGAAAGGTCTTTTGTTACAGACAACTCACGGGGATGGATACTACAGTGCAGAGGCGAGGAAGGTGCAAAACCACTAGACGACAGAGCAAACCGAGAAGATACGAAAGTATGAATTTCTAAGGGGATATACAACACTATCAGACGAATTAATTTCTACTTAGAACAGTTCTGCATGTCTTGATTAAAGCTGATATTACCGCAAGATGAATGTTCTATTCATAGTAGTTCCAGTATAATTCAGAACAATACATCTTTTCAAATCAACACCCAACAAACTGTCGACCCTGAAACGAGATGAGGTTGATACAAATTGCGAATCTACTTTAGTAACCGTTCAGCTCAGAAATATATAGACATATAAAAGGGGGTGCCTTAGGCTTCTAGGTAATACGACATTGCCAAATGGGTAATTAATTACGTAATATTGGGTGCGCAAGAGGGGTGTTATTATTATTAGCCTCGCAATTTAAAATGTCGCAACTTTTCTGTTTTAATAGTATTTCGGGAATTGAAAATTGTTCATAAACTTATACCAACCAATGTTTAGTAGGGACAAGAAAAGTCAGGATACCCTTTATTTCATATAACATTACAAGTTGTAAAGCAATAAGCATTCACTCAGATAATGTATGGAAACCGTTCTATAGTCTCTGATCCTACTACTAACGAGCCCGACATAAAGTATTGACCTTCAATCTTTTTCTAAAACAAATAAGTATAGTGCTTTCATATCAAACCACCGCAAAGACATCAGATATATAAATAACACCATATTACATTGTTTAGTTTAATATGTATGACTTATTTTTTTTTTTTAAACAGTGAATTATTGGTAAGGAGTAAGTAAAGAAATGTATTTGATAAAGACACAACATGTATAGTTTTAGGATGTTCTACAATAACACGACACGGTTGAAATGTTCAATTTACTAGTATTTTAATGGTTGGTCTGTAACGAATTAACATGTAGTAAGCGTTACAAGTTGATTCTTAATTCGTTGAGAAATACTTTTCGGAAGAATTTAGTCATAATAAAGAGGCATTTTAAGTTACTACTCGCTGTATAACTAATAATAGCAAATCTGCATTGACAATGACATATCCGTATGATTTGGATTGCATTATATTTTCTTTTGACACTGACTGTTTTTTTTATGTCCATATTTATAGCTAACGTGTTTCGGACGTTCATCTAAACCTGAAATTTTAAAATATGTATTATTGTTCTTACGTAGCATGAATTATTCTTGCTTAAACGCATGATCTGTATAAATTAATGATACAAAATACATCATACTATAACCGCATATGAATTATCAATTCCAATTTAATTCTTTAAATTAGTTGTAATGTTAACTACGGTAACAAGTCACCAATCGATCACTTAATACTCTATGTTTATCCCTTGTCTATCATAAGAATGTTCGTTCGACCACTCTCTACTATTTAAATGTCTCTAGTATAATTTAGAGAACGATTGGCTCCCTTTTCCGGTGTTGGTTTCTATCAGTTTATTTTTCTGTATTGTATAGAGTGTGTTAATACACACCGTAAACATATATGAAATTTAGATAGCAACACACTTTTTCTATACTGCCTTATAATTCAAAATGATCTAGCTACTTGTTATTTATAGTTAGGTAAGAGGAATGTTTAACGAATATGTCAGATTTCATCAATTTCAATACGAAAACATAAGTCCCCCGATTTATAAAATTAAAGTTATATAAATAGAGATAGTCGTTCTGACCTAACGTCTTGCGGGTTTTCTAGTATATCCATATTCTACACCAACATCCGCATTGCCATTGAAAATTAGTATTGTTATTACTTTACTATTATACAGGGTAAGCACAGACAAAGTATATGCTATTTTTCATGATAGAGAATACAATGAACTATTCTTTTTATTGATATGTTTTTTCTACGCGTTATCATGTTACAGGGATATGTATGCATCATCATATGTGTTTTTGCGACAGACTATGGAAGTGTTTATAAACAAAGAAGAAATGCAGTTGATTGAACAACACACCCCAAAGGAAACACTGATAATTATCCGATCCAGATGAAATTTTAACTATTTATGAATTCATTAATGAATTAAATGTCTCGATTTAAGTCCCAAAATAGATCTAACATGTTTTGCATAACTTGAATTTAACACAACATTCTGCCTATAGTTTCGAATAAAGTTTGATCTATGTAAAGATAGTTTTCCTTTAATACTTATCAAAATTCTTCACTTTAGCATTTACAAGATATTAATCTCTAATAATAAATTAATATTAAATTAGTATTGTTCAGGTTTTCTGATGATAAAGACCTAATCTTTGAAAATCCATGTCTTAAAGATCATTTTATATTTGTATCTTTTGTTCGGTAAGTTAATACACTTGTAAACTATACATATTTTATCCATTTGATCATTATATATATATATATATATATATATATATATATATATATATATATATATATATATATACATATATATATATATATATATATATATAAATAGTTTTCGAAAATATACACATGATGCAATTTAAATGAAAACACATTTTTTTGCAAGCTTTCTTTGCAAAACAACTTATTCATGAAAAACTATCTTACATTTTTTTCTTTTCTTCTTCCCTTTTATTATGCTATAATTCCTGAGGGGTCAATGGCGGTAGAGTCAGAAAAGCAGGTCAAGTTGTTAAAGACGTTATAATAGAGTCTGGCCGATGTTATGCGCAGCTTTGCGCATTTTAAAAAAGGAAATCGACAATATCTTTGAAGCACACATGAACATATATTTAAGTGAAATATTTTTGAGAATAAGCACATGGACCAATTTAAATCAAAAACTCATTTATTAATTTTTTTAAAGCTTTCGTTGTAAAACAACTTTGTCTGGCAAGACTGTCGTATGCTACTTTTTCTTTTTTTCTTCTTCCTAATTCTGATAGTATCACACACACACACACACACAAACAAACACACACATATATATATATATATATATATATATATACACCGGACTTTTTGGGTGGATTACGGTTGTTTATGTCAGGTTCTGTTTAAATAACTATATGCACTTAATGAATTGTAAGGGAACTAGTATCTCAGCATTACAAAAACCGTTAAGGTTGATATTTCATAAAAATGACAAGTAAAATCAATAAAGATATAAATACATTCTACGCATTTTGCTTAAAATAAAAGCGTGTCTGTTTTTCTGTCTGCCAGTCAGTCAGTCACTTTTTCTCTCGTACAGTATTGAAGATGCATTCTAAAAGAAAATATACTACGCTTATTTTGTCAATGCCTTTCATTTGGTAATCACATGGACACAACGTTATCTGAGTGTGTTCTGCTTAGATACACGTTATTGCAATGTGCATGAGGGATGTTTAGAGTGGACACACTATGGATCGGCTAACAAGCCAAGTCATTTCGTTTTTAAGTTCATGGTGCATCGAACAAAAAATATCAGCCATTATGCCCTCTTCGTTTGATAGACTTTCATGGCGATTAATTTATTGATCATCCACCATTTTTCGGTAGCTATTTCTGAGATGTTTTTACAATGTACTGGTTTACAAACCGACGTCTTAAAGACACGAGTTTTTCGTATTAAGTCACTAATATATTAAAAGGTGTGATGCTCTAACCTATACACACGGATAGCTACTAAATAAAAAAAGTCCATTAGTTTTTGGAGAATAGCTGAACATAAAAGTAGAGACTATGACTGATATTAACGGAATTTGTTTAACCTGATTGTGAATAAGGAGGTAAACTATATAGAAAAGTCTGTGTAATTTTAATTTAAAACAGAAATGGAAGAAAGTATGTGTGATAAATTTGTAGAGGCAATACAATTAATAGTTTTTCATATTAAAGCCAATTAGTAAAAACTTGGTGCCCTATGGGAGTGGATTAATCGCTGGTTCATTTAAGAAATGAGTTAAACTAGAGTTGCAGGGATATATAGACGATGGTGATAGATATGGAAATTTAAATAGACAATGACAAAATAATGAACTAAAGCAGTAGGACCCGCATGTAAAATATTTACATAGAAAATTGATGCCAACATTAAACATTTCGCAGTCCCCACTGCGAAAGCTTTCAATAGAAATACCACAAAACCGTTCCTGTGTAGCTTACTTTATAACCCTCTTTTTCCATACAACTATTCATGTATGGACTAATATTGAGTCATACTAAAACAAAAAATGTATATAATAGTGTTACTCATAATATAAAAGTATATATGTGTAAACATCTTCACTGGACTATTTGTAAAAAGTTGAATATCCAGTGTAGCAGCAAGTCATGGGAGCATTTGAAAGAACAGTTGGAAATAATTTATACACCATTCCTCATGACTATGCAATCCCTACAGCTACATATCTAAAAAATGGAGCTATTAAACATGACATCGTAATATAGGATAAAAGGGGAAAAATAGCAATCCTAGTTGAAGTCAGTGTCATTAATGATGCAGTATTAATAAGAGCTGAAATGGGAAAAAATTACGAAATACCGACGTCTTATGTACGACATGGAAAGAAACTAGAATCTTTGGTAAATCTCAATTATACCAGTAATTATAGGAGCAACAGAACTAATGAAAACAAATCAACAGCTATCTGGCGAGTATACCCGGTGAACCGAGTACAAGAGAAATACAAACAATTGCACTTAAAGTTGCACTTAAAGGGACGGTAAGAATCTTAAAAAGACTCTAGGCTGGAGTGTATGAAATAGCTGGTGAATGTCTGGCATCCTGTAGGATGTATCATCTCCAGCAAAAAATGTAGATAAGAAATATATATATATATATATATATATATATATATATATATATATATATATATATATATATATGTATGTGGGGAGTTAAAATTACTTACTAGACACCATCCTCGAGTGTCTTCGGTCTCTCTAAACAAGGGTTTGTCAGGATAACCTGACATGATGTTACTTCAGCTTACAATAAACCCTGATGAACAATTCTAAAATAATATACTATTCGCAACACAAATAAGATAGCATGGCTATACACCGGTTCATACAGGGAATAGTGCACATTCTCCTAGTGATAGAGATTAAAGTAACAACACTAGCTGGATACGCCACTAGACGTGATGAATTATTGTCCAGGAATCCAGTAAGGGCGAGAGACCATCAGAAATATACACGACAACATACTTGTAAATTGGGGAGAGGAAAAGTAATGTTCGTAACTTCTTTGAGCAATAAAGGAGAATTTTAATAGAACATTCGAATATATATGTATCTCATATAGAGATTAAGTGTTAGCCCCAAGAAGGTGTCTCTTGATTTCTGAGAACTGCCACTGAAGTAAATATGAAACAAATATATGTTTATAGCTAAAAAAGTGTTTAATATTTTTTTTAATACGTGTTATTTACTTGATAAAATGTGTGCCCAGATTATAACTTCTAAAACCTTTGGAGCTACACCAAAAGAAACTAATATATACCTATATTATACATTTTGAAAAAAAGTTATCTGAATTTTCCCGAAGCAATTCTTCCCCTCATTTTCCGTTTACATGACACTACATAAAGGTAGTATAGAAAATATTACACATCCTTACATAACACAGCTTTATTCCAATTATAGTTAGTTAAGTTTGATATTAATCCTATTATAGAAATATGAAAAAATACATCCATATCTTACATTTTGTTTCTGCGTATCAAATATTTATTTCTTATCGACCCTATTAAGAGGATGTTACACTGCTTGGTGATAATAAATAGCTTCGCCTGAAGATGGAATGCAAGTGGCCCTACTCTGGTTGAATCCTATTAAGTACAATTGAACAGTACTTATAAACTCTGTGTTTACACTTCTCATTAACGCAGCTTGTCGGTTAGGCGTCTTGACATATACGTTGGGCTATCGGTTTGAAGGTCTAAAGTTGATCCGTCGGTTAACGGGTCATCTGTCGCGCCACACTGCTGAGTCTTTTAAAGATCAAACAAGCGCTTGCCTGTTAATATGAACTATTTCATTATTCATTTATATATATATATATATATATATATATATATATATATATATATATATATATATATATATATATGGGAAAAAAGAAACAATATTTCAGACAATATGTAAAAATAAAAATGGAATAAAGAATAACTTTAACTGATCGAAAATGGTCGTATCTACGGCCGAAATATCTCGGTGGAACTTTACAACATGAGTTTTTGAGTTTATTTTTGTTAGTTGTTGAATTGCTTATTCTTTATTCCATTTTTATTTTTACATATATATATATATATATATATATATAGAGAGAGAGAGAGAGAGAGAGAGAGTTGATTGTCTATTTATAAAATTCTTCAAACGTGAATTTAGATAAAAAGAATAGTACACACACATAGTTTTGCTGTAACTCGAGAATCAACAACAATTACCAACGACGGTTTTAATAAATAAATATACAAGGGAATAAAGTATATTTAGTCTCGTGTCTCTACTAACATAACACTGGTTAGCGTTGGGCGTCGCCTAACTGGACTTATAAATAACTTAAATGAACTGCTATTTCAAAGGGATTATAGAGGTTTTCATAATGTACTGTCGTGATTAGGATCACAATATTACAACAAAATAGAATGAATGTTGTTTGAAGCACTTTACATTTTCTGTTATATATATTTTGTGGTAAGAAAAATTATAATATTACTAAGAAAAAATTAAGCTGTTAAAAAGATTTAACTAAATTATCCTACACAGTTTTTTTATAAGTTTAGAGATCGAGAGAGAGAGAGAGAGAGTTGATTGTCTATTTTATAAATTCTTCAAACGTGAATTGAGATAAAAAGAATAGTACACACAGATAGAATAGTTTTGCTGTAACACGAGAATCAACAACAATTATAAACGAAAGTTTTACTAAATAAATATACAAGGGAACAATTTAACGATAGCTAGACTGTTGGCTTCAATTTAGTCACGTGTTTCTACTGAAGTTTGACTTAAACAAAAAAGTCTGCACTTGTAATTACATTGTTTGTTCGTATTGAAATTATTTGTTTGAATTTAATTTTTTTTAAATGTTTCTCTTTTCATTTTAAAATAACTTATTTAGCTTTTTCTCATTTTGAACTACCTTATATGTCATTCGTTATCATTTTTCACAATTATATTAAAAAAAGTAAGCTCTCCAAATAGATACCAATTGTTCTCAACATATTTTATCTTATTTGCCAAACGTTGACAAGGCAAATTAATCCACCTTTTAAAGTTATTTTATTTCTGATGATTTCTCGTTTTTGCTTTAATGTTTATATGTCAATATTAATTATCAAATAATAAAATCGAACTGTTTTTTAAAATGTTCTGACGCGGACTCATGGTTATTAGAGGATTTAATGAAATATATGCGTTTTGTAAGAAACGAAAAAACTCTAAACCATGTTTATTAAAAATGAAATTAAAATGGGTTTCCAATTAAACATGATAATAATGGCGTATCAACTATAGTATTATGCCCAAGTAATTGTCTTTAAAATACTATTTAATCTAAAAAAAAACAGAAAATCAAATTAATAGTTGCAAAATAAAAAAAACGAAATCAGACAGCATCTTGATATATATATATATATATTGATATATACATATCTATATACATATATATACATATATATATATATACTTATCTATATATATATATACATATTTATATATATATATATACATAGCTATATATATACATATCTAGATATATACACATATATATATATATACATATCTATCTATATATATACATATCTGTGTATATACATATCTATCTATATATACATATCTATATATATATACATGCATATCTATATATATATATCTATATATATATATACATATCTATCTATATAAGTATACATATCTATATACATATCTATCTATCTCTCTCTCTATATATATATATACATATCTATACATATACACATATCTATATATATACATATCTATATATACATATTTATTTATATAGATATACATGTCTATATATATATGCATATCTATATATATATATGCATATCATCTCTCTCTATATATATATGCATATCTATATCTATATATATATATATATATATATATATATATATATACATATATATATATATAAAGTCAGATTAATTTTATATTCCAATAACCATGTTATTTTTTTATTATATTAATAACATTAATAAAAAACAAACATTGTTATTGGAATATAAAATGAACTTTGCCTATATATGCTCTGTTGTTACTAATTGGCAATCGTCGAGCTGAACATTTTAAAGAGACTGCAAAGCAGAAAAACACATATATAGTATATGCTAATACCTATATTGTCATTAATAATTATATGTATATATAGTATGGCGCTAGAGGGGGTTACATTAAGTGTCAATCGATAGATTTCTCGAAAACATCCTAACTCTATGAACCGTAAATTATGTTTACTTTTGTTTTTGTTTCTGACCTATCGAAAATATTTTACGACAATATATATTTAATGTTTTTTATTTTATAAATCCATGCCACTAATTTAGAATACATAAAGCGATTCGGTATTAAAGTAATGAACATTTTTACTTTATTTATAACTTACAAGACTAAAATACCTTCTCTCTAACCGATAACTTTTCCTGTTATTCGTCCTCCTATCTCGTCCCCTCTTGCATCCAATACATAGTATATCTCTTCTATTTCCTTTATTTACACTTATATATTCTACGCCTTTTATCTAGAATAATATTGTACCTGTTTCTGACAACCATTATTACGCAAATGGATTAATATTTTTCGCTAAAAATAGATGACATAGGTAAGTTCTCATGTAATCTCATTCACTTTCTTAATTTTTGAGATGCGGATTAATACTTTGCATCATTCTAATCATTTGCACTAATGTTCGGTGTTTTTCTCACAATGTTTTGGACTAAGTAACCACCGACCTTCCTCAAATTCGTCTTGCCGAGCCGTGGACTAAATAAAGAGTTCCGTTTGAAATTTTTTACAGATTCTAAAGTTCGGCGAGCGTGTGAAAGGGCGCATGTAAAAAGGTCAGAGGTTATCCAGACCGAAAGCGATTGAGAATAACATCCAATATAACATTAGTAGTCCAAATAACTCTAAAAATACACATAATTTCATACAATAAATCGCTTTTAAATGTATAGTGCGTCACTTATAATGAAAGTGGTCAATGTTTCTTTTTTTATTTTTAACTTCAATTAACCTCACACAAGGCACACTGGTACTGAGACGTAAGGAGTTACTGTGACTTAGGGGTCAGATTTAGAGATGGATTCTAAGTTTGCTTGTTTACATTGCATTTAAATGGTTGCATGTATGTACAGAAAGGGGCAACAGAGAGCATGGAGTGAATTCCAAAGGCAAGCAGTTCGAGGAAAGAAGTTATTAAAGTAGAAATCCTTTCGGCATCTTCGGACCTCGTTAGAAAAGAGGTGTACTTTTACTGCTTTTCGGGTTTGTTGGGGGTATTTACGTTGAGGGGACACGTACAGCAAGTTCGTTGGCACATATCCCGTTCAAAACATGTACAAGGATGCAATATGGCGGCGATGGGACAGGAGCTTGGTAGACAGTGTGAACCCATCTAAATTAGAGTTTTTTTTTCATTTCTGTGAAAGGGAGATATTAGCTGTTATTTCCCAAGCCAAAATGTGGCAACACTACCCCATGAATGGGAGAATGTTGGCGTCTAAGAGAGATAGGACACTAGCAGATGTGATAAGTGTTCTAATCATGTAGAAGCAGCCCAAATTCTTTGCTGTCGATTTGCCAGTATCTTTTTTGTATTTATTCCAATCTATATTACCTGTGTTCCATAACAGACAAACACCACTTTAAAGACGATGTCGATGTTTACTTGCATTTCTTAAATTACCTTAGATTACATATTTACTTTTTTCTCTCATGTATTTTCAGAAAGGTTGACATATTCAGTCATAAACGAGGGTTATTACAACCCTATCGCGAATATTACATTTTTCCTTGTCGGCTAATTCTTATATATTGCCGTTTATCTTGCTTTTTCGAAAACTTTTACGACTGCCGGTAATCTAGACGCGAACTAGAATGGTGGTCTCCTTGACAAAATCTACTCGAGCAATAAAAGACATCGACCGCAACTAACTGCCAATTTAAGCATCGGATACGTGACACTTATCCGACTTTACACACACACACACCAAATGCAGGCGACCATATAGAAGGCAATGGGCAAGAACAAAGATAATCCAAACACAAAAGACTCTTGTATGCATTCTTTGAGCGGTTTACTGTTTTTCCTTACATCTTTGTATTCCTATACTTTATCTCACTATAAATCGTATGGTTTCTCCTTCATCCGTTTCTATTTCATTACTTTCCGCTAACATTATCGTTCTTACCGTATTCTTCACGGATGATTTAATTCTTCTCTATCGATAATATGCTGTTATTTTTAAACCATTTTATTCCTTTCGTACTATTTATTATTTCATATCCAATGATTTCCTCTTTGAATAAACCCAAAGTAAAAATGTATTTTCGAATACGGGTATCTCTGTTCTACCAGCGTTCCTTTCAGTTTTCTTGTTTTCCACTGTGAGTTAAACAGTGACCCAAGATGGTGCTATTACTAAGATCAGTAGTCCTAATAACTCTAAAAATACACATACTCTCATACAATTAATACATTTTAAATTTATAGTGTGTCACTTATAATAAAAGTGGCTGATGTTTTTTTTACTTCAATTAACCTCACACAAGGGACACTGGTACTGAGACGTAAGGAGTTACTGTGAATTAGTGGTCAGCTTTAGAGATGGATTCTTAGTTTGCTTGTTTACATTGCATTTAAATGGTTGCATGTTGGTACAGAAAAGGGGAAACAGGGAGCATTGAGTAAATTCCAAAGGCATACAGTTCGAGGAAAGAAGTTATAAAAGTAGAAATTTATTCGGCATCCGCGGACCTCTATAGAAGAGAGGTGTAATTTTACTGCTTTTCGGGTTTGTCTGGGGTATTTACGTTGACGGGACACGTACAGCAAGTTCGTTGGCACATATCCCGTTCAAACCATGTACAGCGATGCAATATGGCGGCGATGGGACAGGGGCTTAGTAGACAGTGTGAACCCATTTAGGTTAGAGTTTTTTAAGTTCTGTTAAAGAGAGATATTAGCTGTTATTTCCCAAACCAAAATGTGGCAACAATACCCCATTAATACGAGAATGGTGGCGTCTAAGAGAAATAGGACACTGGCAGATGTGAGAAGTTTTCTAATCATGTAGAACAGCCAACCTCCTTTGCAGCCGATTGGCCAGTGTCTTCTCTGTATTTATTCCAATCCATATTACCTGTGTTCCATAACAGACCAACAACACTTTAAAGGCGATGTCGATGTTTGCTTGAATTTCTTTAATTACATTAGATTTGATATTTTACTTTTTTTTCTTATGTATTTTCAGAAACGTGGACATATGCAGTCATAAAATCGTAAACGTGATTAAAAAATTACAAAAATAAACTTCAACCTTCTAAGTTATGCTTTTGGTGATTATTGCTGACCTTTAAGATCTCTCTCAGAAAAATATTGATATTAGTCAAATGTTCTTCTTAGAAAGCAATATGTAAAACAGCCATCTCATTTACTATATGAAGCAATATTTACAACCATCTTACTGGTAAAAATAGGATATACAAACTTGGTAGGTCTAGATTGAAAAGACATCGCCAAAGCAAAAGAGCATCTTGGCATAAGAATACATGGCCAGCTCAGTCGGCATTCCTGGATATGGACGCTTCAGACACTTACCAACTAACACACCCCGACTCAAAGAGAATTCAAACCGTGACTGGGTGGATCTTCTAGAACTTTACAAGACTATAACTCAGCAAGAGAGAAAAATGTTAAT
>OY744517.1:121220334-121225334 GCA_963556195.1 Sepiola atlantica | reverse complement strand
CAATCTAGGTCGGCAATAGTAGTGGGGTATGAAACATTTAGGTTCTAATCTTGTTTTTTTTTGTCTTTTTCATTAGTTTCATCTTTTTACTGTTTTTTAATTCAACGGTTATTTTTTAATTTAATCTCATTGTTAATTATTAATTTTTAAAATTAATTTGTTTAGACCAAGTACAGATCACAATTGGGGGGTATATTAACTAAAACAGTGCTAAAGTTTACTAACATAGTGAAAAGAATTATACTAGCTTCAACCTTGAAAAAAAAACAGATAATAAAAATAATATTAATACTAAGAATGATAGAAAACATCAATATAATAGTGAAAATAATAATAATGGCAATAATAATTATAGTATCGATAATTATAAAAATAGTAAGAATAATACTAATAGTTTTTAATAGTGGTGTTAAAGGGTATGAAATAAATTAATGGTATAGAGAGTATTAGGATAAGTTTATTGTGATAAAAATAATACTAATTATTCTTTCTTCCACCCCTGTCTCCCACCCATTTCCCTCTTTCCTTTAATTTTCTCTATCGTCAATGTATTAATATTTTCTTTTTCTTTATTTTACTTTATTTTATTCTATTTTATTTTATATTTTATTCTGAACAATCTCAAACTTAATTACGTTACTGTCCAACTTTTAAATTTCCTATTCTTTTTTCCCCCATTTCATACCTCCTTAATATTATCTGAGGTAAGGATCGGATTTTATAACCGCCTGATAAGATCTCAGTTTGTAAAACCTGTTAATCGATAACATCAACATGCCAATGTAGCTGATTTTGTACATGTCTGTACAAATAAAAATAATCATATATATATATATATATAGATTTAGATTTTTCACTTATAAAATAGATCATTCAGTGAAGACCGGGGTTGTTCCAATAAAAAACAAGCTCGATGATACTCGATTACAGAGTACAGAGCATTTATATTTGATTTTATGAAGGCTTACCAAAGCATTCCTTTCAAGACACCAATGATCACCATTAAAGATATTTTTTCTTACAAATACTATTTATTCAAATTAAATGTTTTTTCCTACACGTGTTTCACTACCAAGCAGTTACTTGCTTGGCAGATCATCAGGGAAATTAAATGTCTGGAATACTGGTTTCAACTGCCGACAAAACACAATGTGGCGTTGTAATAGTTGAGGTCACTTAAGAAGAGAAGAGGAAAAATTAAAAATAAAAATAAAAATGAAAATAAAAGTCAAACTTAAAAAGCAAGGAAGAACAACGATAAGAAAAGAAAGTCCTAGAAAAGTCTTAGAAAAGTAGCTTGTGCATTATTTCTTCCACCAAGCCA
Organism: Sepiola atlantica; assembly: GCA_963556195.1. Classification (NCBI taxonomy): domain Eukaryota; kingdom Metazoa; phylum Mollusca; class Cephalopoda; order Sepiida; family Sepiolidae; genus Sepiola; species Sepiola atlantica. Next base: position 121,224,010 of record OY744517.1, on the reverse strand, counting down.
ACAAGCAAGTAATCGGTCCCAAATACATTCAATAAAACCACAAAACCGGAACAATGTGCGATAATACACTTTCACGTTAGCCGGTACAATGAAACCAGTATTCCAGACATTTAATTTCCCTGATGATCTGCCAAGCAAGTAACTGCTTGGTAGTGAAACACGTGTAGGAAAAAACATTTAATTTGAATAAATAGTATTTGTAAGAAAAAATATCTTTAATGGTGATCATTGGTGTCTTGAAAGGAATGCTTTGGTAAGCCTTCATAAAATCAAATATATATATATATATATATATATATATATATATATTAGTAAGAATTTATTTTATACGACATGTAATGATTGTAATTACCTTATTCTATATATTCACACCTAACTATGTATTACTACAAATGTGAGTAAGACTTCATACATCTCCTACCATAAGTTTGTAGTGTACCCTATCCTATGGAAATAAACACTGTTTGTCAGTTACATGTCTATATTCATCAGTTTTCTTGCATATTAAGTAACTCAATATCTTTTGTATAATTTGGCCCATGCTGTGCTTTGATAACAATTATTACATCTATGGAAGAATAGAGAATGTCGTGATATGATTGATTCGTAAGGTTTCAATATAGATTACAAACACGTATTGTCTGGATTGACTGGCATTGATTCTTATTCACATGAATAACACATTAATCATTTTGAATTTTAATCGAATTTTTTTAAGTGTAGGAGTTTTCTGATGGATTGTTTCTATTCTCGACAGATGTTTCAACCCATAAGATATGTTGCTATAATTTGTCTACGCTATCGCATCTATGGACAGTGCTTGACGGAGCTCAACTCTCTAGTTCATTCCTTGTAAAATATTCACAGCAACAATTTACCGTTCTACTACGACTAAAAATAAATGTCCATGTTTCCTTCATGTGCCTAGCGTCAGACCAGACTTCCATGAACAGATATTATTTCCCAAACCTTAACATCCGGGGTACAACATACCACAGAACTACTCTTCTCTTCAGCCTACAGTGTCGTCGTCTTCAACTTCAATGTCAACAACTACTTCTAATACAATTCCCCCATGAAAAATCAAGCGTTTTCATTATTGTCAATCCTTCAATAATATTCGTTATTATTAACGATGTAATACGCCTATATCAGTATCCCTTATCATCGAGTGGAATTTGGCCATGATAAGTTTAACTGAACTATCTGAACATTTAGAAGCTCTTTTCAACAGTTCAATGACTACTAGAGTTGTTACTGCCATATGTTTTAATGAAGGTAATTCTCCCCTCGATCGTCTAAAAATATGTAGAAGTTCTACTCAAGCCAGCAATCATGGCCTATCTTACATCTACTGCTATCATGTTTCTCTCCATTGTTTTATTCCAAAACGTCCATGTCTAACAACTTTACTTGTGATGGCAGTATGAGTTACGAGTATAATTGACGACGGAGATACTGCTGACATTATGTTTTCGGAGTTTGGCAATGTCTTTACTCTACAATCCCCGCTTACTTTTATAGAAAATGTACATTCTTGATCTCATGAATCGGTCATGAAGTGGATAAGATTCTTTTCTTGGTGATCTTATATGAATGGTTCAGATCAACATCAGTGTATCATTTGAAATGAATGCTTGCAGTGGGGATCCAAAAAGTTTCGTGCTGGTTCCAATTCTCTTTCTACATAAACTAGATCCTGCAAGTGATTGGTGGAAACGTGCTCTTATTTGCAGATAAAGTCTAATTAGTAGCTGGGAGAAGCGAAATTAAAAACTGAAGCCTATTTTACAACCTGAATTGAAATCGTCTATTGTATGGGACTGATACCTTGATGTCGATAAATGTTTTCATATTGTCATGGTTGCTCTTTCTGACTCTTGACGGTGACCCGGCTCTGTTCAAGTAGGCGAACGAGACAAAAAATGGTGCTTTATGGTTGACTCGTCCTCGAAGCCATCTAAACATTCCGTTCTTGCTACAAACACAGAAAGTAACCGTCTATTTCTCATTTGACGTTCTTTCGGCAAACTCACTTCTGAAATAATTATCCACATTATATCTCCCTCATCAGACCACTATTAACGTATGGAGTCAAATCCTCTACTTCATATCGAATACATGATATCAATCACTTGCAGAGATTTCAAAGACAGACTCCTCGAATAGTGCAGTTTCTATGGAATCTGCCATATCAAAGCAGACGCAAGAAACATAACCTACTCCCCCTTTAACGCCACCAACTACGCGGTGATTTCATTTGGGTATACAATCTCATCAATGGTCATTACGGTATACCTCATGACCTATTATTCACTCGCGCAGGGCCGTCTTCTCAATCAGGACCCCTAGACCTTGGAATAGTCTCCCAAGCGAGGTAATAAATGCACCAACAACGCAGCCTTTCAAGGTGAATTTGGACGGATGCTGACTGACTGTATATTCTTCTATGTTATTGTCTGTTACATTTTACCTACATGGCAACTGAAATATGCTTGATTTATATTTTGGTAAAATTGACTACATTGAACTCAATTGAATTATAAGAAAACAATTACCACAGACGTACGTACTTTTTTCTAACATTAGTGGGCACATCTTTTGAGTTCAGCACACGTATACACAATTAGGATTTGGCTGTTATCAGTTTTATAACTATGATCGTAGTGGGATGTTTGTACTGTTGCCACCTTTGATCATTCTGGTCGACCAATGCAATTTTTATTTTTAGCCCGATCTAGAGTGTTCCTTTGAACGTAGATGGATTTTCCTACTATAAAACCTTCCTTGTGCCTTACTCTGCCATCGTATGAAGGCACTACAATAGTGACTAATCTTGACCTAGCTAATTAAATACCTTACTATAAAAAACATCTACAATTCTAAGTGGACTAAACATCGTTATTGAGATTTGAACACAAAGTTTATTGTCCACGTCTGCGTCTATTACCAGTTAGCCTGTACGTTCTGGCAGTATACATTATCATTACTCATCTGTTTTGATTTGTTTTAAGTGTCCGTATATTTTCATCTCGTTAATGCTTTTCTATAAATCTTTTTTCCATCTCATATTTCTGGTCTACTTTTACTATGGCATTGCTTTTTTTGCTTATTCCCAAACACCTTGCTTATTTATTCATTTCAAAGATTTTTTGTTATTCTTCAATACTGACAATTTAGGCAAGTCGACAAAGCAAACGGTTTTTAGGTCTTTGACAAAAAACAAATTAACATCCTTCCGTATTTCGCATCAGTATTTCCTCTACATTTTTTACGCTGAGTGTCTATTCGCACAGTAATTTCCCTGTACACATTATATATATATATATATATATATATATATATATATATATATATACATATATATATATATATATATATATATATGTGTATATATACATATATATGTGTGTGTGTGTATATATATAAGTGTGTGTATATGTATATATATACATATATGTGTGTATATGTATATATAAGTATATATGTATATATGTATATATATATATGCATATATACTTGTATATGTCTATATATATGTATATATATGTATATACATGTATATGTATATATATGGATATGGGTGTATATATGTATATGTGGGTATATATATGTATGTATGTCTATGTATATATATATATATATATGTGTATGTATATATTTATATATATATGTA
>OY744517.1:121100334-121217834 GCA_963556195.1 Sepiola atlantica | reverse complement strand
AATCATCTGTAAAAGCTACAAGGAATATTGGAACTGTCTATGAGATACATGTTCTGAATGATCGAAAATGTCAACGGTGGTTTGCAAAATTTTCTTCTGGAGACTTGAACTAGTCCAATCAACGACGTTCGGAAAGGCCAAAATCAATTGATGAAGACGCCATTAAAGACACTGCGAAGGGCAATCCAAAGTTCACCAGCAGAGAATTAGCTCAACAATTGCATGCAACCCATGCTACAATTATTTCATACCTTAACAAGTTAGAATAAGTTTCAAAACTTGGACTCCTGGTTTCCCACGATTTGACCGGCGCTCAACGAAATGAAAGATTGACTGTTTGCACATCTTTGCTTTTCAGGAATCATCGAGAACCATTTTTGCAAAGAATTGTGACTTGAGATGAAAAATGAGTCGTTTACAAGAATACCAAACGCAAAGGACAATGGTTAGATCGAAACCAAGGTCCACAGCCTGTTCAAAACAAGGACTACTCCTAATGAAGGTCATGCTCTCTTTATGGTGGGACATGAGTTGACTGATTAATTATGAGTTACTTGAGCCTAATCAAACCGTCACAGCAGTAAAATAATTGTTCGCAGAAATTAAATGATCTAAGAAGTGTTCTATCAAAAAGAAACAACCAGCATTACTCAATAAAAAGAGTGTAGTGCTTAAGCATGATAACGCTTATCCTCACACAGAATAACGCACTCAGGAAAATGTCATGAGTTTCAATTGGGAAGTTTTGCCTCATCCGCCTCATTCACCTGACATTGCTTTACTCAATTACTATTTTGTACGGTCGTTGCAGCATCACTTAAACTATAACATTCATGAAAATGATGACTAACTGAGATTTATTTAGTATAGGCATCAAGAAGATAGTTGATCGTTCGACAGAAGTCATAGACAAAGAGGGACCTGATTGTAAAGATTAAAAATGTCCTAATGTGAATGTTTCAAATAAAATAGATTTTTTGAACAAAAACGACATTACTTTCTTTCCAACCTGATATATATATATATATATATATATATATATATATATATATATATATATATATATATATACATGTGTATGTATATATATATATATATATATATATATATATATATATATATATATATATATATATAGTCTAAAGAAGCTTTGAGTCATTTTAACAAAAAAAATGCAGTTTTAATCCCCTGAGAAACTAACTTAATCAAAGATATTGCAGACTTAACATTCGTTGGGAAATTCATAAATAAAAAATTAAGTAAACAAGAAAAATAAGTAAATAAATATATATATATATAAATAAAAAAAGGAATGGGGGTTAAGTATCTAACAATAAAACCAAAACAGGAGACCTTACGCGTCTAATATTAACACGGGGATCATCAGCTGTTTACCATGTAACTGTTTCGCAGATTTAAAAACAGGACATTTATAATATTCATAGCTCTCTCTCTCTCTCTCTCTCTCTCTCTCTATATATATATATATATATATATATATATATATATATATATATATATATATATTATCGTGTACTTTTTCATTTGATTCTATATAATGTTAATTTAGAAAGATAGAGTAAGGTAAAAAGAAATGAGAGGGGAAAAAGGGACATATCAAAGAGATGAGAAATATAAATATGTTTTATAACATATTCACACACACCCACACACACACATATATATATATATATATATATATATATATACATTTTCATATAGGTGTATACCTATACGAATATATGTATCACATGTATGCAGATGCCTATATGCTATCTATATAACTAACATGCAAAGATGTATACACATATACACACATTTAGGAATATGTTTTTCTGTGTACATATATATTAGCACTCATGTAGTTGTGTATAGATAATGCACGTATATCTACACTCTTATATGTACATATATATATATATATATATATATATATATATATATATATATATAAAACCTCGCATGTTTATATTCTATGTTTCTCATTTTTTTTGTAATATGTGGACATTTTGGACGTTTTTACATTTTTCTTTTTATATTAATTCTTCTATTTATATGTCTTATCATCTCGTTATTTATTTTCCTTTTTACTACAAACCGTTTCTGTCAGGAAAAACACATTTTCCGTTTATTTTACTTGTTTTTGCTTCTTTAGTTTGTCTTTGCGACTGAATTTATATCTTATGATTAATATCCAATTTTTTGGTTTCCTCCTTTGCTCAGAGTTGTTGTGTTTATTCTCATTAGTCTGTGATTCAAATGTTTTTTACAAAAGATGTTAGGTTACCAGACGGATTTCATAGGCTAGCACTTGGACCCGACCCGAATTGCTGTCATTATTTTTACTGGGTTAGTTCCTTCATGATTAGTTGCACGAAAGACACAAACCTAGCGCATACAAGTAGTTTCGTTTGTTTTAATTCGTTTTTATTGATATCTAAAAAACAAAACCGGAGTTCACTTATTAATGTATCGTAAGTTGTGCTAAGTGCTTATTTGTTATATCTGGGCGTGCGTGTGCATGCATGTGCGCGCACGTAACATGCGTAAGTTGTTTCGGTCACGAGTTATTTTATCTATTGTTCCCTTTTTTTGTTTACTTGTGTCTGCTCTTTAATTTAATCGATAACTTAGAGATAGCTAAATTGAATCTTCATAAGCACTCAACAATCCTAATTGTATTTGTTATTGTTTCGGAAATCACTTTTACTGGCCGTATTTCGCAAATAATTCGTGATATACAACTTTGAAATGTATATAATGAATTATAATTGAAATGAATTATAATCAATTTTTATTTTCCCCGTAAAAAAACTACGTCATCGACATTCATTGATAACAACTGCACTCATCAATCTTTACAATAAATGATTTGTTGTGGTTTCCATTTGCGAATATTTAACACTAGACACTTTTCGTCAGAATTTATATCTTCGATTTTTAGTTTACAGCTACTTTTATTTTAACTGCTTTATACTATCCAAAACGAAAGTGTCATTGCATGTATAAGGTTCTATATTTTCTCTAAGTAATGTGTACCTTAACAGATAGCATATTCTTTCGCTTTCTTATCATTGTTTATTTTTATAATTTACTGATGCAACGTATCCATAAACAGCTAACATTGATATAAGCTGTTTATATGATAATTTTTCTTATATTCTACAGTTTAGCGTTAAATGAAATCTGGCCCTGAGACAAACTTGCAACTTAAATTTACTTAGTAGAGCAGAATTGGTGAGATGGTGATCACCAAGATTTAACTCTCAGAATGAATGATGTCGACAATTACATAACGGGTAGTTTTCCTCGTTCGAAATATGCGTCGGTTTATTTCTATACAATAATAGCATTATTACATAACGTCACAGTTGTATTAATTAAGCTTATTTTGTTTACAAGTTGACACTATTATCTGATGTTACTCGTTACAAAGTATGCTTGGTTTTGCATTTCTCCGAAATTTGATTCATTAAAATTGTCAGATAGAAAATTATTTCTTGCTTAAAAATCATTAGGTCTTTATACGTTAACAAATTGAACGGTTTCGAAGCTTTTTATATCTAATACTTTTATAAATAGAGATAAAATCATACCTAATACAGAAAGTTTGTTATACTTTTACTACAATTAAATACAATTAATTATTTACTGATCGAACGATAAAGTATTGCTGTGATTTAATGTTTAAACTCTTATATAAATCACATTTGGTATGAATCAGATAACAATAACAGTGACCGGGAAATTAATAGGAATTTAACTAAATAGAGTGTGAGTGTTATTCTATGCTAAATGTCTAGGTGTCACTTTAAAATAATCTGCAGTCATGTTCTAATATATTACGTAATGCTATAAGTAAGATACACTCTCATTAGAAGTATTAATTAAAACATGCAACCACAAATAAGAAAAATAATGGGTTATTTGTCACAGTAAAGTCAACGTAGAAGCTAACATTAAATGTTGACAAATCTACAGGATAATTAACACTCAATAACTGTAAAACCAAACTAAATAACAACAGATAACTTTTGTAAAATACAGTTAAATGCACTGCTTTGTATAAGAAGGTCAGTTTTAACGGTATCTAGGTTGTTGTTAAAACAGTATAATCTATTATATAAACGTCACCTGTCTGTATGTATGTATGTATGTATGTATGTATGTATGTATGTATGTATGTTGGTCTTCTCCTCCGATACTACCCAACAGAAACTCACGCAGATGACTTTATTAAAACCAGCCATCCCCCAGACGTGCTATCTCTGAAAATTGGGGGGAAACGTTCATATTTTCGTATAGAAATGGCTCGAAACGTTGAGGGGGGGGATGTTTTAAAAAATCAAGACATAGTACAAAAACGATTTGCGCATGCGTGAAATATATGTCACTTCCTCAATAAGACCATTTTGAACGCGCCAAATATGAAAAACGTAAGTTTACGTACTTTTTTTATTTGTTTCTGTAATCAACAATTATAAACAACTTAATTTTTATTTAAACAAAAAAATTCGCTAATATTATTTGTTTATTAAACGTATCGTAAAAAATATATATATATATGAGTTTATTATGCATTCTGTCCTCGTGGGGAGGCAAGTAATAACCGACACAAAAACATTTTTGTTTAGTTTTCCAACGTGAAACGCAATATATTTTAATACATAAACAAAATATATACATTTTAAAAAATAACCGTACATTGGCCTCACCATCCATAATCAACAATTAAGATCGATAATTTTATTTACAAATATTTCTATAACTTAATTTTTTTGTTTATTAAACGTATCGTAAAAAAAAAAACACGATATGACTTTATTATGCAATCTCCCTTCGTGGGGACGCAAGTAAATATTTACATTTCTCTTCGTAAGCGAAATAAAACGGTATTTTCACACTTAAATAAAAACATTTGACTGACAAGTGTTCATCCCCCCCCCAAAAAAAAACACAACAAATTAAAATATATTTATTGCTAATATTATTTGTTTATTAAACGTATCGTAAAAAAAATATATATATATGAGTTTATTATGCATTCTGTTCTCGTGGGGAGATACAAAAACATGTTTGTTTAGTTTCCCAACGTGAAACGCAATATATTTTAATAAATAAACAAAATATATACATTTTAAAAAATAACTGTACATCAGGCATAATCAACAATTAAGATCGATAATTTTATTTACAAATATTTCTATAACTTAATTTTTTTGTTTATTAAACGTATCGTAAAAAAAAAAACACGATATGACTTTATTATGCAATCTCCCTTCGTGGGGACGCAAGTAAATATTTACTTTTCTCTTCGTAAGCCAACCCCAAATAAAACGGTAAAACATTTGACTGACAATTGTTCATTCCCCCCCCCCCCCAAAAAAAACACAACAAATTAAAATATATTTATTTTATTCATCTAATTCAGCTCTTATCATTGTTGCTACAATACTAACGTAATAAGTTCAGAAACAAAAAAACACTTACAGATTTAGCGATTGTTATTCTATTATTTATTCTATCTTCGTAGCATTTTCACGTTAGCAAACAGTTTAATTTATTTTGCACAAAGAATACACATCAAACATATGATATTATAATACATACTAAACAATATTCCAAATAACTTTTATATTTCGTAGGGGGGGAATTCAGTTGGTAAATTTATAGAAGTGCACCTTTCGTATTTCGACCCCTAAAAAAAAAAAGTATCGACTTTTTTGGCAAAATTACATGTAAACAGCCTCAACAAATATCCGCTATGAAAAAAATTTATGAAAATTGTTATTATTTTAGATTTTAGGAGGGGGGCACTTTCCTATATAAGTTATACGTAAAGTGAGCACGCATTTCTGGTCCACCGAATCTCAACTCTCGTATTTCGACCTCTAAAAGAAAAAAAAAGTTTCTACTTTTTTGGCAAAATTACATGTAAACAGCCTCAACAAATATCCGTTATGAAAAAAAATTTATGAAATTTGTTATTTTAGATGTTTGGAGGGGGGGTCACTTTCCTATATAAGTTATACGTAAAGTGAGCACGCATTTCTTGACCACTTAGAATCGCACCTCTCGTATTTCGACCCCTAAAAAAAAAAAAGTTTCTACTTTTTTGGCAATATTACATGTAAACAACCTCAACAAATATCCGCTATGAAAAAAAAATTATTAAAATTATTATTTTAGATGTTAAGAGGGGGGGGTCACTGTTTTAAGAGTTTTTAATCTATGCATTTGTATGTTTTTGAATGTTTTTAATGTTTTAAATGTTTTTTTTTATTCTATGCATTTTGGGCGCTTATGGTCACGTTTTGCAAAATGAATGTCGCAGAAAAAATAAGAATGTGTTATTTATTATACAGTTTTATTCTTTTAAATGCTTAATTTTTTTGCTTAGTTGGATATTCCGAACAAAGCAACACTAACCCTAACCCTTACAAAAAAAATTGTATTTGTGAAAAGTCTCAAAATTTTAAAAAGTTTCTTTTTTCGGAATATCCAACCAAACACTAACCCTAACCCCCAAAAATGTAAGCATTTAAAAAGAATAAGTCTGTTTTTGTCCGTTTCAAAAGCTATATCAGTACCAAAATGCCCAAATGTGTACCTGCCCCCCCCCCCTTCGCCCCAAATAAAATCTAAAATAACGTTTGTTGAATATTTCTTTCAACACGTGTTCGCTAGGGTGCGATTCTAAGTGGTCAAGAAATGCGTGCTCACTTTACGTATAACTTATATAGGAAAGTCCCCCCCCCCTCCTAACATCTAAAATAACAAATTTCATTTTTTTTTTCATAGCGGATATTTGTTGAGGCTGTTTACATGTAATTTTGCCAAAAAAGTAGAAACTTTTTTTTTTTTTTTTAGGGGTCGAAATACGAGAGTTGAGATTCGGTGGACCAGAAAGGCGTGCTCACTTTACGTATAACTTATATAATAAAATACCCCCCCCTCCTAAATTCTAAAATAATAACAATTTTCATACATTTTTTTCTTAGCAGATATTTTTTGAGGCTGTTTACATGTAATTTGCCAAAAAAAGTAGAAACTTTTTTTTTTAGGGGTCGAAATACGAAAGGTGCACTTCTATAAATTTACCAAAAAAATTATACTCTAACATATAAGATACAATTTTTTTTAACGTTTTCCTTCTGTTAAGAAATATACACCTCAAGAATCAATATATACCAATAATTATACCTTTCACTTCTTTTATAAACAAACAAATATGTGACTTCTACACTATTTGGACCGGACTGATTAGTTTATACTAAGCAAATACTTTTTACAAATGGGATTTCAATTATCCTTTCATTTTTTTTTTTAAAACAAATCTGTGACTTCTATACTATTTGGACCGACCTGTTTGGTAGAATTCGTTCGTAAACTAAGCAAATACTTTTTACAAATGGGATTTCCATTAACGACTATGAGAAAAAAATGTTCAAAAAACGACATCCTTGAATTTTATTGTAATAAATACGCGTGGACATGTATTCAATTTACACGGATTTTCTATTTTCGTCATCATTACACGTAACGGACATCGACTAAGCCGACGTAATCAAATACGAATTTGTAAACGTCGCTAATTAAATATGATATACTTCTACAAAAAACAAAATGAATAATTCCGATATTTCATATTATAATAATTAAAAAAAAAAAAACACCTAACAATTAATATAAAGATTTACATTTTACTTATTTACATGAAGTTAAAACAACTGTTACTTATACAGAATTTGAACTTTCTTAGAATCGTTTTAAACGATCACTATTGACTAATCACTAACTACTCATTTCATTGATAAATTTTCACTTCAGAAATTACTGTTGCCTACTTTCAGAAACTTTTCATTCATACAATAAGATAAATCGATGACTTTACATTCAGTTTGGCACTTCCGGTTGACTCGGTGGAATGAATGGAACTCTTCAATTATTAAGTCCAAGTGACGTTTGAAATGCAGAACTACCCTTACTTATTACAATAAAAAATATTCCCCCACCCACCCCCACCTAAATATATAAGACAGCGACTACATAATAACGTGCCACCCATTATAAATAATATTACAATATTTTTATAAATAATATTACAATATTTTTAAGTATAAAAACTCATCCGACATAATCAAATATGAATTCGTAAACGTCGATAATAAAATATGATACACTTCTTTTTAAGGCATTAGAACTTTACACGATAAAAAAACAATTAACAAATTCGGATATTTTCCATTATAATAAATTTTTTTTAAAAACCCATTAAACTCACAAAAAAAATAAAAAAACAATTGCTGAAATTTTTTAATAAACACTTACTCTGTCTGTGATAAGGGGGCCTTTGAAAATTAAAGAGGCCTACAGAGCCACATTACAATCACCCCCCCCCCCTCCCAAAACTGCTGCCCTTATATTAAATACATTTTCTTCTTTTTTCAACATACACTAATTGACATTAATTTAGACTTAGATTTACCCGTGAGGCGGTGGCAAGCGACATATTGTCGATAGTGTTCACCACTCGACTACAACAATATTTCTGTTTCACACTTACTACAATAACTTCCAGTAGTATTTACTGACCAACACATCAGATTTGTTTGCCTTTCAAGCTCCATACGGAAATAGAATTTACATGCTTTAAATAGTTATTAATGCCCCCCCTTTATTTGCCCAATTGATACACATCAGAAACATATTACATACAATAACATATCCTTTGGACTTTTAACACAATACATGGTTCAGATCAAAATTGGTTTAATTTCTTGCAAATCAGACGTGACTAACCTGCCACATTTTCAAGATTTTCATAGCAAGAGTTTTCCATCTAAAGCTAGGTATCCAACTCCTAATGAAAGGAAACATTTTAGGAGTGGTCATAGCATACATGTACACTGTTGAGTGGCAGAAAAGAGGATTGCCACATGCTCATTGTCTGGTTTGGCTTCAACAAAAATTGAGATCCTCTGACATAGATTCAGTTATCAGTGCGGAAATTCCGGATCCAGTGGCAGATCCGGTTTTACATGATATCATCAGGCACCATATGATTCATGGACCATGTGGAAACATAAACAGATGTTCACTCTGTCTCAAAGATGGACACTACAGTAAGAGATATCCCAGACACTTCTTGAGTGAAACTCAATCGGATACAAATGGCTACCCACAATATCGACTATCTCCTTTAGCTGGAGGTTTTGAGACGACAGTTACCCTACCTGGCAACATAACGGTTCCTGTAGACAACCGATGGGTTGTACCACATAATAAACTGCTTTGTAAGATTTTTGATGCACATATCAATGTTGAATACTGCAACAGCGTGAAATCAATAAAATACATTTGTAAATATGTAAATAAAGGTAGTGATCAAGCTATCTTCACAATTGAAAGTAATGCTCATGATGAAGTTAAGAGATACGAAACAGGACGTTACATATCAACCAATGAAGCCATTTGGAGAATACTTAACTTTCACATACATGTACATCATCCCCCAGTTATTCACCTATCAGTTACTCTAGAAAATTGACAGCGGATATACTTTACTGAAAGTACTGCAGCAGATAGAGTTGCAAATCCACCTACAACCACTCTAACAGCTTTCTTCAAATTGTGTCAAACAGATTTTTTTGCACGTACACTTTTTTACTCGGAAGTTCCACTTTATTATACCTGGGACAGTAAAACTAAGCTCTTCAAGCGACAACTAAACTGTGTAGAACACAATAAAAATTCCAATATTCATTGCCACCATGTTCTCTTTCAGTAAGTCACAAATTTCAAACTCATCAAGAGTTTTTAGAATTCTAAATTCATTTTAACTACATTTTGTTTATACAAATTACCAATTCTAAAATGACAACTCTCCCAGAGTTTAGAATAATTAATTAATGAATGATGCCCCCCCCCCTGAGTTGAGAATAATTAGAAAATGAATGACACATCCACCAGAGTTGAGAATGACTTAAAAATGAATGACACCTCTCCAGAGTTGAGAATAACTTAAAAATGAATGACAGTTGAGAATTGACTAAAAGAACATGGTTTTGGTTGCTTAACATCCAAACATGCCTCCCAAAATTCAACCTCTGGTCCCTGTTCTGGAAGGTGGTAACAGGGTAAAACAGTGTAAATGCTTAGGAGGTTATGGATGTAACTTTACACCAGTTCTTATAGCCCGTTTCACTCTGTATAACCCTGGCTAACAAGGCTCTGGTAATGTATTCTTCAACTATTTTGTTTCAAACAAGTATTTTTATTTGCTTGCTATTTATTCTATTAGTTTGTCGATGTTACATTCAATAAACAGCATGTGTATTATTCTATTAACTATGCAACACCATATAAATACTGCCACATGATATAAACCAAACCATGCACACAAATGAAGCAAGGGAGACAGTCGGACAGATAGGGGAAAACAGTCATTATCAGAGAAAATATTTTTTTTACTTTTTTGGTGCACATTCTTTTTTTTATAATTATTTTCACTTTCTAAGTAAATGTTTGAAAACTATTAGCACTGAAACTTAGTGAAAACAATGGCACTTTGGTGAGAAGTGAAATGACTGTATAGTCCCATTGAGACTCCCTCGTGAATATAGTAAGGCACCTCACCCAACAGGCAATAGTAAATACATCTCCTATTAGAAAGTTACACAAAGGAAAACGTCAACACAAATTTACACTAGAGTATTGATTTACTCCTCTCCAGGAGTTAGGCACAAGGTCAGTTTTTATCTTACTCCCACAATAAAAAAAATCACTAACTACTCATTTCATTGATAAATTTTCACTTCAGAAATTACTGTTGCCTACTTTCAGAAACTTTTCATTCATAGAATAAGATAAATCGATGATTTTACATTCAGTCTGGCACTTCCGGTTGACTCGGTGGAATGAATGGAACTCTTCAATTATTAAGTCCAAGTGACGTTTGAAATGCAGAACTATCCTTACTTATTACAATAAAATATCAGAATTTGTTAAAGTTTTTGTATTGTTTTTTTTCTTATTTTTTAGAGTTTAAAGTTTTATTTTTTATTTATTTTTTTAAATGAAAGATCCGTGTAAACGGATTAAATGTTCCCCCACCCACCCCACCTAAATATATACGACAGCGACTACATAATAATGTGCCACCCATTATAAATAATATTACAATATTTTTATAAATAATATTACAATATTTTTAAGTATAAAAACTCATCCGACACAATCACATATGCATTCGTAAACGTCGATAATTAAATATGATACACTTCTTTTTAAGGCATTAGAACTTTACACGATAAAAAAACAATTGACAAATTCGGATATTTTCCATTATAATAAATTAAAAAAAAAAAAAAATTAAACTCACAAAAAAAAAATAAAAAAACAATTGCTGAAATTTTTTAATAAACACTTACGACAATTAAGAGAAATTCAGACTAACACAGGACTCACTGCTTCAGTTATTTTTTTTGTGTGTGTGTAATCATTATGAACAATTTCTTTTTAATACATGACTTTAGTTTGATGTATGATTAGTAAAAAAAAAAAAGATCACTGATCATCACAAACGAAGGACTCTATAATAATAACTCTATTGCAATAATAACTACGTCATGGCTCTCATGTTTTTAATTACCTATTCCTCAAAATCATAAAAGAAAGAACATTCTTTGGGGTGGATTCTTGATGATAGCAAGTCACTAATAAGAAGTTAACACAAACATTTCAGTACTTTCATATTTTGAGTTTTAAAAAGTGATTATTAATGATGTACATTTTTAGCCACATCATTTTGATTACTGTACTCATTCAATTGAATAATATATTTTCTAATTTCATCTTCTATTTCAGACAATTTGGTTGTTTTTCCCAATTATATCTTTCATTTAAGTGAATTTGCCTACTTAGTTTCATTAACCACACAATCAACCTGGAGATTTCGATGATGACAATGTAGCTTGAAATTTATTTTTATATTCTTTTATATAAAATGAAGACTATAGCAAAAATCTTATTACAAATAATCAAAATGAGGACGGTTAAAAAAACGTTTTATTACTAAAACATCACGGTTGAACAATGTGTTTCTGTGATTGATATCATTAAGTGCTGCAGTTCCTTTTTTAAATTTGTGTTTTTATCTTTTCACACAATTACACATTCTCAAAAGACACATTAAAATAAAAATCACCCATTTAAATAAAAAATTGTTTTTGTTTTTTTTCATTATATTCTTGCTTGAAAGTGGTGAACAAACTTAAAATAAATGTGTTTCAATATATTGAGCAATAAACTAATCATTTTTCATAAATATGTTAAGCACATTTTTTGACTATTGTTTTGTTGTTTATAATCTGAAACAAACTCAGGAGCAATACATTATTACTGCACTAGGACACTTTCTAAATGTTATATTTTGTAGAAAACACTGATCAGTTCCCTAGATGCAACAGATGTGTGCAATAATGCAGTAGGACACTCAAAACATAGTAAATGCTGCATTCGGATGTACTTAATACTCTAGATAGAGCAAGTATGTGTTATAATATAGTGTGACTCTTAGTATGTCTTATGGTGAATCTAACAGTGCACAATATCATAGAGATAGCATGTGTGTAATTTACTAATGGATATATACTAAATCAGTAACTGTTCAACATGTTAGATAGAACAGTGTAACACTTGGTAAGGTGTACCTGCTTAATCTGTCGGTGTTCTTTACCCTAAATACAGCAGCTTTCTGTAAATTCGGTCTATTCTACTTTTAACTAGAATGATCAGTCACCACAATACCACATTTACTCATAACCTTATATTTGCTTTTTGCTTTATTGAACAAGTTGTAAACTTTCATTCTTTTTAGTTTTTACGGACGTTAACCAAACACTTAGACTGGTACCGACTTCAGTTACCAATTAAGGGTTGTAGCATCCATCTGAACAAATACTAAACTTTGAATTATTTACTTGCAGAAAATATGAAAAAATTACATTCAAAACAGGCTTTCAAAAGTGTTCTAAAGTTATAGAAATGTATATCCTACTATAACTAGAATGTTAGTCACCACAATACCACATTTACTCATAACACAAATTAGACACAAGACCATCAGAAGTGTTGGAAAGAGTGTCGTCGGTCATCATTGTTCTAACATATGAAAAAAAATTAATATTTCTATGTTTCCCCAGCTAAGACATTTGTTGCTGAGCAAGGTTAGTGGAAGGTTAACAGAAAATAGTAAATTCTTTACAGTAAGGTAACATTGGCATTTTCCCTTTAATGTTATCAATAATTAAACACTGCTTTTAATGTTATCCAGTAAAAGAGAATAGCAAATCAGTCAGCATTTTTTTACATTGAAATTTAACAAGTTCTAGGCGCTTGATTGTGATAGTGCTCTCTTGGCCTCCTTATTTTAAAAGTGCTCATTATCCTACATAGAACGAGTGTTTAATTAAATAGAGTTCAATATCCTAGATAGAGCAGATGTGTTTATTATACACACCATAGCACAGGATTAAAAAAAAAAAACTGATGTTCGCGGAGCAGTGAAACAGTGAAACAGTCAAAGCTGGAGGTTCGGGAAAAGATTCAGAGCTTGCAGTATATGAAAGAGTCACCCTGATGTTTAAGGAGTCGGAGCCAGCTCTTCAGGAAGTAGTCAGGTCCTAATTGTTCGGGTAGGAGTCAGAGCCTGATGTTCAGGAAAGAGTCAAGGCCTGGAGTTCAACCCGAATGGTATATTACGGAGTCTGAGTAGAATGGTATAGGAAGGGTCCCCATTGTTAGCACTATTATTTATATTCATATAAAATAATGTCTCGATCGGTGAATTTAAAAGAAAAAATTATTCTTCCCCATTGATACCATTTATTATATTCATATAAAATATTTAATCGGTGATCAACCTAGGTTATTTAATCTAACATACACAAACATGAAAGAAGTAAATAGACACCATTATTATCATTAACAAAGACTGCTGTCAGAGGGGCCTGATCAACCTAGGTTATTTTATCTAACATACACGGACATGAAGAAGTAAATAAACAAACACCCTTATTAACATTACTAATGAAGACAAATATGGTACTTTTAATAGAAATGTTACATTTTTACTCCAGGGAATGGAGAGGTAGTGCAGAGTTTTGGGGAGGCCGGAAATAGTGTAGCCAGGGTGAATTGGCAACCATGTACGTGACATCTTTTACTCCTGGCAACTGTGGAAGGAGGGCGACTGGAGAAGTGATCCCCGTGCAACGCCAATAGGTACGTATATAGTATGCGCACCGCGTCTGTAATAGGTACGTAAGAATCTAAAACAAACAGATAAACAAAACAAAATTGACAACTGAAATGTGTAGAACACAATAAAAATTCCAATATTCATTGTCATCATGTTCTTTTTCAGTAAGTCACCAATTTCAAACTCCTCAAGAGTTTTCAGAATTCTAAACTCATTTTAACTCCCAAAATGACCTAAAGTCTTAATCGGTAAGAATCTAAAATCAACGAATAAACAAAACAAAATTGACAACTGAAATGTGTAAAACACAATAAAAATTCCAATATTCATTGTCATCATGTTCTTTTTCAGTAAGTCACCAATTTCAAACTCCTCAAGAGTTTTCAGAATTCTAAATTTATTTTAACTACATTTTGTTTATACAAATTACCAATTCTAAAATGACAACTCTCCCAGAGTTTAGAATAATTAATTAATGAATGATGCCCCCCCCCCCCTGAGTTGAGAATAATTAGAAAATGAATGACACATCCACCAGAGTTGAGAATGACTTAAAAATGAATGACACCTCTCCAGAGTTGAGAATAACTTAAAAATGAATGACAGTTGAGAATTGACTAAAAGAACATGGTTTTGGTTGTTTAACATCCAAACATGCCTCCCAAAATCCAACCTCTGGTCCCCGTTCTGGGAGGTGGTAACAGGGTAAAACAGTGTAAATTCTTAGGAGGTTATGGATGCAACTTTACACCAGTTATTATAGCCCGTTTCACTCTGTATAACCCTGGCTAACAAGGCTCTGGTAATGTATTCTTCAACTATTTTGTTTCAAACAAGTATTTTTATTTGCTTGCTATTTATTCTATTAGTCTGTCGATGTTACATTCAATAAACAGCATGTGTATTATTCTATTAACTATGCAACACCATATAAATACTGCTACATGATATAAACCAAACCATGCACACAAATGAAGCAAGGGAGACAGTCAAACAGATAGGGGAAAACGGTCATTATCAGAGAAAATATTTTTGTTTACTTTTTTGGTGCACATTCTTTTTTTTATAATTATTTTCACTTTCTAACTAAATGTTTGAAAACTATTAGCACTGAAACTTAGTGAAAACAATGGCACTTTGGTGAGAAGTGAAATGACTGTATAGTCCCATTGAGACTCCCTCGTGAATATAGTAAAGCACCTCACCCAACAGGCAATAGTAAATACATCTCCTATTAGAAAGTTACACAAAGGAAAACGTCAACACAAATTTACACTAGAGTATTGATTTACTCCTCTCCAGGAGTTAGGCACAAGGCCAGTTTTTATCTTACTCCCACAAGTCGGGTTGGGAAAGTTGGGTTTTAAAATTGCCTGGGCAGCCCTGTCGGCATTCCCCGGTAGGGGCGCCTCAGGCAGTAAGCAATAAACTTACTCCTCCCCAAAGAGGGGAGGCAAAGCCTGGGAAGGTGGACCTCCTAGAACTGCACAGGACAGACCCATAGACCGGCGTAAATAAAGCCCCGAAGGCCAAGACGATACCAGTTTATCGGGTGCAGTATCCATCGGAACAGATACTACACTTTGATCTTAGCCAAAAGGCGTTATTTAACCCCTACCCACAAAAGGAATATGTGACACAAGGTCGGAAAGTGGGATTTGAAAAGCCAGCGCTCGAGAAGGTGAGCACTCTGGCCATTAAAAATTGCCTGGGCAGCCCCGTCGGCATTCCCCGGTAGGGGCGCCTCAGGCAGTAAGCAATTAACTTACTCCTCCCCAAAGAGGGGAGGTAAAACCTGGGAGGGTGGACCTCTTAGAACTGCACAGGACAGATCAGACCCAAAGATCACTGATCATCACAAACGAAGGACTCTGTTCTTGCAATAATAACTACGTCATAGCTCTCATGTTTTTAATTATCTATTCCTCAAAATCATAAAAGAAAGAACATTCTTTGGGGTGGATTCTTGATGATAGCAAGTCACTAATAAGAACTTAACACAAACATTTCAGTACTTTCATATTTTGAGTTTTAAAAAGTGATTATTAATGATGTACATTTTTAGCCACATCATTTTGATTACTGTACTAATTCAATTGAATAATATATTTTCTAATTTTATCTTCCATTTCAGACAATTTGGTTGTTTTTCCCAATTACATCTTTCATTTAAGTGAATTTGCCTACTTAGTTTCATTAACCACACAATCAACCTGGAGATTTCGATGATGAGAATGTAGCTTGAAATTTATTTTTATATTCTTTTATATAAAATGAAGACTATAGCAAAAATCTTATTACAAATAATCAAAATGAGGACGGTTAAAAAAACGTTTTATTACTAAAACATCACGGTTGAACAATGTGTTTCTGTGATTGATATCATTAAGTGCTGCAGTTCCTTTTTTAAATTTGTGTTTTTATCTTTTGACACAATTAAAAAAAATTGTATTTGTGAAAAGTCTCAAAATTTTAAAAAGTTTCTTTTTTCGGAATATCCAACCAAACACTAACCCTAACCCCCAAAAATGTAAGCATTTAAAAAGAATAAGTCTGTTTTTGTCCGTTTCAAAAGCTATATCAGTACCAAAATGCCCAAATGTGTACCTGCCCCCCCCCCCCCTTCGCCCCAAATAAAATCTAAAATAACGTTTGTTGAATATTTCTTTCAACACGTGTTCGCTAGGGTGCGATTCTAAGTGGTCAAGAAATGCGTGCTCACTTTACGTATAACTTATATAGGAAAGTCCCCCCCTCCTAACATCTAAAATAACAAATTTCATTTTTTTTTTCATAGCGGATATTTGTTGAGGCTGTTTACATGTAATTTTGCCAAAAAAGTAGAAACTTTTTTTTTTTTTTTAGGGGTCGAAATACGAGAGTTGAGATTCGGTGGACCAGAAAGGCGTGCTCACTTTACGTATAACTTATATAATAAAATACCCCCCCCCCTCCTAAATTCTAAAATAATAACAATTTTCATACATTTTTTTCTTAGCAGATATTTTTTGAGGCTGTTTACATGTAATTTGCCAAAAAAAGTAGAAACTTTTTTTTTTAGGGGTCGAAATACGAAAGGTGCACTTCTATAAATTTACCAAAAAAATTATACTCTAACATATAAGATACAATTTTTTTTAACGTTTTCCTTCTGTTAAGAAATATACACCTCAAGAATCAATATATACCAATAATTATACCTTTCACTTCTTTTATAAACAAACAAATATGTGACTTCTACACTATTTGGACCGGACTGATTAGTTTATACTAAGCAAATACTTTTTACAAATGGGATTTCAATTATCCTTTCATTTTTTTTTTTTAAAACAAATCTGTGACTTCTATACTATTTGGACCGACCTGTTTGGTAGAATTCGTTCGTAAACTAAGCAAATACTTTTTACAAATGGGATTTCCATTAACGACTATGAGAAAAAAATGTTCAAAAAACGACATCCTTGAATTTTATTGTAATAAATACGCGTGGACATGTATTCAATTTACACGGATTTTCTATTTTCGTCATCATTACACGTAACGGACATCGACTAAGCCGACGTAATCAAATACGAATTTGTAAACGTCGCTAATTAAATATGATATACTTCTACAAAAAACAAAATGAATAATTCCGATATTTCATATTATAATAATTAAAAAAAAAAAAACACCTAACAATTAATATAAAGATTTACATTTTACTTATTTACATGAAGTTAAAACAACTGTTACTTATACAGAATTTGAACTTTCTTAGAATCGTTTTAAACGATCACTATTGACTAATCACTAACTACTCATTTCATTGATAAATTTTCACTTCAGAAATTACTGTTGCCTACTTTCAGAAACTTTTCATTCATACAATAAGATAAATCGATGACTTTACATTCAGTTTGGCACTTCCGGTTGACTCGGTGGAATGAATGGAACTCTTCAATTATTAAGTCCAAGTGACGTTTGAAATGCAGAACTACCCTTACTTATTACAATAAAAAATATTCCCCCACCCACCCCCACCTAAATATATAAGACAGCGACTACATAATAACGTGCCACCCATTATAAATAATATTACAATATTTTTATAAATAATATTACAATATTTTTAAGTATAAAAACTCATCCGACATAATCAAATATGAATTCGTAAACGTCGATAATAAAATATGATACACTTCTTTTTAAGGCATTAGAACTTTACACGATAAAAAAACAATTAACAAATTCGGATATTTTCCATTATAATAAATTTTTTTTAAAAACCCATTAAACTCACAAAAAAAATAAAAAAACAATTGCTGAAATTTTTTAATAAACACTTACTCTGTCTGTGATAAGGGGGCCTTTGAAAATTAAAGAGGCCTACAGAGCCACATTACAATCACCCCCCCCCTCCCAAAACTGCTGCCCTTATATTAAATACATTTTCTTCTTTTTTCAACATACACTAATTGACATTAATTTAGACTTAGATTTACCCGTGAGGCGGTGGCAAGCGACATATTGTCGATAGTGTTCACCACTCGACTACAACAATATTTCTGTTTCACACTTACTACAATAACTTCCAGTAGTATTTACTGACCAACACATCAGATTTGTTTGCCTTTCAAGCTCCATACGGAAATAGAATTTACATGCTTTAAATAGTTATTAATGCCCCCCCTTTATTTGCCCAATTGATACACATCAGAAACATATTACATACAATAACATATCCTTTGGACTTTTAACACAATACATGGTTCAGATCAAAATTGGTTTAATTTCTTGCAAATCAGACGTGACTAACCTGCCACATTTTCAAGATTTTCATAGCAAGAGTTTTCCATCTAAAGCTAGGTATCCAACTCCTAATGAAAGGAAACATTTTAGGAGTGGTCATAGCATACATGTACACTGTTGAGTGGCAGAAAAGAGGATTGCCACATGCTCATTGTCTGGTTTGGCTTCAACAAAAATTGAGATCCTCTGACATAGATTCAGTTATCAGTGCGGAAATTCCGGATCCAGTGGCAGATCCGGTTTTACATGATATCATCAGGCACCATATGATTCATGGACCATGTGGAAACATAAACAGATGTTCACTCTGTCTCAAAGATGGACACTACAGTAAGAGATATCCCAGACACTTCTTGAGTGAAACTCAATCGGATACAAATGGCTACCCACAATATCGACTATCTCCTTTAGCTGGAGGTTTTGAGACGACAGTTACCCTACCTGGCAACATAACGGTTCCTGTAGACAACCGATGGGTTGTACCACATAATAAACTGCTTTGTAAGATTTTTGATGCACATATCAATGTTGAATACTGCAACAGCGTGAAATCAATAAAATACATTTGTAAATATGTAAATAAAGGTAGTGATCAAGCTATCTTCACAATTGAAAGTAATGCTCATGATGAAGTTAAGAGATACGAAACAGGACGTTACATATCAACCAATGAAGCCATTTGGAGAATACTTAACTTTCACATACATGTACATCATCCCCCAGTTATTCACCTATCAGTTACTCTAGAAAATTGACAGCGGATATACTTTACTGAAAGTACTGCAGCAGATAGAGTTGCAAATCCACCTACAACCACTCTAACAGCTTTCTTCAAATTGTGTCAAACAGATTTTTTTGCACGTACACTTTTTTACTCGGAAGTTCCACTTTATTATACCTGGGACAGTAAAACTAAGCTCTTCAAGCGACAACTGAACTGTGTAGAACACAATAAAAATTCCAATATTCATTGCCACCATGTTCTCTTTCAGTAAGTCACCACTTTCAAACTCCTCAAGAGTTTTCAGAATTCTAAATTCATTATAACTACATTTTTTTATACAAATTACCAATTCTAAAATGACAACTCTCCCAGAGTTTAGAATAATTAAATAATGAATGATGCCCCCCCCCTGAGTTGAGAATAATTAGAAAATGAATGACACATCTACCAGAGTTGAGAATGACTTAAAAATGAATGACACCTCTCCAGAGTTGAGAATAACTTAAAAATGAATGACAGTTGAGAATTGACTAAAAGAACATGGTTTTGGTTGCTTAACATCCAAACATGCCTCCCAAAATTCAACCTCTGGTCCCTGTTCTGGGAGGTGGTAACAGGGTAAAACAGTGTAAATGCTTAGGAGGTTATGGATGTAACTTTACACCAGTTCTTATAGCCCGTTTCACTCTGTATAACCCTGGCTAACGAGGCTCTGGTAATGTATTCTTCAACTATTTTGTTTCAAACAAGTATTTTTATTTGCTTGCTATTTATTCTATTAGTTTGTCGATGTTACATTCAATAAACAGCATGTGTATTATTCTATTAACTATGCAACACCATATAAATACTGCCACATGATATAAACCAAACCATGCACACAAATGAAGCAAGGGAGACAGTCGGACAGATAGGGGAAAACAGTCATTATCAGAGAAAATATTTTTGTTTACTTTTTTGGTGCACATTCTTTTTTTTATAATTATTTTCACTTTCTAAGTAAATGTTTGAAAACTATTAGCACTGAAACTTAGTGAAAACAATGGCACTTTGGTGAGAAGTGAAATGACTGTATAGTCCCATTGAGACTCCCTCGTGAATATAGTAAGGCACCTCACCCAACAGGCAATAGTAAATACATCTCCTATTAGAAAGTTACACAAAGGAAAACGTCAACACAAATTTACACTAGAGTATTGATTTACTCCTCTCCAGGAGTTAGGCACAAGGTCAGTTTTTATCTTACTCCCACAAGTCGGGTTGGGAAAGTGGGGTTTAAAAATTGCCTGGGCAGCGCCGTCGGCATTCCCCGGTAGGGGCGCCTCAGGCAGTAAGCAATAAACTTACTCCTCCCCAAAGAGGGGAGGTAAAGCCTGAGAGGGTGGACCTCCTAGAACTGCACAGGACAGATCAGACCAACAGACCGGCGGAAACCAAGCCCCGAAAGCCAAGACAATACCGATCTATGAAGTGCAGTATCCATCGGAACAGATACTACACTTTGATCTTAGCCAAAAGGCGTTATTTAATCCCCACCCACAATAGGAATATGTGACACAAGGTCTGAAAGTGGGATTTGAAAAGCCAGCGCTCGAGAAGGTGAGCACTCTGGCCATTACAAATTTCCTGGGCAGCCCCGTCGGCATTCCCCGGTAGGGGCGCCTCAGGCAGTAAGCAATTAACTTACTCCTCCCCAAAGAGGGGAGGTAAAGCCTGGGAGGGTGGACCTCTTAGAACTGCACAGGACAGATCAGACTCACAGACCGGCGGAAACCAAGCCCCGAAGGCCAAGACAACACCGATCCATGAAGTGCAGCACCCATCGGAAAGATACCACACTTTGATCTTAGCCAAAAGGCCAAGCTATTTTACTACTAAACAATATCTTAGTTCTGTTTCAGTTTGGAATTGCTTAACAGCCTGAGACCCCCCAGTACCAGAAAATCTCAATTGAAGCAGCCTTTTTCAATAGAGTACAGCATTTGTTCTTTGTAATTTTATATCTTTTACTACAAAACTATCTATTTTTAAACAAACTGCATTTTATCCTTTTCTATTCACAATTCAGAACACCTTTGAAATAGATTCCTTTATGTTCTATATATTTGATGCTTTCTTTCCTTCAGATTTGATTATCAGAGTCCGGCTATACCACAATTTGAATTAAGAGAAATTCAGACTACCCATTACCTTATGCATGGATTAATAGACACTATTTATTCTTATAAACACAGGACTCACTGCTTCAGTTATTTTTTTTGTGAGTGTGTAATCTTTATGAACAATTTCTTTTTAATACATGACTTTAGTTTGATGTATGATTAGTAAAAAAAAAAAAGAAGATCACTGATCATCACAAACGAAGGACTCTGTTCTTGCAATAATAACTATGTCATAGCTCTCATGTTTATAATTATCTATTCCTCAAAATCATAAAAGAAAGAACATTCTTTGGGGTGAATTCTTGATGATAGCAAGTCACTAATAAGAACTTACCACAAACATTTCAGTACTTTCATATTTTGAGTTTTAAAAAGTGATTATTAATGATGTACATTTTTAGCCACATCATTTTGATTACTGTACTCATTCAATTGAATAATATATTTTCTAATTTCATCTTCCATTTCAGACAATTTGATTGTTTTTCTCAATTACATCTTTCATTTAAGTGAATTTGCCTACTTAGTTTCATTAACCACACAATCAACCTGGAGATTTCGATGATGACAATGTAGCTTGAAATTTATTTTTATATTCTTTTATATAAAATGAAGACTATAGCAAAATCTTATTACAAATAATCAAAATGAGGACGGTTAAAAAAACGTTTTATTACTAAAACATCACGATTGAACAATGTGTTTCTGTGATTGATATCATTAAGTGCTGCAGTTCCTTTTTTAAATTTGTGTTTTTATCTTTTGACACAATTACACATTCTCAAAAGACACATTAAAATAAAAATCACCCATTTAAATATAAAATTGTTTTTGTTTTTTTTTTCATTATATTCTTGCTTGAAAGTGGTGAACAAACTTAAAATAAATGTGTTTCAATATATTGAGCAATAAACTAATCATTTTTCATAAATATGTTAAGCACATTTTTTGACTATTGTTTTGTTGTTCATGCCTAGGTTTATAATCCGAAACAAACTCAGGAGCAATATATTATTACTGCACTAGGACACTTTCTAAATGTTATATTTTGTAGAAAACACTGATCAGTTCCCTAGATGCAACAGATGTGTGCAATAATGCAGTAGGACACGCAAAACATAGTAAATGCTGCATTCGGATGTACTTAATACTCTAGATAGAGCAAGTATGTGTTATAATATAGTGTGACTCTTAGTATGTCTTATGGTGAATCTAACAGTGCACAATATCATAGAGATAGCATGTGTGTAATTTACTAATGGATATATACTAAATCAGTAACTGTTCAATATGTTAGATAGAACAGTGTAACACTTGGTAAGGTGTACCTGCTTAATCTGTCGGTGTTCTTTACCCTCAATTCAGCAGCTGTCTTTAAATTCGGTCTATTCTACTTTTGACTAGAATGATCAGTCACCACAATACCACATTTACTCATAACCTTATATTTGCTTTTTGCTTTATTGAACAAGTTGTAAACTTTCATTCTTTTTAGTTTTTACGGACGTTAACCAAACACTTAGACTGGTACCGACTTCAGTTACCAATTAAGGGTTGTAGCATCCATCTGAACAAATACTAAACTTTGAATTATTTACTTGCAGAAAATATGAAAAAATTACATTCAAAACAAGGCTTTCAAAAGTGTTCTAAAGTTATAAAAATGTATATCCTACTATAACTAGAATGTTAGTCACCACAATACCACATTTACTCATAACACAAATTAGACACAAGACCATCAGAAGTGTGGGAAAGAGTGTCGTCGGTCATCATTGTTCTAACATATGAAAAAAAATTAATATTTCTATGTTTCCCCAGCTAAGACATTTGTTGCTGAGCAAGGTTAGTGGAAGGTTAACATAAAATAGTAAATTCTTTACAGTAAGGTAACATTGGCATTTTCCCTTTAATGTTATCAATAATTAAACACTGCTTTTAATGTTATCCAGTAAAAGAGAATAGCAAATCAGTCAGCATTTTTTTACATTGAAATTTAACAAGTTCTAGGCGCTTGATTGTGATAGTGCTCTCTTGGCCTCCTTATTTTAAAAGTGCTCATTATCCTACATAGAACGAGTGTTTAATTAAATAGAGTTCAATATCCTAGATAGAGCAGGTGTGTTTATTATACACACCATAGCACAGGATTAAAAAAAAACTGATGTTCGGGGAGCAGTCAAACAGTGAAACAGTCAAAGCTGGAGGTTCGGGAAAAGATTCAGAGCTTGCAGTATATGAAAGAGTCACCCTGATGATTAAGGAGTCGGAGCCAGCTCTTCAGGAAGTAGTCAGGTCCTAATTGTTCGGGTAGGAGTCAGAGCCTGATGTTCAGGAAAGAGTCAAGGCCTGGAGTTCAACCCGAATGGAATATTAGGGAGTCTGAGTAGAATGGTATAGGAAGGGTCCTCATTGTTAGCACTATTATTTATATTCATATAAAATAATGTCTCGATCGGTGAATTTAAAAGAAAAAATTATTCTTCCCCATTGATACCATTTATTATATTCATATAAAATATTTAATCAGTGGTCAACCTAGGTTATTTAATCTAACGTACACAAACATGAAAGAAGTAAATAGACACCATTATTATCATTAACAAAGACTGCTGTCAGAGGGGCCTAATCGACCTAGGTTATTTTATCTAACATACACGGACATGAAGAAGTAAATAAACAAACACCCTTATTAACATTAATAATGAAGACAAATATGGTACTTTTAATAGAAATGTTACATTTTTACTCCAGGGAATGGAGAGGTAGTGCAGAGTTTTGGGGAGGCCGGAAATAGTGTAGCCAGGGTGAATTGGCAACCATGTACGTGACATCTTTTACTCCTGGCAACTGTGGAAGGAGGGCGACTGGAGAAGTGATCCCCGTGCAACGCCAATAGGTACGTATATAGTATGCGCACCGGGGCTGTAATAGGTACGTATATAGCATGTGAACAGGGATGGTGATAAGTAAGTACATACCATGCGAACCTGGGCGACAATAGATACGGATTTAGCATTCACACCAGAGTGGCGATAGGTACTTATATATTATGTACCTATATAGAAGGCACAGACAGAGGTGGTACTTTTTATAGAAATATGTCATACTTTTGCCCTGGCCAACGTAAGAGGAATGGTGGAGAAGAAACAGCTTTCGCAAAAGGCAAAATGAGAAAGTAGCTGTGAAATTGGGCGACCAGAGAAGAGAAAAGTAGAAAGATAAAGAGACGGCTATAGAGAAAGGGAGAGAAATAGAAGTTTGAATATAAAGATGTTACACACGCGATTTTTCTTCTATTCTATAACCTGAGCAACGCCGGGTAGCCCTGCTAGTACATAATATTTGAAACTCGAAAACCCGTAAACGACAAAATAAAAATGGTTGAAACTGCCAATTTTTAAGTGTGAAAATAATCAGTAAGTATCTTTAAACAGTACGAATTTTTAGAAATCGTATACAGATGTTACAATTACCCGGTATCCTTTGTGGACTTCATTTTAATGTATTTTATATAAATTAAGGGCTGCTTTGTTTTTTTGTGTATGATTATGAGTGTTAACTATTTTGTAGTTTTAATTTAGTTTCTTTATAATGACTACTCATCGCTCAGGATTGTTTAATTTAAATATATGCTCACTTTTCGACACGTGATCAATCTCGATCAATCGGATCTGATTATAAAGACCAGTATATTTGGTTCTTGTAACATGCGATACCTGAGTCAAAAGCGAAGCTACAATAACCTTTCCCGAACGTTTTCTATATCAATTGCTCACTTCAAAGTCAATATGCACTATTACATTGATGCATAATGCATATAAACATCAGACATCTAACTTTGTCGTACTTGCCCTTTATAACGTTACTTAACCAATAATATCCTTCAATATCTATGAACTACGGTTCTTTATGTAATCTGTTATAGAACAAGAAGCTATCTGGAAATAAACGAATTACCATGTATCACATTGAAGGCACGATGTGCCCTTTAAATGTTTATTACAAATAATAATATTTGCTAGAATCATTCAGTAGTTGCAAATGATGGCGTCATTGTTATATTCGATTTTTTTCTTTATTTAATGGTATTGGCAATTCAGAACACAAAGATCTTGATGTAATTACACTTTCCAAATTACCGTATTTTCTCATGTTTTTGACTAATATTTTTGTATTCTGAAATGTTTCATGATATTTGTGCATTATTGTCTCTCTCGTTTTTTTTTTCAATCTGTTTTTGCATTTTACAAAATTAAGTCATTTATAATATTCAAGTTATGTTAATATTTTTCCAGTCACGTTTAAATTTTCTTTTTTCATTTAATTATGTCCTCTGATTAGTTTACTTTTCTATTCTTTAGTTTGTTTTCATATTTTCTAAAATTACGTTTCAAATTTCTTTCTCTTTTTATTCTTTATTTCTATATATCCTTATTGAATACTTGGAGGAAGAGCCGGCGTAGCTTTAGATCAATTGAGAGTAACTACTATGCACTTTTTAACTATGCTCATTAAACAATATTACTGTATTTGTTCTTACTCTCCCTTGTTTTGTCTGCAGATATTGTCGGAAAGAGCTGAAATGTTCACAACTCTCTAAATCAGTGTCTTATACATATAGTTATTATTCTATTAAAACAATATATACATCTTTTCCTGTGCAAAGGAGTTCTCTCCCAATGACTAAATTAAAGATGGAGACACGTAAGAATTTTGCAGATAAGGTGTGATGTTTAGATTCAGAACTACTTCTAATTTCTTCTCTTGAGAGATTGTATACATATGATATGAATTTCATCAAAGTGTGATATTCAAGTTTTAAAGAAGGGTTGCCCCTCATAGCTCTATAAGATAAGGAGTGCATTCTGAGATGTGGTACCATTTCCATTGTCTTCCTTAGAAGAGTTTGCACTTATGGTTTTACTTTCATAAACTATGGTATGTTTTGGAGATTTGAAGGAGGTTATGCCGTCATTGGTTTTTATGAACACACTTAGAGGTTCAGAAACACTCCCATTGCCTTCTCTTGTAAATCTTACATAATAATATAATTTTGTATTGTATGTAAACATAACACAAACACACACATACACATAGAGATTGAGTGTTATATATATATATATATATATATATATATATATATATATATATATATATATATTAGTATTTCATGTATCCACATATAATTTTACAAGGGGATATTATTTTTCTATGTATCACTTTTCAGTATTTACTTCAACAGTGCTCGATACGTAAGTAGAGCTAAGTTTTAGCTAAGTTTTAAGAAAGTTTTAGACTGACTATTCACCCGAGGATCAAACGCGGGAGCCTCTGTGTAGCTTAATTGCCATGAATATATTTTCATAGCTTACTATATATATATATATATATATATATATATATATATATATAGAGAGAGAGAGAGAGAGAGAGAGATCTCACTTGGACTCGAATTGATGTGTATAGCATTGTTTTTCATCATTACTTACACGTTTCTTTTATTTTCTATCTACATAAATTTCAGTAGTTCTTAGTTGTATACGTTATTTATGTATTTACTGATCTATTTATTCGCGTAATCATTACTTACGATATTTGTCGATCCATTATTCTTCCATCATTTATGTTTTACCTTCTTCCGTCAATTTTTCTAGCCATCTCGACGTTTCATAATCTTATGAAAGTATCTAATTAGACAGGAATATGTTTACATCTCCCTTAACCAATACGAGAATTGCCCACATGGGCCCATATATTAAATACACGTTTCTGTTCGAAATTCACAAAACGTTCTCGAGTTATACATAAAGATTACAAAGTTTGTCTATTAGGTTTCGGATTTTTAAAAGATACATCTGAAGATTGTAAGGTGTTACATCGACCGACACGTTATCTATATTAAAACCAATATAAGAATAGTATTTCGAATACCCCCACTAATACTATATCTTTATTTGTTTACTATTTCCTTCTATTTTTATTCTAGTTCTTCTAGCAAACATATGCTTCCCCTGGTCGCATATTTTTGTTAGTTGTTTTATATAATTGCTGAGTAAAATGTTTTTGTTTTACAAAAAAAGAAAGAAACTCACCCATCCTTTATTTTGATAAATAACACACGGAATAATTAAACATAGTTTTATAAACAAAATTTACCCTTCACGGCGTAAACTGTAAATCAAAATATCCTAAACTAACTTAAGGTCATAAAAAGATAATAATATTTGAAGTATTTCAAATCGTGAAAAATGTATACTTAAAATAGCATCAGCAATCCAAAAATGTCAAATACAGTAAACTCTGTTCTAAATTAAGTTATTTAATTGCTCAGTTTTACGTGTATGTTTTTTTCCCCAAAAATAGTAATTTTTAAATGAATTATTGTTTTAAATTGAACAATTGAATTCAATAAATGTTTGCTTAAAAACATAATTACTAATACTATTTTTAAAAAACACACACCCAAACGTATTAATAAAAAAAATCAAAGTAATTATATCATTTTTGAGGGACCCGTACGTTGGATCTATGAGAATGTTTAGTTTACATGTTAGTAATAAAATAACGAGCCCTGTAGTGTGTCATCTCTCTCCCACTCTCTCTCTCTCTATTTTTTCTCATTATTTCTCTCTTTTCCCCTCTCTCTCTCTCATCTCTCTCTCTCTCTCTCTCTCTCTCTCTCTCTCTCTCTCTCTATATATATATATATATATATATATATATATATATATATATAATTCTCTCTATATATTTCTCTCTCTCTTTCTGCAAATAGAACATTCTGTGCGTTCCAAACAGAACGTTATACTTAATAATCACGGGGCGGATATCTAAATGTTGGAGGGGACGCTAGTTGTTCCATCATATTCCATTACAATCTACAATTATCTAACTCAATTATATAGATTAAAAAAATTGTCTTTAATTAATTATATTTACCATTTTTATTAAAATTATCATTATTGAGGAAAATATGTTAAATACATCTAGAAATCTGGAGAAAAACAATCATGAATGTATATTTTCGAATAATGATTCATTACAATCTTTAAAAGAAATTAATTATGTAAATTTGAAAGACACATGCGGTTTGAGGAAAATTTGGAAATGGTATATATAGGAGATGATATGTAGATATACAAAGAGGGCGATCAAAGCTAATGATACAGTTTCGGCTACAGACATACAGATACATAATCTCCATTATAAATAAATATGACTTTATTCAAAATGTGAGTAACTCAGAAATTTGCTTATTCTTCAATTTTATCTATATACTTATATTAATATAAAGTTACGTATATATATATATATATATATATATATATATATATATATATATATATATATATATATATGCATTTAAGGGAGTAACGCCACAACTAATTAACCGATCATTATGAATTAGAGAACAAATCTACTAGAAATCTAAATGCGAGCTATATTTAGTTGGGTGTAGTTTTATGCAAAGGCATGACAGCGAGAGAAAGCTTTCTTAACTATTCAGATAGCTACGATTGTTGTGACATTTTGAAAACAAGTATTAGACATCAAATTAATAAATATTCCGCAAACACCAATTTCTTTGGAGCATGCTTTAGAGTTTTAAAGGTACATATCATGGATACAACTTCCAATTTGAAAATTTAAATATATAAAATTTGAATTCAAATTGATGCATAGTCATTAGACACCAGTTAAGCAATATTCCCGAAATGTAAAGTTCTTCTTAAGAGGTGAGCTTTACGTTTGAGATCTTTTCCTGGAATTAAAATCATTTAATACATTTCTATCAAAATTAGAATAAAGATTCTAACAATGACGTTAG
Organism: Sepiola atlantica; assembly: GCA_963556195.1. NCBI lineage: Eukaryota > Metazoa > Mollusca > Cephalopoda > Sepiida > Sepiolidae > Sepiola > Sepiola atlantica. The sequence continues at coordinate 121,188,063 of OY744517.1, read as the reverse complement.
TATAATTATATCTTGAATGTACTCTCTGTTAAGGATACATGAAAGTGATTCAAACTGTTCGGCTCAAATAATATTTTTGCTCGTTTTGAGACGTGCATATTCTTAGTATCTGCATATATGTCAAAACATATAGTTGAGAATGGATAAGTGTGCAATATTACTTTAAGTGGAAGAGCGGATAGTATCGATATGGTTTCATTGGTTTTACGTAATTGCAACACCAGATCATTTTATTATTTTCATCATTTTAAATACAATAATCATTGTGTGCAAGAATTATGTCAATAGAATAATCTGTTTCTGTCATTAGATTTGCAGAGGAAAAACTTGTCGAAATCAAATATAGTATTTATATATCTGTACAGCCTTCTCCACTTCGAAAATTGAAAAAATGTCGTTCTGATTAACCTTTTTAAAATGGTTATTCACATCAGCCACCCGGAAATGTCTAGAATAGATCGTATTTAAAACAATAAATTCTGCCACTATATCGTACAACCGTTTACACATAGGGGAGCTCTACATTAATTAGGGATCTATATATGTTGCCTAATTTGGATAGGTGCAACTCAATATTACTTTTTTTCTGTCTTGACAGAATACAAAACTGATTTTTAAATCTATTTTTTCTTCGCTGCTTTCTCACAAAGGAGATTGCTAGACTATTGTTATTTTCGTTGTAAGTTCTAGACTTAGCTAAACTCTAAAGACTTCACTGTAAAATATACAGAATCAAAACTCCTTTAGCTAGAACCGTTGTAAATAATTTTAATTTCTTACACTGTGGACCGAAAATAAATCGGAATTTCTATGAGCCAAGTTTCTTCCAAAAAACAACCCGCCTGCGGATCACAATACGACGGCACTTCTTTCCAGATGACAACAATATGATCGTCATTAAGTTCAATGTTAACCTCTAGTTTTCAACGTACATGAGATCCTCATGGTCAAAATAATTGTTTTCGATTTCGTATTTGATAAATTATAAAAATTAACTCACGAAGAACGAGTGACGTCACGGATCCCTCTGTTTCCCACGCAAAGGCCTGTGACGTTACAGAGCTTCTCGCAGGTGCACATTGACCCTTGATCTGAGATCTCGTCACACGGTTAACTTGTCACGTCTGTGTTTTTTGACTGTGAGAACAGCCCCTATTCTGCACTCGACTACCGGGCCCATCCCGCGTTAATTAGCGCAAGTCAAACCAACGATTTCCAACAGATACGTCCATTCCTATAAAGCCATTATCCAACATAGTTATCTTAAATTATTTTGACTGTTGATATAGTTAACTTGAACTAAATTTTACTTGTCACTTCCGCCAATGAAGGTCATGTTTTCTATCGAATTTGTAACTACAGTCTATCGTCAACATTGTTTGGCGAATCGTCAGTAAACTCGGTCGCAATATCGACCATGGTCTACGTAGAAATTATTTACTTCTGAGATATTCAGGTCAAATATCAAGTCTAAAGTCACGGAAAAGATAAAAGTCATACGTGCGATAATTTCGTATCTCTTCATTATAAATGATCGCTACTTGGCCTATATTTTTATAGTTTATGGCTGTGTTATTATCATAGGTTTTTAAACTGTAGTCTTTTTCCGGGCATTGAGTGCACTTCATTCGATACATAGTCATGCACAATATTTTCGTCTCTTTTGGTTTGGTTACTGCATTACAATATATTTCTGTTTATTGCATATCTCTCTATTCCCCATAATCTGTGCATTGTGTTGTATTCTATTTGGTATCCTTTGGCAGCTATGTAGTGGGGCATAATAACGTTATTTTGTTCTCATAATATGGTAACACATCTTATATGAACGTGATGTTTGACCTTGACTCAAAAAAGTCCGGTCAGTATCATTCTGTTACCATAGTTAAACTTCCGGTGTGTTCAAATCTCATGTATGGATCTAGTTTCTTTGATAATAGTGATCAGTATGTAAAATGTTAGCTTGTTCAGATCAATTATTAATCTGTTATCAAAGTTCCGAAGATAAGTCATACACTATTTCAATATAAAGCCCAGATAAGACTTTAAACAATCCTTACGTTTCCAGATTGAGGTATGCAGTCTAACGACTGATTTATGTTTTTGTTTGGGAATTACGTTTTTTATTTGTTAATTGGACTTATTTATATGTTCATCTTCCAGTTTAGAACGGAAATTCATTTGTGGTACGTATTTCTTCAAGCATCACTTGTTCACTCGTAATACATCATTTTACTGTCAAATCTCGAGGCGTTAGAGAAACGCAGAGCAAGACAAAATACCCGAGGCATAACTAGGAGCAGACAACTAAATGATACAAAAACGTCACCAGATTTCTGACGTCATATACAAAACCCAAACAACAGCTACTACTACTACTACTACTACTACTACTACTACTACTACTACTACTACTACTTATAATAATAATAAACAACTTATAAACACAACTATGTATATAGAAATAACATTAGAGTAAGCCAAACGAATTGGAAATACCGGAGCAGATATGTAGGAAAAATAGTCTACTCGATAATTCCCCACACTTAACCCCTAGCGAGATGTATAAGTAATACATAAATGTAAGTGAACTTTCAGAAGAACACATATGGAAACAACAGTATATAGCAGATTTACAATAATATTCCTTGACATATATAATTCTAACAGCCCATAAGTAACTGAACAAAGACTGATACACTATAAAAAATGCGTAATATATTAAAATAATATTGAAACTAATTACGTTTTCAATGAGTGAGTTTTGCTGGTCGTTTTTTCGATAGAGCAATTCTTACATAATCAAGCTGCGAACAACGATTTACTGCTGTTATCGTTTGATTAGGCTCTAATAACTTATAATGAGTCAGTCCTCTCATGTCACACCATAAAGAGAGCATAACCTTCTTTGGGTGTAGTCTTTGTTTTGAAACAGGTTGTGGGCCTTGGTTTCGGTCGAACCATTATTTTTTCGTTGGGTATTCTTGAAAATAACTCATTTTTCATCTCCAGTCACAGTTCTTTGCGAAGATGGTTCTCGATGATTCCTGAAAAGCTAAGATGTGCAAACAGTCAATCTTTGATTTCATTGAGTGTCGGTCAAATCGTGGGGAACCCAGAGTCCAAGTTTTGAAAATGTTCCTAACTCGTGAAGCCATGAAATAAATGTGTATGGGTTGTATTGAATTGTTAAACTAATTCCTAGCTGGCTAACTTTGGATTGGCTTCCACAGCGTCTTCAATGGCGTCTTTATCAATTCATTTTGGCCTTCCCGAACGTTGCCGATGTGACAAGTTAAAGTCTCCAGAAGGAAACTTTGCAAACCACCGTTGACATTTTCGATCATTCAGAACATTTACCCCATAGACAGTTACAATATTCCTTGTAGCTTCTGCAGCTGAGTTTCCTTTTTGAATTCATAGAGCATACAATGTTACAGGTGCTGCTCACTAATATCCATTTTCTGACGGCTGAGACCGTTAAACTATATATTTTCAAACTAATTACTATACCTGGAAGGCAAAGCAGTATATTAAGACACAAACCCACCAACAAATCTAGAACTGTGTACAATTTAGGAGGCTGCAAAGTGATGAAGTAAAAAATACGACATTACTTTCTCTCCAATCTGATATATTGTATGTACATATAAACAAACACACCGTAATTTAGATAAACTCTTAACGATCTTAATTAGACGCATACGTTGAATGCCTAAGGCTTAAGTAGTTTACTAGATAGAAGGGTGAGGCTTTCTTACTTACGTACTACAAAAATATTAGTATATTTCGAAAGAAAAACATGTTCAACAATCATATTTTTTTGAATGAAGTAATATGTTATTATATTTTGGATTTTTTTAGATGAGGATGTACAATTTCTATTATTTGAATCATTTGGACTATTATTCTCATCTTGGATCTTATTCTAACAACGTCTCAGTTGATGTAGCCTCTAACATTTTGCGCGTACGTTTTGTCGGAATCGTGCATCTATATAGTTCTTAATCATCAAAATCTTATTGTCCGTTCAATAATATATCAAATTCCCCGTATATTATTCTGTCTAACTATTTATATAGTAACCGTCATAGAAAACAGAAAGGAAGGCTTTTAAAAATAAATAAAACTCTCTATTTCTTCTATGCAAGTTATATGCCTATTAATCTGTTTTAGTGAGTTGTTATAGTCGAAACAGAAAATATACGAGACACTATTAATAATACATTTAAAACTATATTCTAAACGAATTCAGCTTAATGCTTTTGAAAGGAGCACATCGCTCCTTAACTCGCAACATGCAACTAAACATGTTTAAAAATATTTTCTTCCACTCTAAATCTTTATGTATTTTCGACCAGCATTGGACTTATGTGGTTGACCTTATAGATATCGATTTGACCTATGTAATCGCCCATTCCATTTGTATCATACTGTTTATGTGTTTCAAAGTACGACAGCTATACGTTAAGGTGACTAAAAATGACAGAAATATACAGGATTTAATCTCTGGAATCCGTTAGCTTGCTGTTTCTCTGGTGCTATATATTTGGATCAGTTAATATAACGGTTTTTAACACAAATGCATCAACAACTTCAACGCACATTGCGTTATCTCGCCTACATATTCAATAATGACCCGCTTAATAAGCGGCCTTGCTTCTGGCCGTTAAATTATTTATTTAGCAACGGGTGAATCTTCGTCCGTTTTGTTTGCAGATGACATTTGACCTGTCTCTGCATCAAATAACTAGATATGTATTCTCTAAGCTAAGTGTTTTTTTTGTTTCAATTAGCCAAGCGAGGGTGTTATTCCGGTAATCCAGATCCAACATTAAACAAATTAAATGTATAAAATTGAATAGTTTACGATACGTATGCTATTTTAGAATTGACGAACCACAAATGTATCAAGTAACTGTTATGCAGACACACACAAAACTAAATTAGTTATTACATCGGTATTGTTTCTCAATCACACATCAGTAATGGCTGATAGCTTACGTTATAATTATCTGAAGCTGTATACGACCTAACTAAGGATGTTATGGCAAGCTTCATAGTTATTTGGGAAAATACACCTCTCCCTTTTGATTTAATACAGAGTTAAGTAGATTGTAACGGTTGTTGACTGACTCATATTAATACTATATGCATGAATCAAACATAGATACCAGTATTCAAAATAATTTTGCAAATCATGAGTATCGATTATTATCATGTCCCATCCACTGCGTTTATATGAGGTGATTATCTGTGCAAACAACTAAATGATGCAAAAACGTCACTCGATTTCTGTATAAACTGAACTCCTAAGATTGTAATAAAAAGTAACACGATTACTGTGGAAGAATAAAATTAACAGTTAAGATGTAACATTATTTGCATACATATTGAATAGAAACAACGTTATCTAGAATATGACAGAGAAAATAAAATAGCTGAAAGATCAGGTTGAATAATATTTCTGTTTTTACTGAGATTCGACGATTAGTTTACAACTTTTCAGTAGCTATTTTAGATAATTCTACGTCAGAAATCCTGTTAATGGTGTATTATTATTTCTCTATTATTAATTTATTCAGTAAAATAAGACATTCTATTCACGGAAGTTCTTTATGATGTACAATATTGCACATTTTTTTAGACTGCATAAACACTAGCTATCTCTTGTATGTAGAGCAGTTGTCTGTGTCTGAGAGTGTGTGTACGTGTGTATGTTTGTATGTGTATAACACATCTCCAAGATACTCGAGAGTACTGTAAAGTTGGACATTTTTCTCAATCCCCAAGCTTTTGTCCGCATGATATCGACATATTTGATAAAACATCGATCTTTTTGCTATCCCGAACGGATCCTCAACGTGTTACGTGGGTCCTTGAATTTGTTTTCAATTCAGTCGATCGTGCGCGCATGCAAGACAAAGCCCACATTCAAACTGCGTTTAAGTGACCTATTGTCTGTCTGTTTATAATCATGTTAGATGGAGCTTTCGGTAACGACGATATACCAATATCTTGACTTAGGTGGTTCGATCCCAAACGACTCCCAGAGTTGTTTAAAAAGTAACCTGCATATCCATTAAAAATTTAGGAGGAGGCGACCAGGAAGACATAGTTAGTAGTTACTTTTGCCCTGGGCAACGGGAAGAGGAATGCGGGGTGAAGGGATGGCGGTGAAAAAGGGAGTGAGGGAGTTGGTGTGTAGGAAGCGAGCAGGAAGACAGGAGACAAGAGAAATGAAGGCGAGCAAGGAAAAGCTGGGAGAGGGGCGGGGAGATAGGTGATCGGGAAAGAGACTGCTTTTGCTCCCGAAAACAGGGTGAATGGGCAACCGGGTAAGATACAGTTTACGCCGTGGGCACCAGGTAGAGGTGAGCGGTGAATGGGGGAACCGGGGAAGAGAGAGCCCTGGGCAACGCCGGTACCATTGCTTGTCTTCTGTATAAAGGCAGTCGTCTTTTTGTGAGAATGTATGTATGTTTGTATGTTTACAAAAAAACGCCTAAAATAATCGACGTGAAGTTTACATTTCCTTAATCGCCTTGCTTTCGGGACATAATATCGAAAAATTAAAAAAAACATCGATTTCTTCATGCCGAACAGATTCTAAAAGATGACGAGGGGTCTTTAAGTTTGTCGCGTTTGGTCGATCACACGCCCTGCGCATGTGCACATGTTACCCACAGCCTATATTTAAACTTCCTTTAATTAACCTATTTTTCCTCAGTGTTTATACTGTTTGTATGGCGCTTTCAATAATGACGAAGGACCAAGGTCTAGGGGGTTATTATTCGATCTTCACCGACTCCCAGAATATTTTATTTTTACAGTGACCTAAATATACGTTGAAAAGGGGAGAGAAAACGACCAAGAGAACAGTGTTAGTACTCACATTTTCCCCGGGCAACTTGGTAAGGGAGCGAAGATGAGGAGGCGAGCGGGAAGACAATGGGGCGAAGGAGACAGGTGTATCAGTGTTTTGTGGGGGCTAGGATGACGGGGCGATCCAGTTTTTGCCACAGGTAACCGGAGAAGAGATATGTCTGTATACATGGTAAAACGGAGTAAACACCTCAGACAGCGCTGGGTACCTTTTCCAGTATATAATAAAACAAAGCTTGTAATAATGTTTTCATATACAATTTTTTATGTCGTACTTTAGTTATTTTTGTTCATCGTTGCGCTGTTTTTCTCTTTGTTCTTTTTCTGCTGATACTTTCGATAAAACGGTTACTCTTAAGTTATTTCATCGTTCTATTTTACACGTTTCATGATCTTTATTACTATGTTTATTTACATTTATATATAATATTACACGCCTTGAATAGGAAAGTGATATATTAAAATCATAACACACACACTATCCTGGATGAGAGATCGATCTGTTTATTTTCCTGTGCAATACTTAAATTCAATGATCAACAAACACTATTTATGTGACCCTGATTCCCTTAATTCTACTTACGATAAGCTGAGAATTATTTATAATTATTCCCCTATTAATCTTCCAAATTATTGGTTTTCTCTTTATTATTCATGTGTTCACTTTTTTATTTCTCTCTTTTAAGACTTTTCTACTCATTTCGTTCTTCCATCACGTCTTCTTTTAATTGAACCAACTTATATCTTATTTAGTGGCTTTAATTTTATCACTTTCTATCACGGGAAAACGGGGCGAAAGGTTTGCATATATTACCAACACCTTTTTCGTTCACCAAATGACAGCGCAACGAAATAACAGACTTGATAAATTATTAAATCGATAATCAAATTCTGATCGACGTCCTACCTTCTTAGTTACAACGCCTCTGTCGGTTTCTACGTGAACGTGTTTCATTAACCTCGCCAACTTTCGACCTTCATTATTCGAAGACCGCCATTAGTTTTCCACCGCAACGTAATCCTAAAACCGGAATCTCGTCCTCAACCCATGTCTAAAATTAACCCTAATAAACCGCAACGCGTGTTTTCGGCCGACAACGTCAAATCTAGTTAGCTATTAGTGAATTATGTTAGACTAAACAAACATCAAGTGTATGTCCAATGTCGATCAGTTGTGACGTCACAGCTTGAGTGAAAAAACATCTAGACTCAGAATGGGAATTTGCTTTACACCAACCAGGGTAATCTTCTAAAAAGTATACTAGTCAGCGTAAAAAGGATGCCCAAAATGTGCATTCCAGAATGAATTTCAAAGAAAGAATGTATATGTATTTATTGGAAACAAGGTTCAAATTCAGGTTTATCCACAATATAGTTTTATGATTCAAACGCACCATCAATAGGAGTAGCACGTTTAGTCGAAACTCATGTACAATTGTGTACATTATTATTCTTGTCGAAAGCAAACGAACATTTATATATCAGCCGAAACTTAGATGAGTACGAGGGGCGTTCAATAAGTAATGCCCCAAACTAACTTTCAGTTGTCTGATCTAAATGAAACTTAGCATGTGTGATTCTTTATATCTGTATGGGTTATGTTGCAAAAAACAGCTTTGAACTTATTGTGGTTTCTGATTTGTAATTGTTTGAACTGAGTCAGGTGTGAAATGGAGCCAGTTGAGTGTCGCGCAGTGATGTAGGTTTTTTATTTGAAAAGGCGCACATTGATGGAGACTATTGATGGAATGAAATTAACTCATGGTAATGATGACCCATTATATAACCTTGTAAAACGCTGGCATCGTGAATTCAACGATGGCCGGACGTCTGTGTAAACAGCTCCCATACCTTGTCGTCTCTCTTCTGCCATTGACGAAGCATCTGCCCGTCAAGTTAGGGCTGCCATTTTGGAAGATCGACGAATTACTATTCACCAACTAGCCCAAGAGGACAAGATTAGTACAGGGTGTATGGAAATTATCATTCATGACCATTTGTATATGAATAAAGTGTCTACCAGATGGATTTTAAGGTTGCTCACACCTTTCCAGAAGCAAGAATGCCTCGAGTGCTCGAGGATGAATTTGGAGGCGTACCAAGAAGATGAATCAAAGTTTTTCAAAAGACTGATTCTACAGGATAAAACTTGGTTCCATCGTAATGATCCAGAGACCAAAGCCCAGTCAATGCAGTTAAAGCACTTGGACTCACCATCTCCAAAGTAGGGAATGGTGCAGCCCTCCGCTAGTAAGGGGATGCACACAGTCTTCTGGGACCATGACGGAGTAGTGCTGACAGATTTCCCGTCAAAGGGTCATACACTTACAGGAGCCTGTTACGCTACACTTTTCATGAAATTAAGAGAAGCTACGAAAATCAATAAGCGGGCCAAGATCAGCAAAGTTATCGTCCTCCTGCAGGACAACGCTCCGGTCCACAACTCGCATGTCGCCAGACCAGAAGCACGGGCGTGTGACTATGAAATCCCCGCCATCCTCCTTACTCTCCTGAATTTGCAGCCTCTGACTTTCATCTCTTCCCAGCCATGCAGTTTTTTTGAAGGAAAACGATTGGGATAAATGCATAACTCAGGGTGGTTCCTATGTAGAGAAAGACTAATAACTGTGCCAAGTTGCATTAATTTACTGCTATGGGAAATAGGTCAGGGGCATTAATTATTGAACGTCCCTCGTATATTGAGAAAGAGTTTAAATGCTACCAAAGACGCGCCTCTAAAGTGTTTTCAGTCTCTCTGTAAAGGTTTTTTCAGAAAAATATGGCATTAAGATACTTATCCTTACAATGAAATCGTGACAAAATATACAAAATTACGTGGTATTCTGAGACCATAAAAGATTCCATCGGTATGGCTATACCCTACTCTCTATGAAGACTAATACTATATCTCCAAATGATACTACTACAAGTAAAAGAACTTGAGTAGATGAATCATTGTCCTGGATTATTTTTAAGACCAATAAAATACCAAAAGAAAGATAAACTATGTCGGAAAAAGAATATTAATATTCTTAACTGCATTACTAACTCAATGCTTAAGAGATATAACCTTAAATTAACATTATGTTACATATGTATCTCATGATGAGATTATGTGTTATCCCCTGAAAGAGGCAAATACTTGATTTCTGAGCGGAAACAAACATTGTAATACTACACACTTGCTTGATTTACTTTATATAACCGGACATTGTTATACATTCTGTGACAAATCGATTCATGAATTAATATAACAAATCAGCAATGAAAGTTTCTTATTACAATTATATTACTTTCAAAGAAAAAGAAAAGTTTGAAAAAATACAACTATTCTTTATGATGAAGTAAATTCGTTTTATCCCGTACGTATTCAGAAATAATATCAAAATAGTCACAACCTTAATATTATTGCCTGTTCCAGGTTGTGATTAGCTTAACATCTCATGCATGTTCCCAGAAATGATGCAGTCATTTATTCTTCTTTTAATATTTCTTGTATTTATTATAGATGCTCGTACTCTTCTAAATATACCTTCCAAAACGAAAGTTGTAATTTTCTTCATATGTGGAACAAAAGTCATTTCACTAGTAAACCTATGCATTCATATGTTATTAAAACACTACTTTCGATATCCAATATTTAACATGTACTTTCTAACAGACTACATGAAAATTAGTCACAGAAGATAAGCATTGCAGCAGTCTCGAAGAATGTCTTCTGAGACGAAAGGAAACAAATTTATGCGATAAACTTCTGCATTGGATATGTTATCAAGCCAATATTTTCTAATATAATAACTATTTAAAATGTATTCTCGAACAAACACAACACGATACATTAAACACGAAAAAATCTTATCAATTAAACAAATAAACTTTTTGAACAATATTCTCAACATTTATGGAACATATGGTTTCCATAACAAAAATATGACCTGATTCCAGAAGGTTATATTTATACGCGAAATATAACACAATTCTTCGTTATCATACTCTATAGTATACGGTATTTTTCTATGTCATTATTCTTTTTGGAGGGGGGTTGTGATTGTTTAAATAAAATAACGTGCTGACTACAATTCAGATATTCTCGTCCCAGAATGTATTGTAGGTTAGCAGGCTTTTACATGAAATTAAAACATCTAAATAAGTACTAATAAAGAAGGAACTTTTTCTAAAGCGGTGAAAAAAACTAACATTTTCTTTCGTTTTTTAAGGGAGGGAGGGCAATCATAGATAAACTGTAGCTATATCTAGCCTAGCCTACACACAGTTTCTAACAAACACGAACACATCGATTATAAATGAAATAAATTAAACACTAACATTTTAAATATTGCAATATTATTTGTGGAATATTCCGCTATCCAAACAAATAGAATCTCCTCATTTCAGAGGAATTTCTTCTGACGCGAAACAAAAAGTTATACGGTATTATTTTATATTAGATACGTTTTTTTTCAAATTTGGGTGAGAGGGGCATTGTTTTTTATAATAAAATAACATTTAATTTAGTTATTTTCGTACAATAAATCTTGGGGAGGGGTCACGTTCAAACATGAATAAAAACATGTAAATAAATACAAATGAAGAAATGTTTCTTTTTCAAACGGTACAAATACTTACATTTAATGTAAATCTCTGAGGTAAGCCAATAAGGATAATTTTGTTGAATTGGTTAGCCCATGAGTGCAGATGTTATTTAAATAGAAAACGATGACGTCATTTTGTTGAAGTCAGTGAACCATCCTGAGTCTGCGGTCACACTTTTCAGTGCTCATGGTATGTCAATAGAACACGATAATGGTGTTGAGGAACTTTTACCCCCCCCCCCGGCAAAGCCATTTATGATGGTAAAAATAAAAAGATTGATAAGCGAGTATTTCTTCAGTTACCAATGGCAAAGTACATACCCGGTGGTGAGTGCCCAGTAAAAACAACAGCAGACAAAGTTATTAGATGTTTAAAACACATTTGGTATTCTTTGAAATCAAATATTGATGAAACTGCGCACCGACGTTGCCGAGCATATTAATTTTGTGGTGGGTATGTGTATTGTCACTTCTGTTGGATTTTTGGTGATCGATAGATTTTTAAACATTGACCTATAGTGACAGACCAATACAAAGACTGGAATCATTTATCTAGTGATATTCATCTGCATGCAACTTGCAATATTCATGAAACCGCAACTAAAGTGTATGTGTTGTTCTTATGTGATAAGTCAAAATACAATTCTCTTAAAACGCATCTCGATACTGTAGCAAAAAGTGAGTCGGCTTATTAGCGCTATGCATGCGTTGGCACTAACTTTCTGTCGTCACAGAGGAGATATTGATGGAGATAATATTGGCGTCTACCTGTTTCTCCTGTGTTTCATTGCAACCAGGGGTCCGGGTTTGTGAAAACATATTTATAGAAGTAATCAAATCCGGTACTTGAGCAAAACTATTACATATCAACAAATTGAATTACTGGCTCTTTGCACAAAATAATCGATTCTGGAAATGTGTCAAAAGGCAACATTCTTCAAAGTTATCTCAGACAGAACTACCAATATCACTCATAAAGATACACTTCCTGTTATGGTGCTATAGGTTTTTGTCTAATAAACAATGACTAAAAGTCATTATTTATGAACATTATATGGGGTATATAGTTTGCGATGCCTAAGCCCGTGGAATATCTTCTTTATTATCAAATGTGCTTTTTCAAGAATGTGTTCTAGAGAAAGACATATAAGGGGCCAAGCTTATATAGGATTGATACCCTTTAATATTTCATCGACAAACGACGTATGCAGATACACTTCACCAAAACCTAAGAACTGGAGCAATAAATATCGGCTCCCAGGGACCAGTCTAACAAACAGGCGCAAAAAGTAAAACATTTTGATCGTTCGCACAGCCAATATAAAACGCATCACACAGCGACAAACTTGTTTTCTCTCTCTTTTTTTTTCTTCTTAGAGTCTGAACAGAGAGAATATGCCACTGATCGCCTTTAAACGATGGGCGACTTGGCTTACTATTAAATGCACGCATATATACACAAAGGCCTACACTCATATCATTTTTCATCGCACGCAACCACACACTGCTGCACATATATTGTCCTACAGAATGTAAACATGGACACAGCGCAACCCCCACACATTATCGATCGCACGAAACCACATACTAACGCATGCATATACACTATTTGTTTTCGAGAAGCTACATATACTCTTTTAACTTAAAATAAACCTGCTGCACGGGCGAATAGCCTAGCTGTACGCCTTGACACTAACAAAATATGAATATACGCTAAAGCTTCACACTGGTATACAAGTTAATTATTCACTGGGTTATCATGGACTTTCAACTCGCTGAAACGTACGTACTCACTTGTAACTTAACATCTCTGAGCTAACACAGAGCGACACACACACATTATCTATTGCACGAAACCACACACCCATGCATGCATACACGCACTGTTAACAAAGGCACACACACGAATGCCTACTAGATAAATCTCAACTCATGTTCATGCACACACATTCGTACAACTACACACGCACAAACGCATTCATCAATGACAGGCATACGCAGTTATCGCTTCTCTTACTTAACATTGTAAATGAACAAGTAATTCGTTGTATTTCGTAAATATATAAATATTTTGTGTTACTTTAAAAGTACGTTTTATTCTTATTTCAACTATAGACATGCCTTATCCTCTATTCTACTTTCATTCATGTTTTAATCTGTTTTAACTGTTTTAATAATACTACTATATCTTACTAAGCTAAGGTATTCGCTGCTACATAAATAATACCACGTCCCTACACTTATGATAGCGCCGGTGTAATGAGCGGAAAAGGTGGAGGTATTCAGATGTTTATGTATGAACATCTGGATCAGAAGATGTTGCTTCATTTGTTCACTGCCCACTACATCAGATTACAAATTACTCGAGACTTGTGCAGAATCAGCTGAAAATACCTTCAACATGCCCCTAAATGGGATGTGTAAGGAAACTAGGTTTTTGTGATTCATTGTAAGTCTAACATTTGGATAAGTTCTAAAAGACAATTCTTTCAGCAGATGGGGCGACCGACAAAAAGCTACAACGGCATGTCTACATAATTTTGTAAATGTTATTGTACTGTTTAGCAAAACTAATAGATGAAAATCACAAAGCTGATGAAGAAAAGGCAGAATTTAACATTGAAAATCAGATGAACTGGACTGTTCTATTCAATTTTTTGTGGTGGAATGAAGTACTAGGAATGTTAAATATGGAAAATCAGACACTGCAATCAAAAACAAATGACATATTCCTTGTCATCAATGTTTTGGAAACTGCTACTGAAAAGTTACAAAATCTCTAGTCCGATATGATGTTTGATACTTTAAAAAGGGACATTTCTTGTGGATGTCACTGTTTCCTGAACGCGATCAAGATAAAGATTTCAAGCAAGTTCGCATTCGCAGAACCAAATGTATGCCTGGCAATCAATATCGTGATGAACTAGTGAGAGATCTAAAAACAAAGTTTAAAACTTTTTTTCTTTTATACATGTGACGTTATGGTAGTTGAGTTGAACACTCGCACTGATGGATTTAAAATGATTGCACACCTGTTAATTTTTTTACAGACAATACGGTTTATAGAAGTTTATTGACCAGGTGTCTCTTCTCGTGTCCAGGTTTCCTAGTGAATTTGGTAATGATTTATTTTTCAACGATATGTATTTTGATAATGCTGATAGCCTTGACCAATATCAAACGGCTGGTGTGATCGGCTATTTGAAGTTTACTTTTTTAAAATGAGCTCTCTGAGATGTTTGTACAATGAAATATTGTTTCTGCTCTTCTTGGCATTGCTCATAGGCATATCAAGTGCGGAAAGAACATTTAGCATTTTAACGAGACTATCACACTATTTAAGGTTTAATTCATTGGCTATTTTTGAAATGGCAGTCGATAGTTCACAAACAATTACCGTACTAAACAGCTTAGGATAAGTAATACTATGTAGTTTCAGTTATTTGTGGTTATTTGTTTTATTCATTTGTAACACTAATTTAACACTTTCTTTTTCATTTCTGTTTCGTTTCTCATGGTTGTTTCGTATTTCATATTTATTTTTGCTATTATGTCTATTTTGTACAGTAAATAGTCATATATTCCTCATTGCTTTTGTGTGTAAAATGGTTGGTTGGTTTGTTTGTATAAGTTACATATTGGTTACAGGTATTGTTAATTTGTACAGTACAGGACTATTTCACAAAAGATAATATGCAATATCATATGAATAGGTGATATACATATAACACATATGTAAGAACTTTGTACGTTTTATGTTGTATAACACATTAGGGGGTCAAAAGTCTCGTCTGCCCCAGGGAACCAAAAGGCTTACATCCGTCACTTGATATACTATATGTATATCTAACCTTACTTTTACACTAAACATTAACAAACAGGAAGAAAATATGATTTTTTTTTAGAAACCGGGTAACATTTAGAATTTTTTTTTACAAAAATTAGCACTAACTGACCAGGAAGTGAGTGCTTATTTTACGTTTAATTTATATAGTAAAGTGTATCCATTCTAAAATATAAAATATTTTCCTTTTTAAAAACCTGTTTTTTTAAGGTTGTTTACATGTTACGACCAAAAATTACCTTTATTCGAAGGGGGGAAATTTATATTATTTGTTTGAGACCGCTTCTACAACATGTTAGATCGCCACAGAGCTTAAACTAGCTAAAAAACTGTCAATGGTTTAGTTATGAATACATTCAGGAGTATATGTAGAGCACATTGACTACTTGACGATTCTACCCATTGGTATACGTCTCTACAGGAGCGTCTATATCTTAAGTTGCAGGAAATTTGATGTATTTATTTTCACTCATGTCGAGTACATGTGAAGTATCTCACCCAAAACGACTTTGAGATGCACGCAAAAAAGTGTTTAGAATCTACAATAGAATATGACACAATGCAGTGTGCAAATATATCCACTCGATTATCTGTAAAACTTTTAATATCCAGTGTAGCAGAAAGGTCTGGGTACATACACCAGAAAGAACAGATGGTAATAAACCATACATCATTACCTATGACTATGTAATTCCTACAGTTACCCATCTATACAACGGGGATGCTAAACCTGACACAATGATATGGGATAAGGGGGATACGTATCAACCCCTGTTAAAGCGTCCCTAATGACGCTGGCTTAAACAGTTATGAGAGGGAGAAGATACCCAAATACGACATGAAAAGAAACTGGAATCTTATGAAGATCTCCATCATTCCAGTAATTACATAAGCAAACAGACTCATGGAAAACAATTTCAAAAATTACCTCACGAATATAACCGATGCACTAAGTTCAAGACGGATACAAACAATTGTGCTTAAAGCGGCATTTAGAATCTTAAAAATATATCTCGTTTGGAGTCTCTGAAATAGCGGATGAATGTCTGTCATCAAGTAAAATGCTCTATCTCACGCAGAACAAAATAAATGAGAACATTTTTTCGAAAATTGAAGATTTGCTTCTCAGTGAACGCAATCGACTCCCTGACGTGTGATATACCCTTTTTAAGACGGTATCTTCAATATAGCTCTGGTTCACATGGTCGGCATTACTTAGGAAATGAATAGTTAAACACTCACATAATTGGCTCACCTCACCTGATTCGTCTAGACACAACCGCTCATTACTGCATAGACGCGTGAAATTAGTTATCAACCGCATGTGCAAACATCTATTGTTCGGGATTGTACTGCACAACTAAATAATGAGCATATTCATGTGTGTCATAGTGTACTTTATACTTACTGTAAGACACCAGCATGAGTAATCTAAAGTTGTACAACATTGTCCCTTGATCGTATGAGATGAATGCACAATGGTACTTAAAAAGCATTCACATAAAATGTTGCGTTATCTCAAGAGACGTGATGTTGTGATGAGTGACACCACACTTTTATTATCAGCTTTTTTTTACTACACACACCGTCTACTGTTCCACGTGTAAGTCTGGCTGATTAGCTCAATGCTTGCATTTAATTGCCATATTTTTTAAGTGCATCAAGACTTTAAAATTATATACAAACATTCGTGTCTATCACACTAGTGACTTTATTGATGGCAAACTTGCCTCTCTTCTATTTAACATAGATGATGATAAGATTGCAACAACCAACTAGGGTAAGAGTGTAACTACTTAAGGTACTGCATCAATTTCTTCATTACTCAAGGAACTTAGTAATAAATAGATAACTAATTCTAGCTCCAAAAATTATATGCCACATTTCAACAATACACAACTGCTTGTTAAAATAAAAGCTGATATCTTCATGCCCAATTATGTTACTCTAAAATATTGATATTCGAAAACTATACTTTTCTGGTTATTGTTTTATATTAACATTGTAAGGTTTGTGGTCGCGCCTTATCATCATTAGCAGCAAATAATTTAATAGTTTACGATTTAGCAAATATTACTTTAGTCTATATACTTTCCCGGGTAACGCCACAACACTGGTCAGCTAGTTATATTTAACGAGGCAGATAAGGCATTTATAATATTACCTTTTATGACATTTATAGATTAATAGATTCTTGCTGCGCTGAAAATGAAGCATACAACATTGCTGCGTACACATCCCATCTATGTGTGCATTATGTTTTTGAATGCATCGTTGAATACACTATGATACTTGACGAACTTATTCCTTTCTTATGAGTTTAACTATGAAACATTCAATGACTTAGAAATAATATGCCATATCCTGGCGCTCATAGAGTAAAACATTATGGCATCACATACAATAAGACTTTATGAAAAAACGTATACACCTGTTAACCATGCAGTCGACTGCATCTTCTACAATCTTTTACGTATGGGAAACATATGTTAAACGGTTTCGTTTGACTAATGGCAGAAAAACATAGCATACACATTTTAGCAGTCGTTTCCATAACATCATTTTCAGTGTGAATAACTTACACGTTGTCTTGCTTGTGAGTACTTTATTCTAAAACAATTGGTGAAACCAATGACAACACCAGAAATACGCATGTAAAAAAATCGAAACATGCTGTTTCATACGAACTTACTTATTTATACTTGAATTCAATTACCAATTCACAAGCTATATTTCATCTTTAAAACAACAAACAAGTAAGTTGACGCCAATGTATTCTTCACAAGACAATCGAAGGTCCTTATTAGAAAAATTACAACAAATGTATTTGACGCAAATATTTTTAAAGCTGTCATTTATTATTTACAGCTGGCAGAACTTTCACCACAGTACATGGCACTAAACACATTCGAGACCATTTAGGTATTGAGCAAGCAGATCAGCTGATGAAATCCATTTTACTTGAACTATAAGCGATGCTACTTCTCCAGTAGCATTTAATCATTGACTGATACCGAAATCACTAAAAGTGGAAATTAAAAACATTCCATGAAACCATTTGTTATATATATATATATATATATATATATATATATGCATTTTTAAGGCTACACTGATCTATACAATTGTGCATAACTTTAGATATTTAACCTCCGAATATCAGCCTCCTAATTTCAATAAAATAGATGTGTTTTGATGTGATCAAAAATGGAAACTTAAATGTTAAACCCTTTCTATAGGTAGATCCCTTTTTAAATAAAATAAAATATATACAAATAGTGCCATTTTAGATTCAAACACAGCTAGTCCATAATAAGTATATATTTCTCTAAACGTCCCTACAAAAAAGTAGAAACATACTATACTAATACAAATAGCAAAACAATTGCATAAAAATAATAAATTGTAAATAAATAAAGTTTAAAAAAGGAATAGGAACAGAATACGATAAAAAAATCAATATTTTGAATTTAAAAAAGCCTAAATTAAAAACCAATAGAATAACACTCACATGATGTATTTTTTCATGCTAATTCATAAAAATTCAATCTATATTTTAATATAACAATTAGAACTAGTAAGTTTTACAAAAGACAGGAAAATGTTTACCTTATATCAATCTGCATCGCTTTTTAATTTTAGAATTTATTTTAGGTGCTTTTTTCCCGTTTTCAATCGTGATCTAAAAGACTTGTAATAAATTAAAATAGACAATGGATGTGGCGATTCGATGTCGTTAGTTTAAGAAGCGAAATATTGAAAATTAAAGAAAAATACAACTAATAAATGTAACCAATCGGTCAAATATATAACTATCGAGCCATCTGTATAGTTTACTTATTTAATCGCTTTTTGAACTTTTTATTAATTTCAAAATGCATTTAACTATAACGAACCATTCGATCACGTTGTCGGTATATTGTTTTTAAAGGTGTGTAAGCTGTCATAAACAATCTAGTAAACAAACACTTCAAAAATTAAGAACTAACAAAAGTCGACAGAACAGTAAATGTTCTTACGTCTATTGAAAGCGATTCGTTGTAATTTTTTTCTCATCTTTATAACCGATTAACTACACTGGGCAATCACATACAAATTAAAATATAGTATACTATTATAACAACAATTCATTTACTAAATAACAACAAACAAAAGAAAAATATTATATAAACAAAAAACACATTGCTTTTTTATTATAGGGTATATTTTTATTCTATGGTATATATATATATATATATATATATATATATATATATATATATATATATATATATATATACATTTAGGCAAACATTATTAAATAACACGGAGTGGTTTTGTTTGATGCGACTTTTTTTATTTTTTCAATTTTCCGAATTGTCCATCTAATGTTTCGGTCAAATTGATGTAAATATGATCCATGGGTCTCTTGTTCTATTCTTTTTTCTTGTTTGCAAGTACTTTCGATTTGAATCGTCAAATCATCTTCAGGCGGTATTAGTTTTAGTGTCTTTACAAATTATGACTTTACTGTTGTGCTCATTTCTGAATTATAACGGCAAGTAGTTATAACTTGAAAACGCGTTCGTAAAGTTGAAATGTATATGAGAGCGTGATGGGGTCAAACAATGTACAAAGAGCGTGATGGCATCAAACAAAACCACTCCGTGTTATTTAATAATGTTTTCCTAAATGTACATATATATATATATATATATATATATATATATATATATATATATATATATAGAGAGAGAGAGAGAGAGAGAGAGAGAGAGAGAGAGAGGCAGACAGACAGACAGACAGACAGACAGAGGGAGATATATACATACATACATATATAAATACATAGCTAGAATCGTACAGAGGATATATATGTGTGTGTGCATGTTTGTTAACAATTTCAGGAAGTATTTCAGTTATGTTATGATATTATAAAGCAAGTGTTTTAAACCTAACACAGAATAAATTTTACTAATCTCATGCATTTCATTCTGAAATATATATTTAATGAAATAAACCTGCAATAATGGTTGCTCAATCAAATAATAGAATTGTCCACACATACGGATCAAGTAATTTCTTATTAATTTCAGACAAAATCGTGACTATGGCGACCATATGTTAATAGTTGATTACGTGAATATCTTGAGTAGTCGTTTGTTAATCAATGTTAGCCACGTAATTGGAAGCTACCTTAAAGTTGTTATCTTAATGGCTATTCCGCTTCATTTCTTTCTACTAGTAAATGTTTCTTGCATCAGCAAGATGTTGATATGCATTGTAACATATGGATAGAGTCAGCAATGGAAGACAGTGCGCGTCTAGATACCTACAAATCGCAGCACACCCCAGAGGACAGCGAGCGATTTTGGCGATAATCCGACGCCTTACTCTAAACACACCCACACACACACACACACCCACACACACACACACCCATACCCACATGTGTATATACACTGCCAGACAAAAGTATGTAATGTTCTTCAAATGTTTGAAATTCTCATCTTAAATGTGTACCTTTTTATGAATGAATTAAATCATCGCAATGTCTTTATTTATACAGATGTTCGTGACATATTAAATATGTTTTACAAAGATAAGCATACACATATCTTTTTAAACATTAGAGTCATCAAAACAGTTTATATTTCCACACGTAAGTTGAAGATACTTATTTATAATTTTTTTCTCCAGGAGTTTCGGGGCTGAGTCGCACTTGTAAGTGGTTAATAAAACACATGTTCATTATTATTAAGTACGCTTATTTATCTCTGCACTAAAACATTCTTCTTACCAAATGACAAATACTCATGAAATTACACTTGAGCAAATACAAGACTTAATTACCTAAAGAAATAATATACAAGCAGTAAAATGTTTAAAAATACGCTGATTGCAGTGAATTATACAGTGTAATATCATCACAAAAAACAGGACAAAATACATATAGTAGGACTCTTTAACCACCAACATTAAGAAGAGGGTTGAAGATAATGTTATTATAATAACAACTATGTTTTCATAATCACAGTCAACTTAACAATGTCGGGACACATCCACTATGATACAAATCGGTAAAGCTTACCCATATGACCAACATGATATTTAGAAGTGACTATTAAAAAAGTAGAATTTGATTAAATGTTACAAGTGGGCCAAAGTGCGCAAACAGAAAAGTTAAACCATTTTGACTTACAAATCAAATGTCTAAATATTTGGCTAAATTATAAGAGTCTATGTGAGGCGTAGAATTTATGTAAGAGATGCAACTTTCTGTATCACGACAACTGAAAAAACATAGACGAGTCTCCGCTACGTTTGTATGGGGGGAATAGTGCTATTTGTAAAATACAGAATTGAAATACTTCCTTGAGATGTTTATGTAATGTGTCCCAAAAAAATCCATAGACATTTGACTTGTAGTGTATATATATATATATATATATATATATATATATATATATATATATATGGGCGTTGTGCTGGTGATTCTATGCTGAATCTACGAACTGTGTTAGAGCCCATGTGACCGCTTGCAAATGCTCTCATGAGAATAGAGAACGCGAAACAACGGCGTCGGTAAGTATTAACAAATTAATATTTTAAAAAAGTTATAATTAATGCCACTTTTAGATGTAATAGTCTTAATAGTAGACCCCTTTTTGAAATAACAACGATTGTTTTTATGCTACGATTAAGTAAAGTTCCGCTCAAGCTTTGAAAACTATCGACTTTTTGACGCTACCCTTCGCCTCGCGGGTACGTGTACGTTAATTTCAATTACTGTATGCGCTTATTTATCGCGGCCGTGCACTTCGACGTTAGGCTCGTGATTCTAAGCTGAATCTACGAACTGCGTTCGAGCCCATAAGATCGCTTGCAACAGCTATCCCAGCACTGATGAGGAAGGAAAACCCTACACGACGTTGTCTGTAGGTCTAAAACACTTTAATATTTATGTATATACATATATAAATATATATATATATATATATATATATATATATATTAATTCGGCTGTGTCTTACAGAAGATCAGAAAACATTAGTATCGTCGAGTTAAAAGCCTATAAAGATGAACAGCACGTGACCGCTTTCTTGGACTCTTGTTACCCTCGGTTGTGATTTGTAATACTAAGATACATAATTCTGCGGAACATAATTAAAAGTGTAAAGTCCAACATCTTAAAGTGACATCTCAAATAACCTAATGTTTTAAATTCTGTTTATTATTAATCCTGAAAACTCCCTATGTTTGTTCTGTTTTTCTTTCATACACACATGCATACCCCAGGTTTTTTTGTGTGCAGAGGTAAATAATTATAGAATATTCACGATGTTTATATAATAATTCACAGTAATAACAATAACTATTTACTTATCATAAGCAATGTTATTTATTAAGAAACATAGTTTAACTACACATTCAGAACACGTTCCAGCCTTATTAAGATCGATATCCTCAGGGCAAGACGTATAGCAACCATCTGAACAGAAACCTAACCTAGATTACAATTTGCTATACTACAATTGGACACCTTTTAATTGCGGTTTATTGCTTAAAAATATGGATACATTTTACTTTCATACATCGTTAAAATAGTTCATCTTATATCAATCATGCAGATTGGGAAACTAATAAGTAGAATA
The DNA here is from genome assembly GCA_963556195.1 of Sepiola atlantica. Lineage (NCBI taxonomy): Eukaryota > Metazoa > Mollusca > Cephalopoda > Sepiida > Sepiolidae > Sepiola > Sepiola atlantica. Next base: position 121,165,108 of record OY744517.1, on the reverse strand, counting down.
GAGTAGAGATCACACTTTTTTATGGAGGGATCTTCCCGCAAAGATTTAAAGAATTATTTTGGATTTCAAAACCAACAAAATAATCCCTTGTATTTAGTAACTCGAAGGTTTCGATAATTATCTACTGAACATACAAATGCATATTACCTTTCATACAAGAATTCAAAAAAAAATCCAAATGAAACTAAAGAATGCAGTTTAAGAATTTGACTAAGTAAAATACATATTTGTTAGGGCTGACAAGACCCATACTTTATATAATCAAACACACCACAGAAGCTACCCACTATTTGAGCAGAAAGCCACAAAAATATGTACAAAATCAAACATTTAGTTGTCTTAATGAATAATACAGCAAAACATAGCATACAAACAAAATATTAGTAATAGAATAGTGAAATAGTGAAACTAAACAAGACACTAAACTAGACCACTAAACAAGGAGTCGGAAAAGTTAGTAAGAAAATGTTAAAGGCGATAAACTAGCAGATGTAAACATTTACAAATTAAATCAATGGATGAACACAACTGACACTATAAAATGTGTTTATGAAATTATAAACAACACAGAATTTCCAATTAACCATTATAAACTATTATTCATCAATAATAAAATAACGTATTGAAATTGCTATAGAACATGTTAGAGTTCTCTTTGATATTTCAGAAAATAAGAAGAATACTATCAGAAAATGCAGAACTACTGAACTTATAAATAAAGATGGGTAATATACTACTCGTTTTATACGTCAATATGCCCACCACACGGAGGTTATCTTAACATACAATATTAGCATAGCCATTGATGTGGAAACGATGAGCTTATACACAGACGATGGTCTACTAATCGTAAATAAACTCTAAAGTGACTAGATATGAAATAACCAAAAAGATAATTGTTCAACAAATGAAAATGTTGGGACTGAATAGTAGAACTAATATCCAATATGATACAAGTACGTGCTCTTAAGGTAACTCTTAACTAAGAGAAGAGAATCTGTAACATCATACAAAATATAATACATATCCAATTTAATTTAATCTACTCTAAAACCACCAACAATCAGTCATCAAACATATGCCTTAATCAATAGAACATTAATGAGTTACACCCCCTGTAACGTGCAAATGATTAATGTACATACATTACTTGATAACACAACATTAAAATGCAACAGTTACAAAATAGATTGCTATTAAATATCTAATAAATACTTTAATAACTACTTGTGTATGTGTATACAACTGTGTACCGTAATAATTCTACTAAGAGTTATTATTATTAATGATAATAATATAATTCTATATTTCGAATATTTTAATACACACTATATATATGCACAGAAAGATCAATCGAAACACGACAGCTGATCGTCTCATGATCCCATGGGCAGGGATATGGAAGTGAATGTTAGAAATTTGATCCCAATGTCTACATATATTTACATTGTTTATCCGCATGTGTGCATGCATAAATACACGTGTTTACGTCAGTAATATGAATCGTTCAATATATAAGATTTCATATTAGCATGCCAATCTAAATTATACAAATGTAATAGAGAAATGGAAACATATACATGTATATGTGTGTATGCGTGTAGCATATAATTATTCAAAGACACGTGTTCTGTTGTCTATAACTCACCTACGTAGATAGAATTAGCGAGCTTCTCCCTGTATATATATATATATATATATATATATGTGTGTGTGTGTGTGTGTGTGTAAATGTGTGTGATAGTGTTTGTGTGTCTTTGTGTGCATGTTACAATATATATAAATGGATATTAAATTATTTTAAATTACATAAGCCAGCGTTTCAAGGTTTCGCTCTTAACAGTAATTAAAGTGAACATGTCAGACAGTCACAGGGCGCAAACCAGGTTCACGGCGATATATAAGGCTCCGCACGCTTGCGCTCTACCCCCAATGGGATTATTACGTGATACATGAGCAATTAAATTATAGTTGTGCCTTAATGGAGCGGGCAGTAAACATCATACACTCTAGAGGGTTCAACCAAACTAATCGGAACTTTGTGTATAGCTAAATGGCAGTCCGTTCTTTAGATCCTGCACTGTGCTCAGCTGTAATTTTATATAGAGAATTCATGAAAATATTTATAAATAACTATAAAATTATTCTTACAAACATACGGCGGGGTTTCAAGCTTTCCCTCTCATCACTGTAGGAAGCGACAATTTACGACGGTCACTGATCGCGAGCCCGGTTCACAGAGTCAACGAAATATATATATATATATATATATATATATATATATATATATATATATATATATATATATATGTGCATGTAGGTGAGTGTGTGTATGTTTGGTGCGTCAGGTCAGCTTATGTTGAAAAAAAAATCAACGAAGTACTTTATCGCAAAAAGTCAGAGTTAAATAACAATGCTGTCTTAAATATTTATATATATATATATATATATATACATATATATATATATATATATATATATATATATATATATATGTATACGTTACATATTAAACCGGCGTACCGCCTTTTCATCGTGATGGACTGGCTTTTTTTACTTTTAAAAGTGGTCTTAGCCCATGACGAATGTTAATTCACTCGAACTGAAAATAACAGGGTCAATAGGCGTTTAAACACCACTCCTCTCTGTTGTGTTTATGGTTTGCTTTTTCCCTCCAGTTTCGATGGAGGGGCTTTTTGCGTTTTTGGCTTTACAGGGGCGGAGTCGAAGTAGGCATTTCTACATTAATGGGGGATATTTGAGAGGTGACTTCTAGGGAGTTTAAGAGCTGGGTTTTAGTAGAAAGGGGTGACGGTTCGTAGTTTTGCGGGGGAAACACAACGAGTTGGCTTGGGGTTGCTGATAAGAGACGAAAGGGGGAGACTCGTGGGGAGTGTGACTTCGGGGTTTTCTTAGTAGGATGAGTTTATACGATCTTTCCGGGATTCGGTGATAATAAGAGTAAGCATGGCTTCTGGTAATGGACGGGAGCTGGACGATTTTGAACGAGAATTGGGGATCGATTTGTTATTGATGGGCTTAGGGCTGGCCTCTTTGTGTAAGTCGAGGCTGATTTGGGGGGTGGGTGTTTAGTCTGAGATTTACAGGTGAATTTGGTCAGCAATTTGATGAACGGGACGCTGAACTTTGTTTTTTATATTAGGTTTTATTTGTTCATCAAACCGTTTCTTTAGTTGAGTCAGCAGAACGCAGACATAAAATGATATAAGTCAATTTCTTTTGACCAATGAGAACACAGGCAATTCCGGAATCATACTCTTCTTCGCAAGATGGGCTCGCCCATTTCAGTGCAACAACCTGTTGCGCTAGTTGTTATATGTTGTAAGTCCGATCCTTGATAGCAACCTTTTTGCTTGACATTTTTCACTTTACCAACTTCATGCTTAACAAAAACGGATCCTCTTATGGCGGAGAAAAAGCCAGTCGGTACTAATTTAACCGCACCATCTTTGCCTAAGACCATCAAGTTCGCTATCTCTCCCTGATCACCTCATCACACAAATGGTACTGCGGGTCGATCTTATGCATGTGCAGTTTATTATATTTAAGTCTATATTGCTGTCACTGTCACATTTATTTCTTACATTATTCTTACCTTTATCATTATTGCTGAACATGTTATTTTTTCTTCTGTGTGAGTTTATAATTGTATCTGTTATAATTTATCTACACAATTATCCTGTATTCAATTATGATTAAAAGAAATAGGATTTTCAACAAGGAAAGTGTATCCAGTGCTAAAAGAATTCATATTAGTTATGTTATGTGCTTTATTTGTGTTCTATTCATTGCATATTATTGAATCAGTAACAAAGCACATTTCCTTCGACATTTAATAACTACAATTTAAAACTGGTTTATATAGTGTAAATAAAACTACTAACCATCCTAGACATATCCCATCTTATCATTTCGCAGCGGATCACGCACACATTTTGATGGTTGGCTGAGATTGCAGTTGATGTCGATCGGCAGTAACTCAATCAAAATTCGCTGTCATACTTTGTGCGACCCTCGCAAAAGGTAACGTGTCTATTCATTAAGTGTTCAAATAGACCGCACCCGTAAACATATGATTCAAAGAATGTGTTCACACATTGTAAGTGAGAATAAGACATATTGTTTTAGTACAATTATCTTTTCTTATTCCGCGAAATATCTTTGAGAAAATAAAAACTAACTATTATAATATATATATATATATATATATATATATATATATATATATATATATATATATACACTATTTTAATTCAGCACAATACAGCATTTATAAAATGATTAATATTTTGTAATCATGTACTAAATTCGACACTCAACAATACTTCTCTATGTGCATAAAAATTCACTTTTATTATTACTTATACACACAAATGAAAACCTTAAAATGTAATGATTTTCTCCTCTGCACATATTTCCTATCAATTAAAATGAGATAGTAGATCTTATTACAATCTCAAATCTCAAACAAGACAACTCACCAATAATAAATAGGCATATAGCTCTAACGACTAACACTAATAACAACTCCATTAACACAAGACTTAATAAACTAGGCATAAACATAACACAATTAACTTCAGCAAGTATTAATACTTTAATCAAAACATCTAAACTTAACACTACACCTAATGTCAAAGCGGGCATATTCTCCATCCCTTGTCTAGATTGTAATAAGATATACATAGGGGAGACACAACGTTGTCTGGACAAGCGGATTTCTGAGCATAAAAGAGCGATTAAAACCAACAACACGCTTAACACCTTATATGCTCACACTATGGAGTATGGGCATTGTTTTGACTTTTATAAATCTACTTTAATCAAGATAATACATAATAAATCAACACATCAGTTAATTGAATCTGCACTCACAACCTTTTTCCACAAATAGAATTAAACAGATAATGGGCTTGTGATTAACCTCTCCTAACCTATCAACAGCAATTATTTATTAAAACAAGATATATCTAGACACCGGTTGATTCCCTGAGTTCTGACTAAGTCTTCCTTTGGACCCCCTTTCTACTCTTTATTCTTTTACTTTTCATTCCCGTTACTAATTTTTTTCTATGTATTTATCTTTGACCCTATACGTATTTACATATCTCCCCTCTCTACATGAACCTTACAACTATATATATTTCTCATAATTGATAGACTTTCTCGTCTTTTGTCAATCTTTTCATTTTTTTCGTTCGCTCTTGACAAAGCCCATATACCGTCGGATTATTCTATCTTTTCATCTACTCATATATATATATATATATATATATATATATATATATATATATATATATATATATATATATATACTCCGTTGTTACATGTTTAAAATCATCGAACTTACAATTGTAAGAGGTTGATATATATATATATATAAAGACGATCAGGGATATAGCTAAATCATATATTTTCGCACACCTATATATATATATATATATATATATATATATATATATATATAGAGAGAGAGAGAGAGAGAGAGTGAGTGAGAGAGAGAGAGCAAAGTAATATACACACACGGGCGTCGAAAAGGATATAGGTATAACCAATAGTTCAAGTCCAATGGCAGATCTTCATCTAATACTCCCTAGCTCACCATAGTAATGGCGGTTGTAAACCAGAATGGTCAGAGCTATGCCGCCTGGAATCATATTCCTTTTCGTGACATCCAAGTTCGATAGGTTTGACCTCAGCTGTATGGGGCCGTAATTCAGTTAGCAGAATTCTGGTGAAAGTCCAGTAAAAGTAGGAATCAGGATCCGCCATTCTTTAGTCCTCCCTGTTTCTTAATCTGTCAATAGGCCAAATTGAGAAAACATCAGATTTTGAGTTCATGAATGTCGAGTTTCGTATATTTTCATTGTAAAGTTTACGTCACACAGTGGGTATCGTATTAATAGTAAAACCGTACATTCGTAATGTAAACAGACTAACGGTGAATATGTTGCCGAATGATTCGTATCCTTGTGTTTACATACAAAATCTATAAATATATCGAATCAGTGACCAAGCAAGTATTTAAAGCAAGTCTTTTTTATATTTATTCAAGACGATGTAAGAAATATGGCAAATTATGACTAATATAATTTGAATGGCAGGATTAGTTCTTCATATATGAATATAACGCCAGAATTAAAGTGGTTCACTAGAATTAAAACATATATCATCGCTGGTTGCGGCTAAAAGATGTTCGGGGTGTAAGTAGAGTGAAGAATGCACATCTATTCATACTTGATAGTACATATATATATATATATATATATATATATATATATATATATATATATATATATACCTTAAGTATAATCAACATTGGTAATTTAGAGCAACACTTCATCGAAATGTAACTATATGCATATATGTTAAGAATGATGTTTTATTCATACATACATTCACACTTAATATGTGCAGACATGTTTGAGTTACAGCATAATTTAGCTAAGCTTCTTCAGACCGAATTATGTATTACAAAGTTACAAAAATACAAAATAAAATATTTTCAGGCATTTAGGGAGTATGAGTGGCAGTTGCTTCTGTGAGGAGATTTATTTGGTTAAATTTGTATGTATCTACCATACATCTCATATTTGTTGGAGGATCGGATGTGAACACAAGTTAAGTCTCTAACTAAACAATATTTGTTGATAAGCGAATCTCTATAATCATACATCTACGTGTACATGGTCACATCGATTACGTACCCACCAAGCATTAAGGCACCCATATAATACATAGCGGGTATGTACGCGTTAACAAAAAAAAACTTCACATTTTAGTACCATGCCAATCTATTTCGTTACATAGAAATTCATCAACCACCCTAATTACATGCGGTTCTTCAAACGGATAGTGAAGAGATAGAAGCATTGTAGACATTATATATCAGAATTAATATAGATATATTTACATATTATCGTGAAAACAACAAAAATATAAGAAGGTAAGTTGAAGTAAATCGTGCCTCCCTGAAATGATATTTGTGATCGTACACACACGCACACAAACACACCCACCTACCCCCCCACACACACATTTATATATATATATATATATATATATATATATATATATTAGTAGATGTTATACCCCAATCTCTGCATTGATAATAAGAATGATGTGGCGATCAAACAATATTTAGCCAATTAAATAAGAGAATCACTCGTCATACCGACGTTTTAAGTCACATCAAATTATTTTAAATAATACCCCTATTGTGAATGGGGCAATTTAAATAAGAACGTTTACCTAAAGGTTTGAAAATGTATTTTATTTTAGTTATGAACTCTATTGGTATTTAATCCAATTTAAATATTAGGCAATAGGAAAAAATATTCCAGCTTAATTGATTACATATCTGAATTAACTCCACACTTAGTTTTATATTAAAGTGAAGTAAATAGATAACCACAATATTAATGACGTAACGTATGCCAAGAAAATTATCTTTGAGTTAACTTAAGTATTTGATGGATATACTATAATGACTACATAGCTAATATGGAATAATAACACAAAAATAATTATCGCTGCAAGTACTGACTGTGATCTGAGGTTTCAAGATGGCAGACTGTGTGTCCACTGTAAATTTTTGGACATTTATCTTTCATGCCACGCTAAAGTGTAACATTTTCCGAACTAAGAAAATGTTGTTTTTCGGACAGGACATATCCGATATTGACATACAAATGTTGGTTGGTCTACTTTTAGCGCAACGAATTCCTAACCTAATTGCAGTAAAAAGTATACGTTGTTAAAAAGTATACGTTGTTAAAATGTGTACGTATGGTTAAATAACATCTTGCTTCCTTATAGATATTCTCTTGTTACTAGTTAATAATCGAGTTTAATTGGAATAGGGTGGTAAACATCGAGTATGGAAAATATATGCCAACATATATATATTTACACTCACACACACCCACACACACACACACGCACATATATATATATATATATATATAAAAGATAAGATAGAAGAAATAAGAGTGATAAACATGTACGAATGTCGAAATTTATTTCAAATTTCGATTGTTCAATGCAATGAGTATTCTGTAATACACTAGTGTGTATTATTCTTTCCTTAAACCAAGGCTTTTCAAAGATCGAAATCTTATCATCAGAGGAGAAATACAGATAGTTGGCTGTAGAAAAACCAAACTTCAGATATATGAAAAACATTATTAAAATGTAGTGAAAGTAAAGTTAACTATAGGTTCCATCTACTATAGGTTCCATCTACTAAAAGTTTACTTTTGGTTTATATTTGATCTTGTATATATATATATATATATATATATATATATATATATATATATATATACGCGGAAAGTTGGTGATTTCAATTGACGGCATGAAAATGGAGGATTTCAAACACGCCATCTTCGATATTGTATGCACCAGACGCTCATTGAAAAGTCGTCGATTTCTAATCGATAACAAACTCAACAGTACAAGACATAGATATTAGAAAACAAAATTAAAAAAAAAATATATATATATATATATATATATATATACATATATACATATATACATATATATACACATATATATATATATATATATATATATATATATATATCACTTGATGAATTAAAAACAGAGAAACCCAACTACCCCGAGCAGACAGTTTAACTAAGGAATTTATCTGTTTTGCATATTTCTTTTCTTTTTACTACCTGACACGTATGCACTGGAAATAAAACAGACACGCACACCCATATACGACCTTGAGACCCGACCCCTAGTGGCCGGTTTGTTAAGTATTAATAACATTAATTTTGTTCGCCTTTTTAAGAACTCTGTTAACATTTTATAGAAAACTTGAAGAAAATTACCTAAAAAACAAAAAAAACTGCATCTCGGACTTTGCTTCTAAACTCGTATCATAAATTAGGCACAGAATTGTAAGTAGCATGTAAATTATTTTATTATTTTTCCTTTTTTATTCAGTATTATTATTTTATTATCCTACTTATGCGCTTATGATTGCCTGATTTCATCTCTCTCTCTCTCTCTCTCTCTCTCTCTCTCTCTCTCTCTCTATATATATATATATATATATATATATATATATATATATATATATATATATATATATATATATATATACTGTGTCGGTATGTTTAATTGTGTGTATAACATACGTTTCCATCCAACAATATGTATTTTAGTGAACTTATCATTTCCCATGATAAATATTTCGCGATTTACAACATTATATATATTCGTGCTACTTATACACTGTAAATTGTTAGTTTGATTAGCAGTATAATTCATTCAGACGTGTATTCTTTCATTTTGGTTATTGGCAGTTTCCGTTTCTAAGGCGTCGACCTTCATGCAATCAGTCAATGACAGAACTATGTAGATATAAGACGCAATTGCAATAATATAAATTACCAATATCGCTCATGACCTAATGCAATCTTCATCCCATATTTTTCATTCATTTTTTTCGACATGTGGACTTGTCTTTGGATTTAGATTCAATCATTCTGGGTGTTTTTCTTTTACTAGTCACGGTGTTAAAAGAAATTACTATTCAGATAACGAACCGAACAGATAGATTTCTTTAAAAAAGAATGAAAAACAAACTGTCTTTCTGGCGAGGAAGAATAAACACAATAAACACCTACGAGATGTGCCTGCGTTAAATGATAACGAGTTTACATGTAGAGACAATTGATAAAGATATATAAAAGAAAATGATACTTATGTGGATGACACAATAATGAAGCGAATGCACTGACAAGTCTACCATTACGAAGATGATATGTTCGTTAACAAGTTACAAAATGAAAAGATCCAATCACATTTTGTTATATACTTTTATCGGTTAGGAGCTCCTTGGAAACTGCAAAACAAATATATATATATATATATATATATATATATATATATATATATATATATATATATATATATATATATATAGATAGATAGATAGATAGATAGATAGATAGATAGATAGATATTTATATAACTATATATATATAGATAGATAGATATATAGGAATAACACTATGTCTATGGCGAGTAAGATACATACATACGTTTGCATTAAATTCTCGCAGTGGACTATCAGGCTAAATGTTTGGGTATATTGTTTGCGATTGCTTAATATCTAAGTAGTGTTTAAACAAACTAATAAACCAATTTGATTATTATGCATGATAACTTTCTTTTTGACAATGGTCAAACTCGTCTAAAACAAATACTAAACCATGCTTTGTTTGACATCCCTTTGTTTTAGACGTGTTTTGATTCAGTTTCTTTAATACGGGATATATATATATATATATATATATATATATATATATATATATATATATATATATATATATATATATATATGTATATATATATATATATATACATACAATACATTACGGTATTATATGTGCATATACTGTAAATCATAACTAATATATGTATATATATATATATATGTATATATATATATATACATACATATATATATACATAGAGAGAGAGACAGAGTGAGAGAGAGAGAGAAAGAAAGAGAAAGATTTAAATATAGATATATTTACGTATGTACACATTATGTACATGGAGATATATATATATATATACATATTTGCATACATGAATTCATATATGTGTACGCATATACGCACTTATATAAGTATAATAATATTGACAGCCACGTGTGTGCGCGCGCACACACACACACATATATATATATATATATATATATATATATATATATATATATATATATATATATATATACATATATATACATTGAATCGCAAGCATGAAAGATTTAAATATAAATATATTAACATATGTACACATTATGTGCATAGAGATATTTATACACATATTTACATGCATGAATTTTTATATATATATATATATATATATATATATATATATATATATATATCTATATATATATATATGCCCTTATATTAGCCTAATAATATTGGCACCAACACGTGAGCACACCCACACACACACACACACGCACCCACATACATATATATATAGTATCACAGGTATGAAAGAAATACATGTTTTATGATTCATGATTACACGTAAAATAAGCCAGCCGACCTGTGTCGCCCTCACTAAATAAGAGATATATCAAGGGATCTTTTAACAATTTAGAAGAGAGACAGAAACATTCCTGTATATATTCAAAATAAATGATTTCGTTTGCGAATGTCAAACTTATTGTACTTTACCAAGGTAAACAAATGTAAACCGATAATTTGTTCAGCGTATTACGTTTTATTTCGGAAAAAAAAACATAGTTATTTTCCTTTTGATGACTGACTAATAAGATCCAGAGGATAGATATCAATTAACAAATTATTTGTAATAGTTCTTATTTCTTTGTTATTTGTATAATTTGTATAATTTTCATTTCCTTTAAAGAACATATCAGGGGTAACTGTGTTGTTTTGAACATTAATTTTACGTAGCAAGGTACATCTGTTACTCACAAAAGAGTCAATCAACACACACGCATATATATATATATATATATATATATATATATATATATATATATATATATATATATATATATATATATATATATACTTCTTTGTAATATAGCAGGGAAAATCCCAACAGGGTGCTCGATAAATTTGGAATTAAAATTAAAAATTAAGAGCGTAGTATTTATTTATTTTGGTACAGAAAAATTATTATCACATTCCGGCTCTCTCCAGTTTCTGTTGTAATCTGTCTCGGAAATGTGAAGTCACGTGTCATTCTCGTTTGGACGCGTTATTTGTTTAGAGTGTTATGTATGTTTGTTTAAATTGAGTGGAAATCAGAGAGAGAGAGAGAGAGAGAGAAAGAAAAAAGCGGAAGAGAGAGAGTTTGGCAGCAAATCATTATTGATGTTCTCTTTTGGTTATCTTTTTATTCTTCTCGACCGAGCTTTCTCTTTTCGGGGGCAACCTAATATTAATAAAATACCATTTAATATCGGCACTAACGCTCTATCCGTTTCACATACTTAAAATAAATGTTAAAAATAAAATAAGAAAATGGAAAGAAGAAGAAGAACACTATAGAAGGGAAAATAGCCGTTGAAAGAAAAATAAAACACAACCTCCTGATGACGATCGCGACATCGAAAGCGCTTGATTGATTGCCGAAGAAACAACGCTGAGAGCCATGATGTTCAAACTACTAAGGACACCAGAAAACTCGCACACCGCGTCGAGAAGATAACACAGATAACGAAACGCGTAAAAACATAGTATTAAATGAAGCTTATATATATATATATATATATATATATATATATATATATATATATATATATATATATATATATATATAATGATAATAATCCAGGTAAAAAAACATCCGCACGGTAGTAATCCAAAGAATTTAAACCGGGCTTATAAAAAGTGCTCAATATCACATAGAGATTTATGTATGATTATTTTTACTAACACTTAAATTAAAAAATTGAACAGATAAAACAAATAAAATAAAATAAAGTGAAAAGAGAGACATATAATGAAAATGCTAGGATGAAGATAGATTGTGAGACAGATAGAAATATAGATAGGTAGACAGATAGAAAAATGAAAACGTCTGTTGATTCATACACAGAGGGGAGAGGGGAGAGGGAAGATGAACATGCACGTTAATGTGTCAAAAATCGACAGTTATTTTCAGTTCGGGCGAATAAATGTATTGTCAAATCAACTGTAATAATGTGTATAAGTGTGTAGGCGTGCGTGCGTGCCTCCAAATCAGCCGTAATTAGTGGTATGGGCGTGCGGACGCGTGTAATGGGGGGTAAGGCGTTGTTAATATATTGTGTCACTAATACTAAATTTAAACTGTTTCATTTTTTGTCTAGAGTTTACCAACTTATTAATAAGTTAATAAATCAAACAAATATATTAGTAAATTAATTAAGTCTAAATAATTATTAGTAATACTAATAATAATGCTAATAATAATAATAATGATAATAATAATAATAATACTAATACTAATAATGCCGACTGTGTGGACAAAGAGACGAAACGATAAATCATATAATAAGTGAATGCAGCAAGCTAGCACAAAGGGAATACAAGAACACACATGACAGCATGGGGAAAGAAGTACACCGGGAAATGTGCAAACAACTGAATTTCGAATATGCAAAAAAACGGTACAAACACAAACCAGAAACTGTACTAGAAAACGAAAAACACAAAATCATATGGGGTATGAATGTACAAACAGACAAACCCATAACAGCAAGGAGACCGCATATGATAATAATCAACAAGATAGAAAACTCCTGCAAAATCGTGGACTTTGCCGTTCCAGCAGACACAGAGTGAAGATCAAAGAGACGGAAAAAAAGAAGCAAATATACTGAACTTGCCAGAGAATTGAAAGGAATATGGAACATGAAGACAGTCAGTATAACACCAATAATCATAGGAGCACTAGGAACAGTCCCCCCAAAAAATGGAGAAAAGACTAGGAGAAATAGGAATCAAAGGGATAACTGAGACCATACAAAGGATAGTAATGATCAAAACAGCTACAATCCTGAGAAATGTCCTCGAATGCGGAAACCAACCCACATAAGCAACGAATGGAGAACAAACACATGGAAGCACAATACAACAGAACCGGGGAAAATACAACCGCACGAGAGAGGCGCAAGCATAGGCTGACGCCACAAAAATTATGCACAGAGGGTCGAGGAGGGAAAGCGCAAACCAGACCTCCACTGGAAGAGCGCAGACAGCTCTGGGACCTCGGCAAGGTTTGTTGCCACTCGGGCCCCAGAGGGGACCGATGGCCCTTATCAGCGGGAAATCGTTGGTAGGTGGCTGTTGCGATTACCGCAAGGTCATCAGCGGTGATGAACGAAAAGAGGTGGAGCATACTGGAGGCCTGAGGAGACTTGTTGTCACTCGGACTCCAGGGAATACCACAGGTTGTCGGCAGTGGGTGACCACTGACGATTACCAGTGTGATAACTCCTAGTGAGTAAATAATAATAATAATGATGATGATGATAATAATAATTGCGACAACAACAACATTAATAGCGGTCAATAATAATTAAGAATTAATAAAAAGTAATAGTAACGTAAAGAATAATAAAATTAAGAAATATTAGAAATACTAGAAGGTAATAATAACAATAATAAATAATAATAATAATAAGATTAATAATAAAACTATAGAAGTAGATAGTAATATAATGGTTGTAAATATGGTAATATTAATCCGTGGTTGCAATAATACTGATCATATTAAAATGGTAATGATAATAACTATACCAACAGCAACAATCGCAATAATAACCCTAATAATCTTAACAATAGTCATGATGATGGTAAAAATAATAAATAATAATGAAACAATACAACTAGTGGTAGTACTGATGATGATAATAATAATAATAATAATAATAATAATAATAATAATAATAATAATAATAATAATAATAATAATAATAATGATGATTAAAGTAGCCTACCAAAAGAAAAAAATCACACCGACTTGACTGAAAAAAAACGCTCGAATTATCAGTTAAGTTTTTCTTTTTCACCGTTTTAAATGTATCTGGCATTTCTACTAATCGCAATGCTACCAACCGAGCTAGTATTAACCCTGTTACATTTAGGCTTCTCTGTTTTTTTTCTCTTTTCTTTATGCATTTTTATTTTCTTTATTTAAATTTTTTAATTCTATCCCCCCTGCCTTCTTGTTACTTTAAGCCATACAAGATGAGTTGAAACTCCATCTATAAATAGCACGCTAACTGTAATTCTCGGTGCCCCCCCCAAACCAATGCTCCAAAAGCTCCCCCTTCCATTTCCTAAGAAGTACTTGATTTGTCAGCGATGGAAGGGTCATTTGCAAAAGTAGCCTACCAAAAGAAAAAAATCCCCCCGACTTGACTGAAAAAAAACCCTCGAATTATCAGTTAAGTTTTTCTTTTTCATCGTTTTAAATGTATCTGGCATTTCTACTAATCGCAATGCTACCAAACGAGCTGGTATTAACCCTGTCAACCTTTGGTTTTTATATGTCCTTGTGTCTTCCTATCGAGCTCCCAATGAATACATTTTTGAACTCTCATGCATGCCTGAAATTTAGCCTTCTTATTTCTATTATTTATGCTAACTCGGTAGAGGGAAACCTATCTTCAACTTTCTGTCCTATTTTCGTATACAATGAACTTTACTATGTTCTTATATAATATATATATATATATATATATATATATTATTTTTAATTTTTTTATTGATTTATTTATTTATTTATTTATTTATTTATTTATTGATTTATTTATTTATTTATTTTTCATTTATTTATTTTTTATTTATTTATTTTATTTTTTATTAATTTTTTTATTCATTCATTTATTTATTTTTTAAATTTTTAAATTTTTAAATTTTTTTATTTTTATATATATTTTTTTATATTTTTTAATTTTTTATTTTTTATTTTTATTTATTTATTTATTTATTTATTATTTTTTTTGTGTGTGTGTGGTAGTGCACAATATCACCCATTAAAATAAATGAGACAATCACTATCCCTGTGACAGGACCACAGGCAGAATAAGCCTGGGCTTGGTGTGGCCACACACACCAAAAATATGAATAATGCACAATAATATCAATACAAGCCGTGGGACTCAGGAGAAAGACCTGAGTGTCACGATGCTCCCTCGTTAGCCACCATGGGGGACCCTATCCGCATCCTGTGAATGTTGGCCCTTTTCATTTCAGAAACAAGACAACGGACAAGAACCAGGTAAGTAACCTCTCTGATTCCAGGTACAAGGACACAGACCAAAGACAGGAAAACCAGAGCGAAAACAGCAAACTGAAAGGATATAGAAAGAAATGGACCACGAAAGAGAACAGACTGGTGATGGAGTGCTATTATAAAAGCCGCTACCCTACAGAAAGAGGCTACCGAAAACGAATGAAACATCTCTGGGACATTGCTAGTGACTACCATACAACAGAACAAAGAATAGCAGATCAAGCAAGACAGATCCTCAAGCGAGGATGGTTCTCGGAGATGGAACTGACGGAAATCAGACAGAAGGTTAATGGCGAGACGGAGCAAGAAACACCACCGAAGGAAAGACCACAGGAAGAGGACGGGCAAAACATACACACTGAAACTGAAGAGATTGAAGACTACGGAATCACAGAACCAGATGAGACAAAAGACTGCGGAACACCAGAACCTGCTGAGATAGAACTCAACGAGAAAGAAGCAGGTGAAGTGGGTAACATTAGACGATACATGTTAGAAAACAAAACAAAACTCCCATCTCTCAGGAATGAAGAAGCGAAGAAGTTAAAAGCAGAAACAGAAAGAGTAAACAGACTCCTCAAACACATTCCAACAGAAACAATTACAGACCTAAACAACCTGATATATGAAGGAGCAAAATCGGTAAGTATGAAACTAAGAAACGAAGAGAATAGACAAAAGAGAGGACCGACGAAACCTGGATGGGAAATCAGACTGGAAACCCAGATCACCAAACTGCGGAAAGAAGCTAAAACCGTGAACAGAAGGAAGGAGGACATGAAACGATTAAGAAGCAAACATCAGAAACGCAAGGAAAAACTAAATGAGAAACATGAAGAAATAAAACAAAAGATACCAGCAATAGAAGGAAGACTGAGACGATACAGGTACAAATCAGAACAGAGCAAACAGAACAGGACCTTTGAAAACAATGAAAGCCAGTTTTACAAAAACGTAAATGGAGAAAAAACAACAACAGAGCAACCGAACCCAACAGAAACAAAACAATTCTGGAGCAAGATATGGGAAGAACCGAAAAAGCACTATAAGAATGCCCAATGGTTGAAAAACATGAAAGATGAACTGCAGGAAATCGAAGAAGGAATCGAAACGGAAATTAACAAAGAAACGATCAAGAAAACCTTAAGAAAAATGGCAAACTGGAGAGCACCAGGCCACGATGGAATACATGCATACTGGTTTAAAAAATTCACGACCCTGCATGAAAGACTAGCGCAGAAACTGAGTGGATGTATCCGCAAAATAGACGTACCAGAATGGATGACGGAAGGAAGAACAACATTAATACAAAAAGGCCCTACAATGGGAACAACCCCCAGCAACTACATACCGATAACATGTCTACCAATAATGTGGAAAATTCTCACAGCACAACTGAGAGAACAAATCTACCAATCCCTGGACAAACGTGGACAGCTCCCCGAGGAGCAAAAAGGATGCCGGAAAGGACCAAGAGGGGCACATGATCTACTATACATTGATCAAAAGACCCTGAAGGAGGTGAGGAGCAGACAAAAGAACATAATCATGGCATGGATTGACTACAAGAAAGCCTACGACAGAATCCCCCAAACATGGATAATTGAATGCTTAAAAATATACAAGATACCAGACACGATTATTAATCTCATCAAGAAAGCAATGGAAACACGGAGACTAAAACTGACAGCCGGAGGACAACACCTGTCTGAGATAAAAATACAGAGAGGCATTTTTCAAGGAGATTCTCTATCACCACTATTGTTTATAATAGCCATGATGCCACTCAACTACATACTCAGAAAGGGTGATGCCGGATACAGGTTTACGGATACAAAACAAAGAATAAACAACCTGATGTACATGGATGATCTTAAAGTGTTTGCAAAAAACAAAAAAGAACTGGAAAAGCTGATAAATACAACCAGGATATTCAGCCAGGATATCCAAATGAAGTTTGGAATAGAAAAATGTGCACTGCTAGAGATTAAAAGAGGAACACTGGAGACGACAGAAGGTATAAAACTCCCCAACAAAGAGGAGATGAGGGCGCTAGGAGAACAAGAAGTTATAAATACCTGGGAGTTCTGGAAGCAGACACAATCAAATATACAGAAATGAAAGAGAAGATTGGAAAAGAATATCTACGAAGAAGAAGGAAACTCTTAGAAACTTAACTATATAGCAGAAACCTAGTAAAAGGGATAAACACATGGGCTGTATCACTAATAAGATACTCTGGACCATTCATAGGCTGGACTAAAGAAGAACTCAGGCACCTTGACCAGAGGACTAGAAAACTAATGACTATGCACAATGCATTGCACCCGAAAGACGATACGGACAGACTCTACATGAAAAGAAATGAAGGAGGTAGAGGGCTGGTAAGTATAGAAGACTGTGTGGAAGACACCAAAAAAGAGCTGGAAAAATATGTAACCCGTCAGAAATGAACTTCCTGCACTGAAGATTGCGTAAGCATGAAACATCGATGTCTGTAAGTAATAACTAATTAATATTTATTTATAAATATTATTAAAATCCCCTTTTACTAAGGTCGGACACTCTGAGTGAGTTTAATAACTAGTTCCAACACAGTTTGTTGTTGTAGGTCACTATTCGCTGGTCGTTGTAAAATTCCCGATGACTTTGTATTAACAAAGTCAAATTCCTCCTAAATTCTGAGCTTATTCGTAGTGGCTAACGGGAAACGCTCTTGACTGCGAATAAGTTGCTATTTGCGATCGGAGTTCGCGCCCGCTGACCGTTAGCCATTAACTTCCTACACTGAAGATTGTGTAAGCATGGAACATCGATTTATTTATATATATATATATATATATATATATATATATATATATATATATATATACTTTATTAGTGTTATATATATATATATATATATATTTGTATACGTATATATTTTTGTTTGAGTATTTACTTCAACAGTGATCAATTTTCGTAGTATTATTAAAACACTATACTCATGCAAATGAAATCCAAAGACACTTTTAGCCTGACGAAGTATTTGAGATTTACGCACATATAGTTTTATGTAATTAACTTGCCATTCGTACATTTTTTATATTAGCATATGAACAGACATGACAGAAGTCATTAGAAGTCATTAATAATGATGACTGCTGTCAGAGTGTTTACTGATTACTTTCCCTCGCTATGAAATTGAAAAGTTACTCAGTTAACAATTGAAAGAAGAATTTCGAGGTTTACGTCGATTTGACTCCAATTAAGTTCACTTTTATATTAACCTATGATGTGAAACTATCAGAATTTGAATGCTTCTTTGACAGACTTCATAATTTAATAATCGTATATGATAGATGTATTCATAATGGAACCCTAAAAAAGTTAAATTAGTATAACACATCGATACTTAAAAACGTCTACAGCTGCTTTGTACGGCTCCGAGTGCTAGCCATCGGGTAATAAGCACAGGCTTTAAATTAATATTAAATTATTATTGTGTGATGGTTTATTTACTAATTTCATGTTTGTGTATATGTGTGTTTCTGGGAGTGCGTGTACACATACCATTGTGTGTATGCCTTTTTAATGCGTATAACTAAGTGAAGAGGTGGGAGAGCACTTTAGAGAAACGACAAGTAATTAGAGCAGCTAACAACAATACAAAAAAATCTGATGGGATACAGCACGTGAAATAGAGTCAGAACAAATCTCCGAACTTGCACAAATTGCTAAAAAGCCCAAAGCAAAAAACTGCAGAATGAACCAAACTTATTAAATTCTTTTACAATCGATGAAATAATGCCCCTAACTAATCGACATGTGAATGGAAGGTCTTCTTCAAGGGCTTAATGGGATAATACCGAGCTAAAATGAAAACAATGAAATTAAATGCGCCGTTCATTCCTTATTAATAACTCAAGGCCAAATCCTTTATAACGCTATTGTGTTTCACTTTAAAAATTCATATCTGTCCTTTCTGACCTGATATGCATTACATTCTTAAGTTGTTTCAAGTATTACTCCGTTATGTTGTATTACAAACAAATTCCCATTTTGAATGCAGGCGTAGTTTTTTTTTCATTGACATATTTAACAGGTGTACTAAATCACGTGGTTTATGTACCCTAATACGATTAGAAGAATTAGTTAGCTAATCATCGCCGATGGATACGTTATGCAAACAAGTCCTTCATTTTACATATAGAAAAGGTGGAGACACTTTTAAAATCCATTATAAATATGATAAAAGGAATTTAAAAAAATGAAATAAAATACAATTGTCTATCTGTTTTCTATTAAATAGTCATCAGTTGAATCATACCCGATTATGAGGTTTCTATTATTCTTGTAATTTAATTGATTCCTCGTCGATTTATGTTTCTTCAAGCAATTATTCATGAGCAATCGGATTATTCACTGAGACTGATATAAAAGGTATTTGTAATAGCATTGTAATATTTTTACTGGAATATATATATATATATATATATATATATATATATATATATATATGTGTGTGTGTGTGTGTGTGTGTGTGTGTGTGTGTGTAAAGACTGGAAAACGGCCTTCGATAAAGTACCTAGACCCGCTCTGTTATCAGTCCTCTCCAACTTCGTCTCCCCACCTGATTTCGCCATCCTCGTGCGCACTCTCCATGACGGAATTCTGAGGAAAGTATGTCATCATAATTTGCTCTCTTATCAATGGTGTCCTGAAACAGGTGTGTGTTCTCCGATGTGTTTATCTCTTTACACAGCAGCAAGAATAAATGAGAGTCCTCCAGCTATATCGTCAATCGACCTTCGTTTTCGCACGGCGGTTCAAACCTCGATCATTGAAAATGACCAACCACTAGACGAGTGTATCAGTTTCATACTTAGGGAGCATTTTAACATCTACTCCTTATGTAAGAA
This sequence comes from Sepiola atlantica, assembly GCA_963556195.1. Classification (NCBI taxonomy): domain Eukaryota; kingdom Metazoa; phylum Mollusca; class Cephalopoda; order Sepiida; family Sepiolidae; genus Sepiola; species Sepiola atlantica. Next base: position 121,144,388 of record OY744517.1, on the reverse strand, counting down.
GTGTATATGAGAATGGCTCATAAAAGGCTATTCCGCATTTGGTCGATTTAACTGCCGTGTATTCTACAACCACGCAATGTCAATGGCCACTAAACTCATGGTCTTCCGGACAGTAGTTCTATCCACAATTCTATATGCGTGCGAAACTTGGACCTTATACAAGAGCGATATAAAAAAAAAACTTAGAGCGCTTGCAGCAATTACAACTGAGACAAAGTGTGCAATTCCCTAGGGAAATGCACAGACCTTGCAGATACATTTTGCATCGAGTCTCGGTAACAAGCGTTGAGGCCATCATCATTCGCCATAACATCAGTTGAGCAGGGCATGCCTAATGAATGGATTTATCCAGGCTCTTATTGAATATGCTCTATGGGCAGCTGTACCACAGGAACAGACCACGAAAAGCCCTGTAAATACGCTATATAGACCAGCTGGCGTGCACCCTGGTCTTAACTAACATAGACCCGTCATCTAAGAATACAATATACGAATATATTACGAAATAAAAAATGTCTACGCAATGTCGTTTTAATTTGATTGACTTTTCGTTATGTTTTTATGTTTATAAATGGATTTCCAACAAAAAAAAGAAAACGCAGAAATAAATGTTCTCATCGATGTATTGTCTGTTTACAACTCCCTGTTTTAAGCATTAAAATATACAGATATATTTTCTTTTTTTCTTTTTTTCTTTTTAGCGCCCCGTTGATAGTATTATTATAGAATTACTGCCATCTCTAATTCGGACATGTTTACTATGGTATTTCCTTTTTTTCTGATTTGCTTTTTTAAAAATATTCTCTTTATTTAGACTCTCTCATCCCGAAAGCGGATTTACATCTTGATGCTGGGGTCTGCAATCACGCCGAAAACAATAAATGTTAGTTCTTATTCAGCTAGGAAGAAGTCTTTTAGACTGAATCATTTTAACTGTCTTTAAAAATTAGAGTTGCTTATTTTTGAGAGCTGGATTTTCCCACTTTAAAAACCGACATTATGTCTTATTCTACCTACGTAGTGACACCAATAAATGGGAACTCCGCTTTAGTATAAGCATAGACAATTTATAAAAGTGTAACTTTTCTGTTTGTAAACCTTCCATTAAACATATGATTGTGTCTACAACAAAATCACTAGCATCTTTATTTGCATATATACGATTTATAATCAGAGTCAAATTTTCCAGCTATCTGTTGCGACATTTCAAACCAATATATGGCAAAGTTTGCTCTAAAACATGTTATACGTATTAATTTATCATACTAAAATTGAATAATTAATGACATTCATCATATACATTTATGTATACACGCATTTTATGACGATGGGTTTATAAGGTATGGTTGGTGTATTCAAGTGGATAGAGTTAGAGATGAAATTGCCGATGTTAGATATTGATAAGTAGTGATGACGAATTTACTAAGTATTTTAAGGGGCCATTTTCGCATTGAAATAACTCCCCTTCGTTCCTAAAGTTTTGTTTCTAACAAACTATTTTTTGGCTGCGTTTAATGATTGACTCTTTTCTTTTGCGGGGCTGGAAAAGAGATATGCAGTGCAAGCTTAGTTTTAACTGTTTTTATTTTTGTAAATTACACTAATGAGTGAGCGTCACCGCAATTTGATCAGAATGTTTAACATAATCATCTCCTATAGCTTCACCATCAACGCTAATAAGAACTTTGACATAGCTAACAAAATCATTATTATTATCATCGTCATCATAATCATAATCATCAATATCAACACAACTACCAATACAACCTCAACTCCACCACCAGAAACACCAACATTACCTCAGCCACTATTATATTTTCTGGCGACACACAAAAAAGATTATTACAACTCTCATAATGGGACCGATCATCACGACGGAAAGAACCAATATTGCAATCAGCACAAAATAATGAACCCATATTTTTGTTTTCCCTCATTATTTTTAGATGCACTTCTAAATCCACTTACACCCAAACACTTCTAAAAATAGATAAGTAAAAATAAAAAAAAGTAAAATATTCTTTTTTTGAAATGTAATATCTAATGAATATAATACGTATGCTAGTCTCATTCTCATTCAAAATTATTAAATAAAAAGTAATTATGGGTAGCTTAGTTTAAGAATTTGTGGAATATAAAATGTATTCTTTGTTAACTTTCAATACTTATGTTTGTAACGTAATACCTTTTATAGTCGCATTTATATAATAACATTTACATTTTCATTCATTGAATTTTGAAATGAGAAATAATTAATACTTTACGTTTATCCTCTTTATGAAATATGTAAAATAAATATACACACTCTTGTACGTGTAAACGTAGTTTAGTAAATCTTCATGAAAAATGTTTGGTAAATTTTGTGTCCTAAACACAGGTGTTAATACTAAATATGTAGCTCATCTTTTCTAATTAAAATTTGATCCCTTTCCGGAATCAGTTTGGTATATATGCATTTAATTTATATTACTATCTGGACCATCAGTACACTTTTTACGGTAGTGGAGTTTATTCAAGTTAATCAGCTATCAAACGTATAAACGTATATTCAAAATTTGATTACAACAACCAGCTTGATACAAATGTATTTTTGTTTTGACGAAAGTATCGGGAGATAGTGACGGACAGGCGTAATTGTTACGAATGCGTAGACTTGTCGTGTTCCGTGTAAGAGTCAGTCATAGTAAGCGGTAATCAGCAATGTACGAAGAAGTAATGATGTACCTCATAGAAGAGGAGCGGCCTGGATCAACCGATAGCTGTTTTTCTTTTATATCTAAACGACTCATTGGGAGATAATATATTCTTAAAACGTAATTAAATATATTTTTTGTGAATGACTTATTGTGTTAATTAATTACGATTCAATTATTAGAGACAGTACGTCACTGTCAGCAATCCTTTTCATGCAGTATCCTTACTTATACTCATAACAGTTAAGAAATCAGTATATAACCTTTTGCAATATGAAGCTTTTAGATCAACCATAACTATGAGAACGAGCAGGACGAATGTAAAAGTTAAATGAAAACATTGAACAAAGGAGAAATAGGACAAACGGTAAGACGAAAAGGAAGCCACGAAAAAGTTAACATAATACAATGTGATACACACAAGTATGTGTGTCAAATCTTATCAACACCCAATATTTGACGCATACCAGAAAATTAAAAACATGTATAAATGTATAACAGAATGGAGAGCAGTAAGAAGGATACATTTTAGAATATGTTAAATTCAGACAGGAGAATAAAACGAGCAATAATAATGACGACAGACACATTTGTAAACTATACACCATAAGATATTGTTCGAAGTTTCGAATGAAGAGAGACAAACTTCAAAAAGGAATATACACTAAAACAAAAAGGAGAAATTTATTATCCAATAAATGTGAAAGAATTGAACGTAAAACTAATTAAGAACTTTGTTATTTTGAAATGAAGAATTACATTTTATATTTTGTAGCATTTTTTTTTATTTCACAGACAATTAACAAAAATTATTTTAAACGTTGCATTTTAGTTTCATATTGATTTTTATTCGACTGAAATTGTTAATTACTTCATAAAATGTACAGAAATAATTTCTTACTTTTGCTATATTTTTAGGTTCTACAGAAGTGTTTTTTTATTTTATTAGTAAGTTTGCACAAAGAGTGAACTCAATCCGCCAATCAGTAATGCTTGGGTTAAACTGGAAAACATGTAAGCAATTCAGAAGTGAAATATTCCTCCAAGACAAAAAGTTACTGCTGTTATTTATATCTGTTGTGATATATGAAAGTAATACACCAATAGTTTCGACATGTTACATAACGAGGCCCATACTTTGAATGGACAAGTTTGAGAGGTTAACTCCGAACGGAAGTCGACGATAACATGTGACTTCGGGACATAACTTTTATTTGTCTAGTCTGGCGATACTTCAAATAGGAAATATGTGTTCAGGACCCCGTTCTCAATTGGGCACAATGTAACTATCTGTAGCGAGTTGTTGCTATCCTCTGTATTTCTCTTGCGCGCACATACGCAAATAACCCAATTTTCTGGTATTCTTTTTGACTGTCTTTCGCTTTGAAATAAAATGTTATTAGAAACTAAACATCAGCGTCCGAATGATTGTATGACCACACAAGCAAGCACCTGGCGACCAGACGACACCAGGAGGGTATCATGGTTCATACATGCACTAGTGAGTTAAGAAACAACACATATCGTGATGGCAGCAACCTTGCAAGTTAGATGTGTGGTTTCTCTTTAGAACATGTCGTCATACAACTATTACTTTGAAGCATGTAGTCATACCATAGTGCCCCATATTTTGCGCAGTCCATTGCATTATCTTTGTACTCTGCAAGATATTTCAAGCTGCACCTGTTGGGAAGTAGATGACATACAGAGCTGTGTTGAATCGTGTAATCCTCATCTACACATTCACAGATGGTTGAGTCAGTTTTGTAGCCCCATACACTCATAGCAACTTGTGATCGCCCCATTCCCGTTCTCGGGCGGTAGAGTGTTGTCCACTGGAGCCGAAGTGCCTGTGAGCCGCAGGAAGGCGTCAGCAGGAGTAATTCCATATCTTAGTAAAATACAGGTAATTCTCTAGCCGTCTGGTTTACAGCTGTAGTCTGGTATTTTCATGAAGTGTTGTTACGCGTTCGACATGGCTGAGGAAGCTTCTCGTGACTTCATTTGTTGGCTTGTTTGTTCACGTCCATAAAAGAGATGGCGTTAATCACTAATAGCCGTATGTTCTTTTATCGGTTTCTAACTTCCCGTATCACATCTTAAAGGGACATGCTGGTGAGGAGATGCAGGTTGTTCAAGTTGGTACGCTTCAGCCAGCCAGTGATCATACGTCAGATGTTGTTCAATGCTCCGTCTACTTTTCTGGCCTGCGTTATCTATCCCAAACAGGACAAGTATACTCTGTGAGTACATAGTACGAGGCTAAAACAGTTACCGTAGGATGTTGTTCTGGAAACTGACTTTCATTTTTGGTGTATTTACATGTCCTATGAATGAGATAGATCGGTCGAAGGTTACACCAAGGTGGAAAGGGTTGGTGCGATTCTCAAGTATGATTTCAGACTACGTTAGGGGTCGAATAGTTTCCGGGTACCTGAGATGAAACGAGCAGACTTAGTTTGGATAGGGGTGGCATGCTGGGAGTTACTCTCGTAGTAGAGAAATAGCTCACATTAGGTCGAGTTGAGTCCTGTTCCGACTTATTCAATAGCACTCTCTAAGGATGTTACGCAAAGGTCGTCAACATAGATATACTTTTTAGTGGTCTGGTTATTGGTTAGTAATTAGTCTAGATGTTGTAAAGTAATAGAGCATAACCACTACATTTTGTCGGCACCAGCGACTGTGGTTTTTTTTAGAGTAAAATAAAGGCGCATGTCTTTTAAGATGGCTTACATTAAATATGTGAGTCCAAGGTCTAACATCTTTTCAAGAGAAGGTGTCTTACAGTGTCATATGCGACATGCAGATCGACAAAGACGGCTCCAGTTACCATTTTTATTCTGAAACTCCTCTTCGATGTGCTCAGTGAAATTTAGGAGTTGGCTTGTTGATTTGCCAGGTTGGAATCCTGCTTGTTGGGAGATGTTAACTGGTTCAGAAACTGAGGCCAACCTGTAGACCAGTAGGTGCACAAAAGCTTAAACAAATGGTATGGCCCGGAGATCGAGCAGAACGCCTTTGCATGCGCTGGATTTTCGCCAGGTTTGATAGCGGGGTCATGAGATCCTCACCTACTTCGATGGTATTTTCAGCAAAGGAGCATGCTTCATAGAGATGTCGATATTGCTCATATAATGTAGGCAATCTTACTTTTAATGCTCTCTTTAAAGCCAGGCCAGTTCGCTTTCTCAAAATTGAATATCTTTCAAAATGGAACTGTAACTGTGATAATTTAAGCATTGAATGTGATGCCAATAGTGCGGTGTTGTGTTTTATTCAGTCGCTGCATCACCAGCTTTTTTCGCAGTCCTGCGATGACCTGACTTAAAAACACAACCTCGTGATTGCACTTTGATTTTCATCGTCCATAGTTTTAAGACATTGGTTGCTTTGCTGGTTGGTTTAAGCTCATGCTTCTACTGCAACTGTCTCCGCATTATCTTCGCGTATCCCCATTCGGTACTATGGCTGTTTAAGTTTCCAATTACAATCGTTGGTGTCCCACTTGGTGATGGCATATCTTGCATCATAAGTAGTGAGGAGGTTGTTTATATACTGAGGTGATAGTGATTCTCTTGAGCTCAGCTTTTAATACTTCGATGCTATTTCTTGCTGTTGAGTCGAGGATTGCCACATTATTTGTAAGTACGGTGCTTCAATGCTTTTCATGAGGTCTTTCATTGTCCTTTCATGAAGCTGATTGCGGGGGTGTTTAGGTCCAACTGGGGTCCGTGTAAGCGGGGAATATCACACTGATGATCTCTGCAGAGAATTGCAATACGTTTTTTTTTTGGTTTAGGATTATCTTTTTATGTTTAAAATGATGATAGTTAACACTGGTTTTGAGTGCATGCGCTGTTTTTTTCTTATACTTCAGACAAATACTTGTTTTTACATATTTCACCCTAAAAAAGGCAGGCCGCAACTGTAGACATAAGGGGTTACTGAGAATTAGGTTGTAGGTTTTGGGTGTCATCCTAAGTTGGGAGACGTGTAACGAGATGTCTGTTTATATTAGTTTTAAACATATGCATGTCGGTACTATCGGAGAAACAAGGAGCAGGTAGGGAGTGCCAGATGCTGACAGCACGAGGTAAGAAGCTATTGGAGTAGAAGACTCTCCGGCATCTGGGGATTTCCAAAGTAAATTGATGGGATTTAGCTGATTTTTGAGTTGGTCTAGTATTTACTGACATTTTTTATGTTTATTGACATCGCTCGCCATTTAAGCTCCTTGCATTTCATGTACGAAAGATTGTGCAATCTATCTCATCCGACTTAAGTGATTGGTTAGTAGTTGGGATATAGAGCTTAATACTCTCCAAGAGATTCTAACAGAAAACAAACAACCAGCCGTGATTCAACCTTGAATGTGCCGCCGTCATTGCACAAAAATTACACTATTTCAATTGCGGTGAACAGAATAGATGTTCTGAAAAAGAAAACATATGTAGAAACCACAGCAACAGGCTCATGAAAACGCGAGAGATTCATATGCTCAATCCGTTAAATCTGAATTAGTTGAGCAGAGGCTTGGTTCCAACGAGTTTTTTTCAATAATAAACATAGTTTTAAACTGATTCGTGACCTTTATCCCAATCATAATCAATGGACTTCTCGGAAATTGTTCAGCATCCGACTAAGCTACACTTTGCTAAGAACTCCGCATCAAACTCCAACTTTTTCGATTAGGGCCGCCTACCTTCAGAATTTTCCCCAAAGACTGAACATACTCTCAACGACATCCATATAGATGTCTGGGATATTTCCAAACTGATCAATAACCTGTATTCCAGCTAAGCAACTGGCCATGCAAACATCTTTATGATAGTGCTTAAAAAGCTGCAGCTGAAACTTGCTCCCATTCTTACAAAGCTGTTCAAACATTACTTAAAGGACAAATGCTTCCCGACACCTTGGAATAATTCGTCCGTTCGGCAGGTTAAAATAAAATACTGCAAATCGATCTTCTGAATCTTAGTACAGACTAATCAGTCTCCTGTGCGGCATTAGTAAGTTGCTTGCATCCGTAATGAATCGAGGCGTTGTCTATCACTTCATCAAATACAGCGTTCTCAGTGACAACCAATATGGTGTTCGTTCTGCGAGATAACGGCTAATGTGATGACTGTAATATCATACATAATAAGTTGATCTATTGATATGGACACAGTTCTAGATGAATAGCTTTGCATATTAAAGACCTTTGGTAGGGATTGCCATAAAGGTCTACTGCACAAGAGTTTAGTTATGGAATATTATAAGATGTACTCTAAACCATCAAATCCATATACTCTGATAGGTTCGTAAAAAAGAGTTGTTGATAGGTAGAAGTCTGAAGCTCATTGTATCAACGCTTGTTTTCCTCAATAGTCAATTCTCGGCTTAACCCTTTTTCTGATTGTCATCAATGATCTACTAAATAATATTCTAAGATAATTCTTGGATATTTATGCAAAGCATACACCCATCTACTTCGAAAATCAGCAATTACCAATATCTCTCTGATACTCTCCTTTCGACCTTGAACACGTAGTACAATGGAGACAAATTGGTTGGTTACTTTGAATTACCCCAGAACAAACCTGCTCTCCATTCACCACCAACACTCTGATCGGAACTTGGCTCATATTGAAATGAATGTTTTTAGGAAGCCCTCTGCTGAAATGGAAGCCTTACATCAAATATGTTTCCAAGGTCACTGGTAAATGGTTGGATCATTATAACGCTCGAGAAAGTATCTAACCCATCACGTAATCTTTCTTCTTGTATAAAAGCCTAATACGCCCTAAGGATGTGCTTCTCAAGTTACCCATTTGTGCTTTTACAAAGTACAAAGAGACTTGGAATGTGTGTGGCCGATGCACTTGTTCCCTCCCTACTGCACATTTTTTGAAGAAAGATACGTCGCTAGTATTTCTCTACTCTATTGTTAGTTTCAAGGCAGGTGCTCGACTAATGGTTCCCCTCTAAAACCTTCACAAAAATGTCTCGTTTATCTCCAACCACTGTCAATTATTCTCTCTCTCTCTCTCTCGCTCTCTCTCTCTCTCTCTGTCTTTGCCTAAGTTAAACGAACCTTTCTATGAGCAACGTTTATTTCCTAGAATAACCCGTATGTGGAACACAATACCGCGGAACTGCTTCCTAGCTGACTACAACATGGTCGTTTTCAAATCCAAGATAAACAAATTCTTATTGAGCTGTCTTCTTGAATATAAAAATTCTGCCTAATTTTATCATTATTTCTATTCATCACAGTGTAGTCTCACCGTCTAATTGAGACGAATTAACCCTTATCCTCAAGTGGCCTTCGGTCTTTTTAAGTGTTTATTCATTAGTAAAAGCCTCAATTTTATACTAACTATATTCATGAATGCCCCAGATACTCAATGAGAATATGTATAGAGCAATTGAACACTATGTGACCGCAACACTGTTCTACGATAGGATGCTACTTTTTACTGATATATATATATATATATATATATATATATATATATATATATATATATATATATCACGCTCACAAAATACGTAATGAACATCTTAGGAATTTCCATTACATGAACTAGCAATCCATGTATGCATCATACCTATAATTTATTCAGTTTTGAAAAAGAACGGATATCTATGTCTCTGATACAGAAATTCTAGACGTCTTTACTCGAATTATACGAGGGACGTGCAATAAGTAATGACCCTGACCCATTACCCATAGCAGTAGATTAATGAAACTTGTCACGGTTATTAGTCTTTCTCTACATAAAAAACTACCCAACGTTATGCATTTCTCCCATCGTTTGATGCAGCTCTGGACACCGTTTTTGTAGAACACCCCAGGTCGGTCTTCCAACCACGCCGTACCTTCAGAAATCAAGGCTGAATCGTCTGGTTAACGCTTTTCTTTCAAAAATGACTTCATGGCTGGGAAGAGATCACAATCTAAGGGTGCTAGGTCAGGAGAGTAAGGGGGATGGGGGAGGATTTTGTATCCACACGCCCGTGTTTCTGATCTTGCGACATGCGAGTTGTGGATTGGAACGTTGTCCTGCAGGAGGACGATAACTTTGCTGATCTTGTCTCGCTTTTTGATTTTGATAGCTTCTCTTAATTTCATCAAAAATGAAGCGTAATAGGCTGCTGTAATCGTGGTACCCTTTTCTAGGAAATCTGTCATCACTACTCCGTAATGCCATAGAAGACTCTCGATTATAGTGATGGACCTAAGTTCTATCCTGTGTAATCAGTCTTTTGTAAAATGTTGACTCATCTTCTTGTCCCATCGCCAAATTCATCTCCGAGCACTCGACGAGTTCTTGCTTCTGGCAGACACCTTATACATATGCAAATGGTCATGAATGATAGTTTCCACTGACCCTGTACTAATTTAGACCTCTTGGGCTATTTGGCGAATAGTAATGCGTCGATCTTCGAAAATGGCAACCTCAATTTGACGGACAGATTCCTAATCAATAACAGAAGATGGACGACCACGTCTAGGAGCCGTTTCCACAGATTTTCGGCCATGTTTGAATTGACAATGCCAGCGTTTTACAAGGTTATATGATGGGTCATCATTACAATAAGTTTCTCACATTCCATCAAAAGTCTCCGTTGGTGTGCGTCCTTTCAAATACAAAAAGTGGATCACTGGCCCCAATTCACACCTGACTCAGTTCAAACACCTGTAAATCCGAAACCATAATTAGTTCAGAGCTGTTTTTTGCAACATAGCATCTATAGATATGAATCATTACGCATGCAAGATTTTATCTAGATCAGACAACTGAAAGTGCGTCAGAAACATTACTTATTGAACGCCTTTCGTATGCTGTTGTCCCCTATTTTACTTATCACATAAAACTATAACCTTTATTTTCATTTTCATATGATAAGGTTAGAATCACTTACATGTGCATATCAATGAGCATGAATGCGAAGTTTATTGATTGTCTATGTTGACATACTATCTATGTGTTATGTATACGAAGATGAAGCTAAAACATATCGGTTAGAAGCCATATATATCGACCTTCAATTATATTTTGCCGTTTACATTCATTATGTTAGAGGCGTACAGGCGTTGCACACTAACAACATAGATTAGTCATATTTAATTTATCTTAACTGGCTTTTACTCCGTTAATCGGAGTCTATGTTTAAGTGAATTTCACCATATTCCGTTAATCTCAGGCTATGTTGAGGTGAATTTTACAATCTTTATTCCATTAATCCCAGTCTATGTTGAAATTAATTCCATGAATTTGCCACTAACACAACAGGAAACATAACTAATGGTTTCAACATCTTCAGTATTTGTTATAGTTCGACCAGACAAAATGTGTTTACATTCATCACATTGTATTCTAGTACGAAGTTAAGTTTAGTGAATGGTTCGATATATGTTCAAAATAATCTACATGGTTAATTAAATGTTCGGAGTCTTATGCCCGTGTTGTATATCTGTTCAAAATATAAAATGATTCATAATTTGCGAATATCATAGTTGAATGATTGGTTAAACAAGACATTGCGCACGATTAATTGACAAGACGCCATTTTTAGCCGATACGCGAGACGAACATTTTTGTGCATGCCTTTCTCAAATTATGTTAATATGTTTAATGACCACAATTTACTAGAAAAACATGAGTGGGTAAATGGTTGTTAAGGGCGGATGTGAAGCCAATGACATACCAACATTATTATAGGATAATCTGAATCGAATGTTAACCCATTATATGGTGTTAATACATGACATAATTTTATTTTCTTCTTCGTATTATTATTATTATTATTTATATTATTACTGGAAGTACCAGTAGTATTAGTATCATTAGAAGTATTATAGATTTATCTATGTATAACTATGGCAGTATATATATATATATATATATATATATATATATATATATATATATATATATACATATATATATATATATATATATATATACTGCCATGTAAACACACACTCTTTACTTTTTCTTAAGACAACCATTGATCTGGACAAAACCGGTTAAACCTCTAGTTTAATTCATATTCTTTCCTGTGTTTAATTGTGTTTATTTACCTCATTTTATAATTTCTGTTTCCACTACATTTTAAGTTATCATATAAAATGCGTTGTAATTTCATATATATATATATATATATATATATATATATATATATATATATATATATATATATATATATATATATATATATACAGGGTGCACTTAAGAGCTGGTTTTACTTTTGCAAAATATAACTTCATTTGTATTTACGATCAAAATAAGCTGTGAAAAGGATTAGGAAGAAGAAAGTTCATATGGTTTAAGGTTATGTTGACATTTTATTTAAGTGTCAACATGTCCTTCATCATTTGAAATACAAAGGCTAATGAAAACATTTAACAACTGATTTATAGTAATGCCTTAGATTACATTAGTTATTTTTGCTTTTAAATCGCCTCATGAACTTGGTTCGCTTGCATACACAATGGTTTAAACATGTCTCCATAACAATATAAGAAAGTCAAAGCTGGCGAACGCGAAGGTTAATAAACTGGTCAACCCTTTCGATATATCTGTTAGGAAATGCCTGATTTCAAAATATATTTTTAATAATCTAAAAATTCTTAAATTGTTTCTGGTGAAAGATTATTCAATAGATATACTTATAACTAGATAGATGAACGTTTATACATTTTTTGACAGATTTGTATCGCAAATACGGATAAAATTATAATTATTTGAAAGTGCACACGGATTTAATGAACACCCTGTAGAGATAAATATACGAGACGTATCCATGAACTAGTAACATTATTTATGAGAAGATTCATACACTGTGTGATATCTCTTCTGTAATTATGTTGCATAACTACAAATAATACGTCTATTTAATTCAATAGTATTCTTATTATTCTTATATTTGTATAACAACCATATAGAAGTCTTATCTTGCTTCTGTTTGCTTATGCAAAAATAAAAACATTTATTATTTTGCGACCTTATATATATATATATATATATATATATATATATATATATATATATATATATATATATATATAGTAAGCTACGAAAACATATTTATGGAAATTAAGCTACACAGAGGCTCCAGCGTTTCATCCCCGGAGGCAATCTTCAGGCATTTTAGCCTGAAGATTCCCTCCGACGATGACACGTTGGATCCTCTGTGTAGCTTGATTGCCATCAATATATTTTCATAGCTTACTACCAAGCTCTACTTACGTATCGAGCACTGTAGAAGTAAATAATAAAAATTGATACATAGCAAATTATATCTCCTTATAAAATTGTATGTGGATATATGAAATAGTAATATATATACAGGGTGATTCATACGTCACTTAGCTATTAATGTTTGAAATTCTAAAATTACAAAAATACGGTAATACAAAACAGAAAGTTTATTCAACAAATTCATTAATGGGAGGTTAAAAGTACAGCAAATTTTCAAAATATCCACCTTCGTTCTGCATGCATAGCTCCATTTTTTTTGGCAAGAAATTTACGACTCTTTGTAGCATATTTGATTGATTAATTTTAACAATCTCGGCAGTGATTTTTGATTTGAGGTCGTAATTACCTATCAACAAGTGTGGGAGATTCATCAAATTTGGTCATATGAATAACAATAAAAATTCGCTCTTCAATTGTAAATGACATAATGCCTGACAAAAAGCACATATAATGATTTACACAAATGTAAATAAATAAAAATAAATATATATAAAAACAAATATATAAACGAACAAATGTAAAATAACAAATAGCAGTAAATAGAGAGTAAGATAATTATGATCAAAAGTACATAGTATGTTTGGGCTACATCTGGTAATCATTTTAAATAGCTAAGTGACTTATGAATCACCCTGTATCTCTCTCTCTCTCTCTCTCTCTCTCTCTATATATATATATATATATATATATATATATATATATACATATACATATATGTATAAATATATATATACATATATATATACATACATATATATACATACATATATATATATATATATATATATATATATATATATATATATGTGTGTGTTGGGGGTCGTGTATGTGGTGTATACAATTTTAATTAGTGTGTATAATTTTGATTATTCGAATTACGATTCCCATACTGAGTGTTATTTTCAGAACATTTCGGCTAATATAACTTTCGAACTTCTTCAAGTGTATTTTGTCGAACTCTGGAATTTCTTCTGTTTGCTACCATATCAGGCTGTCTGAAGATACCGGCTTCCTGACTTAAAATGTACCAAACATTAGTGTTACTTTTTTTTCTTTTCCTTTTGATCATTTCAAATATATTCTGTAAAGACAAATACAACAATTTGTTGCTACAAGACAACCAAACGAAGCACCAAAAATACATATTTGCAGATATAAAGAACTTGGAGTAAAACACGTTTAGGAAATTGACCTGATTTGCCATTAAATGAACCGAAAAAGGTACATATGCCGAGAAACAGAACAACCAAACAAAACACCATGAATACATGGTTGGAGATATAAACAACTTGAAGCATATAACGTTTAGCAAAATGACCTAGTTCGGAATGAAATAATCTGAAACGTGTGTATATATTGTAAAACAAAACAACACAAACTAAACCTCGGCAATATTTCTGTTGAACCTGGGAATTTATATGGAATTTCGAACGGACGCCTTTATTTTATCCACGGGAGTAGCTTGCTCTCATTCCGTCAGCCATTGCAGTGTAGAGTTTTCAGTAATTCGCAATGATATTCTGAGTATCGCCCGCACTCAGGATTGAACTTTCAACCTCCAGAAGAGTGCCTCTTTGAACTTAATTTTACTTAGTACTTCATCCGTTATGCCAAGGGTTCAACAAGATACACCTGAATCAGGTCGGAGGTCACATTGGCCGGAAAGTTGGGAACACACACATTCGAAATGAGAACAGTAGTCCAAATAATCAAAATTAAACACATCTTCAATCCTCATCTAACAAATTCAGAAACATAAATTATGGTGTTGTTTAATCAAGATATAAAGAGAGAACCGATAGAAATACATAGCTTAGTAAGAGACTTACATCTTGTTAAGTTAAATATAAATAACGTCTTATTATAAAAATTAAAATATATTTTAAAAAGAAACATAACAAAACACATCGAACTAAGATATATATCATACGTTATTCTATAAAAGTATATAGGAAAATCGTTTGGGAAAAAACATTGATAAACACAAACTTAGTAGAATAATAGATATATACGAAAGTATGCCATCGTACCAAAGTTGAGATGTAGATGGATGTTACCATCAATCGAAATAAATACTTTTTTTATCCTGTTTTAAATTTATATATATATATATATATATATATATATATATATATATATACATACATTTCTATCCTTGCGGGATCTTTCTTTGCAATGTTATGCCTTGCCAGAAGGCAATTATTTTTTCCTCTAAATTTGCTTTACTCAATTTAACAAACCTCTGGGTAGCGTTTTATTTGTAGACGTAGACATCGGTAACTGCACAGTTCTGCTGGGAAATGTAGGTTAAAGAGCACATGAAATTTTAGGAAAAAAATATATGCCAGAAAATCATGAATAAGACACACTATGGATAGACTTGTCGCATAACAGCCTCACACTAATATATGTTCACTGTATATTTGAAGAAATTCGCTGCGTCATTTTTTATATATAATAAAAATAAGCGGAAAGATAGAGTCAATATTAGAATCGCCTCTACCTTTGCCCGAAATAGCTTTAATAATACAATCTTATTCATCAGTGATTTTCTACAAATGTAGTTCCTTGCTTTAAATGACGCATCTTACTTTAATTCTATGTCTTTCTTTTAATATTTAGTCATGATTAATATGTCACTTATTAGTTATCTACTAAGAAAGCAGATACATGTTTACTCTCTTATTTCTATCTACTTACCACTTATTGCATAACTAGCGGATATTTAGTAAACACGTATATTCCATTGCATAGCTTTCATATATAGGCTTTATGATATTAGCAATAGAGAACTATCCACATTTAATCTTTATCAGCTGTCGGATAAACACTGACACTTGTTTAAAATAACTATTTAATTATCAATTTCTTACATTAACTTATCAAGTAAAACACATATAATCAAAAGAGGATGAACCAACATAACTGTAAACAAACAAGTTACATATGTATAACAATCTGCTGCAGAATTTTCTAGATAATGATTAATAATGTGTTTGTATTTATATTATTCTATAAAGTGTTATCATTGAATCTTATTATTTCTTCTTTTGGCAAAACGTAGCTGAAGAAAGTTGAAGGTTGCATAAACCGAATCGCTTTGAGTATAACATCCGCGTTCAGAAAACTAGACCGAATAATCTATATGCTTCAACATATATAAATAGTGTTTAATTAATAAATTAATAATGAGACGATACGACAATAATAAAATTGAACATTTACACTCTAATTTAAAACTGATACATTCTTACCATCAAAATATTTTGCTAAACAAACACTAAATAGTGTAACAAGAAATGAGAGTAAAAGTCTTCCGAGCTTGGCCTGTTGGCTAAGATCAAAGTGTAGTATCTGTTCCGATAGATACTACACTCTATAGACTGCTATTGTCTTGGCCTTCGGGGCTTGATTTACGCCGGTCTATGGGTCTGTCCTGTGCAGTTCTAGGAGGTCCACCCTCCCAGGCTTCGCCTCCTCTCTTTGGGGAAGAGTAAGTTTATTGCTTACTGTCTGAGGCGCCTCTACCAGGGAATGCCGACGGGGCATCCGAGGCACATTTTAAACCCCCCTTTCCCGACCCGACCATAAGTCACATCTTACTTGTGGGAGTAAGATAAAAAAATGGCCTTGTGCCTAACTCCTGGAGAGGAGTAAATCAATACTCATCTATATAATAGCCTTCGATCGTCTGCTAGAGAAACGGTAATTCGGTCGGTCTGACTAAATAGTAATCAGGTAGATTGAATGGACGCAGCTATAAAAATAGTCTCTTGTGTGCTTTTCTTTATAAGAGAGGCAGACATCAGTTTAAGCATCGTATATATGCATTTGTATGTTATATTCTACGTATGTATTCCTTTGTCATTGCTGTTTATTGTTGTTGGTGGTGTAAATCGAGTCGGACTTTTGAATAACGCTCACAAAGATAGTGCATCCTTATTGCCTAGTCTGCATAAAGGCCTACTTGCTGGTCGCAGCTATTAATTAAACTGCAGTATTACAAGTTCTATCCCCGACACCAGGGATCAGCAGTTACATATGATGTCGCGAATGTTGACTCAGCACACACAAAGAAATAGCGCAGAAGAAACAATGCCACATTCACTCCAGTTGTTTGCAGTCCCGAACCTGACACGTCACTACACAGAGATGACCATAGGACAACGGATCATGATGAGGATTCTTCCTGGATTTTAACTAAAGCTCTGTTAGCCGGGTTAGTCTGACACGACGACGTTGATACAGACCTTACTATGGACTTTAGTGTTATGTCACTTCTGATGAAGAATCATTACAACTGCATTCTATTTAGGCTCATTATAAATATAGGTGCGTAATGCGAGCTACCCTTTGCGATAAATGTCGCTTTTCATGTAGAAGTCCACCCTTTCGTTTTTATCAATAATTATGGAAGTTTATTCTGGATTCAATCACATAATCTTCAAATGTATTAAAGTCATCCAGTAATAGTGAATAATGGTATCCTGTAAAAAGCATCATTTTTATTTCTTGATGTCACCTTTCAGCGCATTCACTTAATCTAACCTTTAATTATTTTCCATTTGCAGGATTATATAGTAATACTCTCCAAGGATCTGCATTTTCAACTGAATAATCCGAGGAAATCCGTTGCAAATTGAAAAATGCATTACAGAATTATAGTGCTCTTGCAGACCAGGATTTCTACAGGAATTATCGTAGAATCGTAAAGCAGGACGTTGGGAACATTAGAATGTAGTTGTCAATCAAACGGTGAGTTAAGAGGTTCAACTCGTGTACTGATTAAGAACTGTTTCAAGGAATATTTTCTATCAACGCCGTATTCCGCTCACTTTCTTTCTCTTCACACACACACATATACACACATATATCTGAAGGTCTGATGAAGCTGATTCTCGAGAAAGATAGCAGATGAAATATATGTCACCAATAATGTTTGCATAAAGAAACATTTATACTAAAAATAGCTGTACTTTTTATTGAACACTTTTTTTCATAAATACTTGAGTTTTATTGTATACCAATCTACGAAACAACACCACTATATTACAATTAATATATATATATATATATATATATATATATATATATATATATATATATATATATATATATATATATATATTATACTACTAAGGAAGATATTTCGCCCGTTCGTTATTGCTTCGCAATGTAATTACTCTGAACTATTTAAGATTAATTTGTGATAAGATAAAAGTACTAGCTTAGTTAAATATGAAAAACTATGATTATAAATACTACTACTTCTACTATTAATAATATTAATACTACTTACAATATTATAGTACAACTTCAAGTAATACGGGATAATGTTTGTGTTTATTTAAAATGTGAAAAATATTAATTCCGAGTTAATAGTTACTAGCTGAGCCCGTCGCAAATAAGTTGCATCAAGTAATTGTAATCTTCGGTTTGGAATTGTGGAAGAGGGATACAATGAAGGAAGGACTGAAGGAATGAATAAATGAAGGAAGGAGACGCGGTTGTAGGGGTATTCTTGCTCATCCCATGGAACCGGTAGTACACCAAAATTGTTGTATTTGTTATTAAACACCTGCGCTATGATAATGGACTCTTTCAAAATTAAAGAGGCTCTATTAAAAATAATTATCCCCGTTATCTTTGTATAAAAATGCCCTCTTTTGTGAGGCAAAGAAAAAAGAAAATGAGCACTACTGAAACACACAAATCCAATTTAGGAAGCCAGCGGAGCACAAATAAATTATTTGTGTCAGAATATACATACTAATATTTACAATAGTTAAGACAAAACGTATTATATTGATTTATTTTTAAATTAGTACATGCTAACGTTGAGCCAAAATACAGTACATAGCCCTCCCTACCCCCATATCGTGTTGGCAAAAGTGTAACAATGGAAAAAAAATAATAAGTTGTCTACGATTTACGTCCGTAACTACTTGGCCACGGAAATGTATTGAAAAATAGGTTTAAATTACTTATTTGTCAATACATTTTCGTGACCAAGTAGTTACGGACGCAAATCCTGTAAGCTGATTTGCGTTTTATGTTACAATTCGTCAGAAGGCGGCTAAATCTAACGTCAACTAGTCACACGTTTTAAGTTATTTTTATACGGGGACATCGATAGTTTTTTTCTCTCTAATTGTTTGATATTATGCGTGTTAAAGGTACAGAATAAAGAAAATATCAACTCTACGTATCTGTCGACTACCTTGGCGTATATAGACTTTATTCGGAAGTCGAGTCGCTGAAGAAATTGTAGTCGCCATCTTGAATGATGAAATGTTGCAAGAAACTATTTTCGTTAATTGCATAAAAATCGGGATGAGTATAAATGTGTGCGTAATAGGTAGATATAACGAAATCCGTTATTTTTGTAAATCAGCGAAATTAGAGCGAGCGTCCATTAAATGTGTGCGTAATTGTTTGTATTATGTAGTAAATTAATAACAGACCAATAGTTAATATTAACTTTTTTGAAAAGTAGACGTTGTTTATTAGTTCTAGGTGTCATTGGAGGGGGTGTCAGTACAAACTGTTTAGGATGAAACGTTTTTGCTACCACCTATATGAAGTATGTTTTAGGAGAGTCGAAGATAGTGAGCCAAATGTAATATTCAGTCTTAGCTGGAGAAAAAATAATTAAAAAATTACTAAAACACGCCCGAGTGAATAAGCGTACTATAGTGGTGAGTTTAGTAGCTTGTGATGCATGTGGTTATATTTGTATTCTTCAAACAGGTACAAGAGACACATCGTTTTAACTGTATAAATTAGCTTACTAAGTGTAAGCCCTTCATTTAAAAAATTATTATTAGACATTTTAAAAATTAAACATCCGCTTCTTTGCACAAAAACTAAATTTGTATACTTGATTGTTCAAACGCGTCGTGTGCATGTACTTTCACTTAGATTATGTAAATGAGTCATCACTTATCAAGGTAAAAAAACCGCTCGAATACAAAGGTAAATGGAATGGATGGATTGCAAATTGAGTTATGATAAATTCTACGGGAAGACCGAAAACGATGGATTTAATGAATAGCATTTTTTAAATTATAAGAACGGTTTATGGAACACATTTTTTATTCGATTGGCAGACGACATTGTTATAGTTAGCAGCCAAGCGGCTCTGTCGTGTTGTGTTCCAGAGACAACAAACAATTGGAAATAAATAATATTCATAAAAATTCCGCCTATTTCATAGCTGAAAAAAAATGATTTTTTTTCTATTGTTCTTCTTTTTGCAATTGTATTATAATTGGAAGCCAGAGGTCTAATATATGTTGAACACTTTTTATTGCAAGCTGATAGATTAGGAGAGTGTTTGTGACTGCTCTTATCAGCGAAAAACGCAGTTAAGATCAGAAAGCATCCTGCTCCACTAGGTTGAGGGGTCGATGTGGTACTCTATCGCTCTATGTACGTACCACCCCACACACACACACACATATATATATATATATATATACATATATATATATATATATATATATATATATATATATATATATTAATATATATTTATATAGGCTGTAGGTAAATATAATTGAATATTTTTTCATGAATATCATTATAAAAGCCCCTTTAAGAAAATTAAAGTGGAGCACTGTAGGAAGATATTAAAAAATAGACATTTACTTAATGTACAAAGCGAAGCTCTGGTTAGGTTTGATAGGCCGTATAGATTGATGTTTATCGCCAGCCGCAAATGGCATAAATATAGTTTTATTTCTCCGTATGACGTGACAATTTCCTATGAACAAAAGAATAGAGCAAAAGCGTGCGGAGTCAAAGGTAACTGTAAACTGGGTTCTTGCCTCGGGACCATCTGAAATTTTAACTTCTCTGTACTGATGAGAGCTCGAAACAATGTCGTATGTAGGTAAATACGCCATATACACCCCCCCCACACACACACATATATATATATATATATATATATATATATATATATATATATATATATGTGTGTGTGTGTGTGTGTGTGTGTGTGGGTGTGTGTGTATACAGTAGATCAGAACAATATCCGTTCCGTCTGTTTGAAACCCCCAAAAAGAGACCTATAATTCGTCTCGTTTACCATACTCTCTTCAGAGGCGGAACAATTATAGGTTCCCGTTGTTTGGATTTTAAACCGACGGTACCGATTTTCTGTAATACATATATACATCTATATGACGCTCTTATTTTGTATTTCCTTACTAATCAAGAACCATGTTGAAGTTCTTTCAGAGATAATATATAGTTATATATATATATTTATATATATATATATTTATATATATAAATATATATATATATATATATATATATATATATATATACACTCATTTGTCTGTGGGTATGTATGTTGGTGTGTCTATAATGACATGAAAATACATTTCTCAAAATCGAAACCAAGCTGAAGGAAGTTCGCAAAATATACACAAAGAATAGGAGAGTCGGTACGTTTTTAGATAGAACATCATAATAATAACTATATGACCCGGAGTCTAGTCTAGTCTTGCAAGAATATTTCTAAAGGCTACCATTATCTGTATAATCTCATCGATTTTCAACTAATTATATATGTTTTTTTCTTAGAAATCATTTGTTTTGTACGCAGTTTCCTCGCTCTTTCGCTATCTTTTTTGTTTCTCTCTATCTCCCTCATTTCTCTTTCTACATCTCGTTTTTCCACATCTCCCACTCATTCCTTATCTTTACCCATTCTATGTTGACCTTCTTCCAATTTTTTTTTGTATATCAATTTATTACGTCATCATAATAACGTTATATTAATTAATTACGTCATAAGAAAGGACCTTTTCCACCAATCTGTTTCAAAGCCCGACGTAATTTAGGCTCCATGACAATCAACAAGACCTTCAGAAGTCTAAACAAATGTATTATTGTAAAATGAGAAACAAGTATATCGAAAATCAGACAACGCCGAAGTCCAGAATCAATGAAAGCCAAAAACTAGAACTACTATGATCGTGTTTTATTCTCTTCAGGGGTCATGAGTAGAACATAATCGAACTCAAGATCCGAAACCCGAATTACTTGCATGCGAGGCAAGTACTCTGCCACTGACACACTACGCCACATACGAGAAGGCCTATAGACTAACACAGACAAAGTAAACTACGGGGAAGGCCGTCTGTATATTGCGTGGACTGTGGTGTATTCTAACATATATATATATATATATATATATATATATATATATATATATATATATATTTATTTATTGATGTAATTGTTTTATTGGTGATTGCAGCGTTCGTTGTTATTGCTTACTAATACACTTTCGATTGTTTCACTACCTAGGTGATTAATATGCAGAACATAGCATTATTAGTAGCACTTAACTGTATAGGATGCATTTTTTAGGTGAGTTCAGATGAACGTATCTATAATCATTATGTTCCTTTTCTGTAAAGTTCGTGACAGATAGGATAGCGAATATTTAAAAAGAAATGCAATAAAATGTAGTAACCTTGCTTTTAGAATCCTAACCCATTTATAAACGTGAACCTCTAAATATAAATACACAAATACACATCCACATCATGATTTTGTTCACTAATTGCAATTTATCTTTCTACCCATATCTCTCCATTTCTCTCTCCGCATCTCTCTCTATCTCTCTATCTCTCTGTCTTTGTATATATATATATATATATATATATATATATATATATATATATATATATATATATATATATATATAACTTCTTTGTAGAATGGTAGGAAAAATCCCAGCAGAGTGCTCGATTAATTAAGAATTAAAGTTAAAAATTAAGAGCATAATATTTATTTATTCTGGTACAGAAAAATTAGTACAACATTCGTACCGTCGGTTTCAAACACGGAAGGTCTTACCCATCCGGCTCTCTTCAGCTTCTGTTGTCATCTGTTTTGGAAATGTGAGGTCACATGACACTCTTGTTGGGACGCGTTATTTGCTCAGTGTGTTGTGTGTGTTTGTTTAAATTTGAATTTAGTGTAATAAGACCGTTGAGATTTAAAACACGAGGGAATTCAAGATTAAAGGGAATAAAAAAAGGGGGGGGGGTAAAAAATATATGAAAAAATATATATATATATAAATAAATATAAAAAAAACAAACCTATATATATAAAAAAACATCTCAATACTAAGAATAAAAGAATAAAAAAATAAAAAGAGAAAGAGTATAAAAAAGGTATAACAAAGAATAAAAAAGGATAAAAAAAGGAATTAAAAAATAATAAGAAAATATAGAGAATAAAAATGTAGAGAATAAAGAGTGAGAGAGAGAGAAAGAATAAAAATAGAAAGAATAAAAATATATAATAAATAAAATAAATAAAAATAAAAATCAATTAAAAATGAATTTAAAGATTAAAAAATATTAAAAAATATTAATAATAATAAAATATAAAATTAAAAATTAAAAATTAAAGATTAAAAACAAAAATAAAAATAAAGAAAGGGTTTCTCTGAAATTCCCGTGAGCCAAATTATGAATTTGTATCATTAGCCGTTATATTTTTGAAGGTATGCGTTCTAAAAAACGGTTAGTGTGTAAAAATCTTTTCCCCAGATTGGGGTGATTTTAATGAAGAAATTCGGATCTAAGGGAGCTAACTTAGTTGGAAATATGAAATATTTGAGTTTGTTAAAATGGGTTTGTAGATTTAGATTAATAAGTTAAATGATAAATAAATTAAATATTTTTGCATTATTGTATTTTGGTGAAAGTCGAAGTTTTTGCTCTTGGAATTTATGTGGATATAGTTTGTTTAAACTAGTAACTGATAAATAAATTAAATATTTTTGTATTTTTGTGAAGGTCGGAGTTTTTGCTCTTGAAGTTTAAGTGGATATAGGTTGATGAGGTATTTGTTCGTTTTTATTGTGTTTATATTAGTAGAGGGGGGGTAGTTAGACATTATGTGAATCGGTCAGACCAGTTTATAAGCAATGCTTGTCTCTTGTGGACACATCCCCTGAATATTTCATCGCAGACATTTAAACAGGCTGTATTCGGATCGATGATGGCCTTTGAGATGTGGTATTTTTCAGCGTCACATAGAGGACATCTGTTTATGGCTGGAGAGAAGGATGGTTTTCTCTAAATTATTTTCCATTTGATGGTGAAGGGTGTATTTTCTTCTTTAAGCTGCCATATTCGGGTCGCGAGTGCCGTATTAGCCTTGTTTTTGTATCTGAAGGAGTTTCTGTGTGCGTATAGCCTTTGTTTGAAGCTTCCCTTCGTCATCCCAATATATTTTTCTGCATTACTGGTATTCTGGTCTGTGACGGTTGCTTCATAAATGATTGAATTGATTTTGCAATTTCCCTCCAGGGGGCAGTTGTTTTTGTCTTGGCATGAGCAGCCTGCGTTTGTAATTGTTTTGGGTTCTGCAGAGATAATTTTTCTTATTGAAGGGGCAGTGGAATAGCTGACCTTAACAGAATTTCTGTTAAAAAGTTTGTGTAATTCATTTGTGGGTGGGAAGTGTTTGTCGAGTAACTTGAGGAAAAGTTGGCCTACCTTTGTTTTGGTATTGGTCGAATAGGGTGGGGAAAACCAGATCACCGATCTCCTTCTATTGCGGGTCCCCCGTGGTTGGTCTCGGTTGGGGGTGTATGAGATTTCTTCTCTGAACCCGCTGTCGCGGAGTGCTTTGTTGTAATATGGTGCTGCTTGGTTGAAAATTTCGGGACTGGATGAGAGGTTTGAAATTCTTTGGCTAATATTATTGATTAAATTTTTAAAGATGGTGGGGGGGTGGCAGGATCCCTTGTGTATGTATTACATACACACAGACCAGAATACCAGTAATGCAGAAAAATATATTGGGATGACGAAGGGAAGCTTCAAACAAAGGCTATACGCACACAGAAACTCCTTCAGATACAAAAACAAGGCTAATACGGCACTCGCGACCCGAATATGGCAGCTTAAAGAAGAAAATACACCCTTCACCATCAAATGGAAAATAATTGAGAGAAAACCATCCTTCTCTCCAGCCATAAACAGATGTCCTCTATGTGACGCTGAAAAATACCACATCTCAAAGGCCATCATCGATCCGAATACAGCCTGTTTAAATGTCCGCGATGAAATATTCAGGGGATGTGTCCACAAGAGACAAGCATTGCTTATAAACTGGTCTGACCGATTCACATAATGTCTAACTACCCCCCTTCTACTAATATAAACACAATAAAAACAAACAAATACCTCATCAACCTATATCCACTTAAACTTCAAGAGCAAAAACTCCGACCTTCACAAAAATACAAAAATATTTAATTTATTTATCAGTTACTAGTTTAAATAAACTATATCCACATAAATTCCAAGAGCAAAAACTTCGACTTTCACCAAAATACAATAATGCAAAAATATTTAATTTATTTATCATTTAACTTATTAATCTAAATCTACAAACCCATTTTAACAAACTCAAATATTTCATATTTCCAACTAAGTTAGCTCCCTTAGATCCGAATTTCTTCATTAAAATCACCCCAATCTGGGGAAAAGATTTTTACACACTAACCGTTTTTTAGAACGCATACCTTCAAAAATATAACGGCTAATGATACAAATTCATAATTTGGCTCACGGGAATTTCAGAGAAACCCTTTCTTTATTTTTATTTTTGTTTTTAATCTTTAATTTTTAATTTTTAATTTTATTTTTTATTATTATTAATATTTTTTAATATTTTTTAATCTTTAAATTCATTTTTAATTGATTTTTATTTTTATTTATTTTATTTATTATATATTTTTATTCTTTCTATTTTTATTCTTTCTCTCTCTCTCACTCTTTATTCTCTACATTTTTATTCTCTATATTTTCTTATTATTTTTTAATTCCTTTTTTTATCCTTTTTTTATTCTTTGTTATACCTTTTTTATACTCTTTCTCTTTTTATTCTTTTATTCTTAGTATTGAGATGTTTTTTTATATATATAGGTTTTTTTTTTTTTTATATTTAATTATATATATATATATTTTTTCATATATTTTTTACCCCCCCCCTTTTTTTATTCCCTTTAATCTTGAATTCCCTCGTGTTTTAAATCTCAACGGTCTTATTACACTAAATTCAAATTTAAACAAACACACACAACACACTGAGCAAATAACGCGTCCCAACAAGAGTGTCATGTGACCTCACATTTCCAAAACAGATGACAACAGAAGCTGAAGAGAGCCGGATGGGTAAGACCTTCCGTGCTTGAAACCGACGGTACGAATGTTGTACTAATTTTTCTGTACCAGAATAAATAAATATATATATATATATATATATATATATATATATATATATATATATATTAAAAATTAATATGAAAAACATATCTATATATCTATATATATATATTCATATATTGTTCCTTTTTTTATTAGTAAACGTATAGAAATTCAAAATGTCTGTAAAAACGTATCTATTTAAAGAATAACATTTTGGATGTTTTCATCGGCCTTCCTCAGTGTAATAAAATGTGTAATTACTTGGCCGGTTGGAAGTTTGTGGTGGATACAGGGGGGAAGTATATTCAGTGTGATAAATAAAAGTTTATATGTGAATATTATGCGCCTATAACATAAAGAGGTCAGTAACGTGGGTGGCACTGCCGGCATATTTCAAAACATAAGTGGGTGGAGAGCAATAATGTGTTAAATATATATATATATATATATATATATATATATATATATAAGAATAATTCTTCTCCCTAAACTGGCAAAATAAATTCCCTGAACAGAACAGTTATGCGTCACTTTTATGAACTTTAGAATTAGAACGTACGTGTTCTGACGTGTTATGTTGCTGATGTCTTCTCAAAAAGACTTACTATCCCCACAAAACACATTATTTTAGTTATAACGTTTAATGTAGTTGCTGTGCCGAGGACGTGGGCAGGACAATGTCAGGATTGGACAACAAAATACAGCAACCCACTCATAGAAACATTAGGAATGCATCCGCCCGGCCAACCTACGTTCTAATCAACACACATGGGTCTTCTATAACCGACCATTAATAAAAAAAAATCCCGTCGTGCGCAACGAATTCCAGCACTAACTGATTTACCATCTTGAGTTGTGCGCATCAATTATCTATCTTAAACTACTGGAGACTATCCACGTACGAGTTTAACGTTCCTTTTCTCTGTAAACAGAAAGAGTGTATATCTGGGGTGAGTGTGATTAGTCTTTAAGACACATCCTTAATTGTAAATAACATAACGCTCTTCTGGGTTTTCAATATATAATTTCCTGTTTTCTGTTTTCTTCTAAATGTTTTTTTTTTAATCCTATGATACAGTTCTCGTCTAGTGTCGGCGAAACCAGATATTTTTTTCAGCTCGTATATTTTAATCATGGAAGATTAGACACCCCTACCCTTTGTTATTGCTCTAATAAAATACTATATTCCAACGAAAATCAATATATATATATATATATATATATATATATATATAATATATATATATATATATATATATATATATATATATATATAGCACAAATTCCACACATTTTCTAACAGGAACTCTATAAAAAAGAGTTACTCATGCTTCCCATCTATGAAGAAAATTATAACAGCCGAACCTTAACCAATAGAGGATACAGCCTGCTCCTGTACAACCAGAGATCAATGCCCCTTGGATGGGAACTGCAAAGTAACATCAATAGTATATGAGGCAGGCATTTCACGACAACCAACGGACAAGAAGGAGATATACATTGGTATGAAAAAGGGTATGTTTAAGTAAAGGCTATATGCCCACAGGAATACCTTCAAATATAGAGATAAAGTAAATACAGCTTTAGGGGCTCGTGTATGGGAACTAAAGGATGAGAGAACACCTTTTACCATAAGTGTGAAATAAATAGAAAGGCGAAAACCATATTCCCCAATATCAGGCCACTGTGCCCTTTGCGATGCTGAAAAATATAACATTTTCCGAACCATCAATGACCCAAACATTATATGCCTAAACAAAAAAGGGGAGATATATAAGGACTTTATTCACAGGAGAAAGGCACTTCTGATAAATTGGGCAGAACAAAATAAATACATCATAACCGCAGAGTACCCAGAATATAGTCTTTTACGATTTTGGATTTCACGATGATGGATTCGGCTTCCGAATTTCGGATTGAACTGTATGGTATCCCGACTGTGGCCCTAAACTAGATTTCTATTATTGCATGTTTTAATTATGGATTGTTTTTTTTATGTTTATGTATATAACTGTTTTATAATTTTGAATTTCTAATTTAACATTTTTTTTAATGTTTTAAATTTTTTTTTTAAATAAAAAACACATTTTTTAAAATTTTTTTACATTTTTTGTAAAATCTAAAATTAAAAAAATCTTTTAAGAATTTTTTAGATTTATTAACATTTTTAAATTTGTTATTTTTAAATTTTTTAAATTTTTAATTTTTAAAATTTTTATTTTTTTAAATTAAATTTTATTTTTTAAATTTTATTTTTTAAATTTCATATATATTTATATATATATATATATATATATATATTTAATTTTTTATTATTTATATGTTATTTATTATTTATTATTTTTATTTTTTATTTTTTATTTTTTACTTTTTATTTTTTATTTTGTATTTATTATTTTTATTTATTTTTTATTTTTTATATTTCATTATTTATTTTTATTTTATTTTTATTTTTTTTTATTTTTAGGGTAGTCAAGATTAATAATTATTCTCGGTCCTATTACCAATTCATGTAACCTTATCTTATTTCACTTAAAAAATTCGCTTTTCCTCTATATCTTCACCGATGTAGAATATCCTTTTATTTACTCACCATAATATGCTCGTGCGTATGTGAGTGTGTGTAAATACGGGTGTGTGTGAGAGTATATATATATATATATATATCTTTTATATGCATGTTTATATGTGTGTGTATATATGTATATATATATATATATATATGTATATATATATATATATATATATTTATTGTGTATGTATGTGATTTATGCGTTTATATACGTGTATGTGAGAGTACACGCATTCATATATAGTACTATATTTTTTTTATTTTTTATTTTTTTAGAGTAGTCCAGTTTAATAATTCTTCTCGGTCCTATTACCAAATTATGTAACCTTATCTTATTTCCCTTAAGAAATTATCAGACCCCTTGAAGTTCGCTTTTCCTCTTTCGGGCTTTCCTCTGCATCTTTACCGATGTAGGATATCCCTTTTTTTACCTACTTACATTTGCTCGGAAGTATGTGAGTGTGTGTAAATACGGATGTGTGTGTGTGTTAGGGTATATATATATATATATATATATATATATATATATATATACATATATATGTTTGTTTTTTTACATGCATGTCAATATATGTGTATATATGTATAGATTTGTTATATATGTGTATGTGATTTTTGCGTTTATATGCACGCTTTTATATGTGTATATGAATGTGTATATGTAATTACGTGAATGAATAATTATGCATATGTGTATGTGTGTACATATGTATATATGTATGCATTTTAACTATAATTTGACCAATCAATTTAGAAATCTCTCCCCTTGTGTGAAATTTCCCCCATTCTTGTCCTTAACCCCTATTATTCTGCACATTTATGCACGGGTGTGTATTCTATATATATATATATATATATATATATATATATATATATATATATATATATATATATATATATATATATGTATATATATATGTGTGTGTATGTGTATATGTGCATATATATATGTACGTGTGTATGTATATATATATATGTATGTGTATATATGCAAGCTTATGTTTATATTTATATTCATATAGATTTGTTCGTATGTTGGTATGTGTATTTTAATCGTTCATATCATGTATATGTTTATATATGTGTGCGCATGTGTTAAACATTTTTTTAATAAATTTTTTAAATAATTTTTTAATAAAATTTTTTTAATAATTTTTAAAAAATGTTTTAATTAATTTTTTATAAAAAATGTACAGTTTCTTTATATATAGATTTCTTAAAATTTAATTTATTTTTATCTTATTTTTTCTTTATTTTTATTTTCATTTTAATGTAATTTTATTATTATTTTCATTATTATTTTTATTTATATTTATATTTTTATTTTTATTTATATTTTTATTTATTATTTATTATTTATTATTTTTATTTTTATTTTTATTTATTTCATCATTATTATTAATAGTTTCTCCGTTCCCTAATCACTATAATTTATCAATTATTAGTTTAGGTTTTTGAAGAATAAGTCGGCCGTTTCCTTCAACAATATACCAACATTTAAAGAGTTTTTTGCAACCTCCTAAGGTCGAGTACCCCATATCCTCATTTTTCCATCTCTTGCCTTTTATCTTTTTAATTTTTATTTTTACACACTTTTATGTTATCCTTTATTTTATCTAACAGTGTATTTATTTCATCTTTATTTTTCTTCATTTTTCTTTATTTTTCTTCACCATTCTTTTTCATATTTCTTTATTCCTCACCCGTTTTTATTAGTAGTACCTTAAAAATGTTTATGATTAGTACCCTAAAGACTTTATAAATGTATAAATTGTGTGATTACAATTTATTTAATAATAAGTTTAATTTTAATTATTACGTGGAATTGCGTAGCCCGTTATGGAAAGGATTCAAATTTAACTAATAGAGACGCTATATATGTTATCGAAAGTAAATGGAGATAACGTTAAAAATAAAATTTTAAAAAATATTAAATGTTTAGTAATATATTATTACATTAGCATATTATTTCAATATTTTTTTAACTTGATTTTCATTTTATTTTTAACGTTATCTCCTTTTACTTTCGATAACATATATAGCGTCTCTATTAGTTAAATTTGAATACTTTCCATAACGGGCTACGTAATTCCACGCACGTGACGATTTAAACCTGCTAGTTTCCAATCCGTCCAACTGTTAACGTTATTCCCATTTAATTTCTTGCTTTTTCTATGTACAGCGTCGCTGTTGTTTTGATCTGAAACCTTTCCATAACTAGCTACGTATTTTCCACGCACGTGAAAATTTTAAATCTGAAAGTGTTCCATCTTTCCAACGGACAATATTTTGAAATTCCTGGCGGTTGTTCTCACTCATTAAGCTATACGACTCCGCTGATGAAGGTCCGATTTTCTCGGATCTGAAACCTTGGTCCGGATGTTGTATTAACTTTTTATTTAATATATATATATATATATATATATATATATATATATATATATATATATATATATATATATACTTTTTAGTTATATTTACATAACCAAGGTCACAGTCAAACAATAAAAACATTTTTTACTTGTTTATTTTTGTAAGTTTCCTCATTTTTCGACTTAGACGAATAACTGTGTTACATTATGATGGGCACTGTATTTTGAAAACGGGTGAAGTAGCTAGATTGAATTATGAACTGGGTGAAAGAAATAAGATGAAGTACGAATAAGGTGCATTGATAATTTGGGACAAACAAAATGATTCATTCGTTGAAGGGTCAAAGGGTTCTGACGTCACAGATCGCTGGTGAGAAATTAGCTTTTGCACAGTTCACCATGGAGCGCGCGATGGGCAGACGTCCATAAACTGAGCTCTGCAATGCACAGAGTTGGGGTGACATCGCCAGATGTGGGCTAAGACACAGAACAAGATCCCAACAGCGGGACAAGAAAATAGCCGATTGCATCCGACATTCCACAAAGCAGTATGAAAGAAAGAAGAGAGTTTTAATGAACGAACCGACGAATGGAAATCTCTCTGATGGATGTGTGAAATAAACGAATATAATCTCTCTCAAAATGGCTTGTCTCTGAGCGTGTTTGTGCATGATGACATAATTTGCCCACAAAACATGTACACCACTACGATCACGAGCCAGCAACGGTGATTAGTGTGCAAGCGAAACCACGACCAACATTGAGGCAGAAATCTGTAAAGTAACTTTTAATATTTTGTTTACAACGTGAGAACAATCTGAAACTTATTAAGGACATTATAAGTTTAAAGGCAGTTTAAAGTTTTTTACGAACTATTGTTAAAAATGTTAATTCAGCATATAAATGAACGCTAAAATGACTAAGAGGTCAGCCCGACGTTCCTAACTTTCGCAGTGAGTTTCGTGTTGTTTCGATTTTGGGTGGTGCCGAGAAACGTTGACTCCCGGCTTCGAATTACGAAACTATAAAAATAATATAGAAAAAGAAGTGTGTAAAGAAAGTTTTAAAAAGATTATTTACTATTAAAAAAAGGATTATGTCCCAACTGCACATATGTCTTGCAAACAAAATTTATATATTTTTCCAACTTTGTATTTTTCTAATATTTGATGCGCATCTCACAGTTAAGTCAACAAATAAATATAGTTTTCATTTTTACATTGCTGATCATCAGACTGCTCATTTGATAGTAATTGAAAAAAAACATATCAATCCAAAACAGAAGAAAACAAGATGAGAAAAAGTCAAGAAGTTAAAAAGCATAAACAATCTCACATCAAAAGTTGACATATAGCTGGTATCTACCCCCCAAACAAATGGCTGTTGCACTCGAAACGCTTTCCATGTCGTCATACATAATTCAAAACTAGTTGCGCTTGTCGCAACTAAGTATGTATAAAAGAGGACACCGACCAAAAAATATTTATTGATGTACAGAAAAAAAAACAAACAAACTAATGAACCTATTATTTTAAATTTTGGAATATATCTTCTCGGCAACATGGGGAATAAAAAGGGAACATTTTTTATGAACTTTATTATTTACGTGGTGCGCACACCCTCCACCAAAATATTTTAAAAGTTAGATACCAAATATTTATTAAAGAAAAATATTGCTCCACTTACAATTCTTAATTTTATGATGTAGTACATATTTAAACGAGTAAATTCGCGCGCGTGGGCGTCAATAAGTATTGTCTTGCTGAAATCCTAGATCATTGAACTGATATCAACTCGACCACTAATGAACCATAGTGGACGAGACGCCACATGGTATAAAGAAGA
Source organism: Sepiola atlantica (assembly GCA_963556195.1). Classification (NCBI taxonomy): domain Eukaryota; kingdom Metazoa; phylum Mollusca; class Cephalopoda; order Sepiida; family Sepiolidae; genus Sepiola; species Sepiola atlantica. The sequence continues at coordinate 121,111,391 of OY744517.1, read as the reverse complement.
GGGGTTGAAGGTTGCAGTGTGTAGATGATTGGACGTGTGTTCAGCGAACACGACGTGTACAGAATATATGAACATAGACGATAAATTAAGGGACTAAGAGCCCCTAATAAGCTGTAGCCAGGAATGCGCCCTACCCCCGTCAAAAGCAGGAGAGAGGGCCACACTAATATCTCAAAAAAGTATTTTCTTCAAATGTTATATTCCTTTCTTCTCCGCGCTGCTGCGGAACATTAATTACAGGTGCTCCAATCACGGTGGAGTGAAGTGCAGTTATAATTGTAATCTGCATTTGATCACAACGCATTCTATGAACCCGTCTATTTTAATTGATTAAGACATGTGAGACATTTAGACCTTCTCTCAGAAAGGTGAAAGTGTAGCATTACTATTCTCATCTTGGTTAGGGTATATCGACCATTTTAACTCACAAATTAGACGGTTATTGTTCGATGACCGGATTTGTCTGAATTTTCCAAGTCGTGAAAAATCAAGTTTGTCAACATTTTAAATTAAACCGTTCAAATTATTTATCTACGCTCCATTTTCAAGATATACTTTTCAAAGATTTTACGTCACTGTTTATGGTTATTAACACAAAACACTTTCTCAAAATATTTAAAAAATCAGACCTCTCAACTAAGTCCGGGTGGCAACGAATATACCTAAAAAAACATTCGTCGGCAACTTAAAATAAACTCTTATAATCCTACCACTTATCATAAGTCCGGAGGATGTCATTTTAGACAATACATAGGTCAGGATTTTGTGAAACTTTTCTACCTTGTCGCTTCCTTTGGCATGGCCCAACACAGTAGTTGCCTGGTGTATATTAAACCCTTACAACTTTTCTGCCATGATTTGGTTCATGTTCTCTGCTCCAAGAAAGTTAACTTTCCCATACGGTACCGCCTGGTTGCGTCTTAATGATTTTTAAGACTGACCGTGTTTCTCTGTCATGGGCCAAACTCATTATTTCATAGTTTTTTAAGAAGGATAAAGAGGAGATTATGAAGAATTGCCAGGTAGAAGTGTTGACACATGTTGTGTTACCTTAACCTCACAGACTCTAGACAACTGAACCTCCCCCTGGATGGGTACTACCTAAATTCCATAGGACAGCCCGACTGATGATAGTTTTCTGCGTTCAATTTTCGAGAAATTTGTATCCTACTATAAACCCTAAGTGCGGAGGGTAATCCCATCCCAAAATACCCGAATGAACCAAGAAGTAAAGAGAGTCACGTATACATTTGTGAGGGCCGTTAGTTCCGGACTTAGCAATAGTGGAAAGGTTACGAAAATTTGTTTTCAGTTGCTAAACACAATATTTAATTATAATTCGGCATATTAGTTAAATACAAATAAATAAAAAAACTAAATCCGCAAAATATCAGAAAACAAACAAAAAATTCTTCGTGAAAATCAATAAACCAGAAGACGAGTATTTAATTAATACAAAAAAGGGAAAAAGTAATGTGCAATCCGAAATAATAGAGAACATAAGGATGAGACAACTTTAATTCATCACCGCTACAGAATACAGACGAAACTAATTGTGCGCCTTATTTGGGAGTTAACACGTTCAAAATGTGTTATATTCTCAAAATTTCGGCCGATGTAACTCCGTTCGTTTGAAGTGTATTGTTTCGAACTTGTGAATCTTAATGACGAATTCGGGAATCTATACACACTCTCGAATCTATTTCGAAACAAACAATAACAAGCCACGACTTTGTGGCCCCCATCTCTATGTGACTCGATGTGGCGAGTGTAAAATGCAATACATTTGGGCAATTTGGGGCATTTTTGACTCCCCCCTTTGACCTCCTGGGGGCGAGAACCAGAATTCTTCTGAGGTCAAGGATGCGCATTTGATATCCAGAACAATTGCCTCTACATTTTGGCCAAGTTTCAGAAAAATTGAATAGATGGATCAAACGTTATGGGAGAAAAAGGTTAATTTTTTGCCATTTCGGGGCCTTTTGACCCCCTGGGGGGCTAACCAGATTTCTTTTGAAAAATCAGAGAATGTCACTTTCTAACCTGACCAAAGTTACAACTTCATGCAAAACTTTAGAGAAATTCAATGGATGGTTGCGGAGAAAAATCTGGACGGACGGACGGACGGACATGCGTGAAAACATAAGTCCTCCGATTTTATAAATCGGCGTACCAATTAAGGGCACTCACTCAAAGTGAGTTGAGGGGAAATTTACACCGTCAACTGTAAATACATATTAAGAATATAAATATGTTTTATTAATCAGACCGAAGCAGTTACATTTATACTATTCTCGGTTTTATTATAGATTCGTATTATTTTCTATTCAAACTGGCCAATCAGAATGATCGATTTATTCCGTCATAATGAGATGAGGTTAGTGCCGTCTATGTTTTCTTTTAAACTCCTACATATCTTAGAGTAATTTGGATAGATAACATACATATGAATGACATTTATATTTTCATACATAGAGTACTGTTCGAATATTTGGGCTGATGAATCTCTGCCCTATTTGAGTGTTCTTGATAAGGCGCAGACATGTATCTGTAATTTGATTGGCCAAACCCTTTCGTCTAATCTGCACCCTCTCTCTCACATAGCTGACGTTGCTAATCTAAGTGTTTTCTATAAATACTATTATGGCATGTGTTTTTTTAGAATGATGTGATCTATTCCCTGCGTCTTTTGTTCAATCTCGTTTGCCTCGTTGGCCTAGTGTTCTCCATCATTTCGTTGTTTTGATACCTCATTGTAATACAGTTTAATATTCCAGTAGATGTTTTCAATAACTCTAGGTATATGGTTCTCTGTACCTGCTGGCTGTTTTTCTCTTACTTATAACCTTAAATTTTCAAGACTAAGCCCAATAATCATCTGTTTTTTGCGATAATCATATTTCGTTCTTTTTGGTTCTTACATCAAGTGGCTTATGGCTTGTCTGGAGCTATTCCCATTAAAAAAAACAACATAGAAATACTTTTTTCTTGCGAACAATTTATTTAGCCCTAGTGATATGACGTCACATCTGTCTATGTTTTGTAAGCTCGTTCTGATATTAGCGTAATTTTGTTAATTGACATATGTATGAATAACATTTATATTGTCATACGTAGAAATAAACATTTCTTTTGTTGCAAGGTATTTATTGAATTATATTCTCACGGTTGCTAGAGAATTCATATAAGCCGTATTCAATTCAATTGATATAATGAAACATGTTTATGTCGTCAACAAACATACGCCGGTTGTTTATTAAATTATAAGGCTCCTTTCTTGTGTGTGCTTTTCTTCTTTTGTTATGGTTTTGCGATTGATTATCTGTTGCACATTGGAGAGCTTTGTTGTTGTGTACAATGTGTGTTTTTCTATAGGGAAATCTTTATGAGTCGACTCTTATGTTTCATTCAACAGGAATAAAATTATTTCGACCGGCTTCGGAAGAATGAAATGTATTTATTATTTAGTTTGCAGAGGATGGTCACGGTAACTGTATTCAGTTGTTGCAGGTCAGCTTCGATTTTCATGAAAATAATATGTTTCGTAAATGTTTTATTGTGTGTCGGTTATTAAAATCTACAAAGCCATATACATATTCTAACACAAACATACACACACACGCACACACGTACATATCTCTCCACTGGCAATCATTGCCTTTCATATAAAAAAGTATATATATATATATATATATATATATATATATATATATATATATATATATATATATATATATATATATATATATAGCGCTGTTTGATCAGATTTTCCGTAGTGGCCGAGTGGGTTAAGGCGTCGGGATTTGGGTGATAACATGACTCGTGTTTCGACTGTTCGAACAGTCGACCAGTATGACTAATTATCTCAACACTAACTATCCTCGAAGGATGTAACGTATACGTATGTAGATTAAAATAAATATTCATAATTAGTTGTCGCCCTCAATAAAGGCTGGACACTGCAGTGAGTAGTATTAACACAGCCCTGATCGTAGCTTTAATCAAGTTGGCAACACTTGAGGAAAGCTGCCTAGAACATGTTTAAACTCTCGTTTGTTTAGCAGATTGTTTATAATAGACAAGTTAATTAAGGCGTTAGAATTAACGTTATAACGTGAGTCGTGTTCTGAGGAACGAGTCCTGCGAGTTGTATGGATAATTAACTCTACACTGACCATTCCCGAAAGAATGACACGTATACTTATGTAGATCAAACAAATATATATATATATATATATATATATATATATATATATATATATATATATATATATATATATATATAGTCTCGGAAGTTTCTCAACCATTAAAACTATATTAAAAAAAAAACTTATAATCCCAAGTCTTTCAGTGGAAAATCACTCATGTAAGTCAATTTATTTTTTACAGTTATTATATTAGTTTGTTTCTAACACTATTTTAAGGGATCATCAGTTGTTTACCATGAAAAACTGTTTCGGGAATTTATATATTTATAAATGAAAAGTGAGTGAGTGAATGAGTGAGTGAGTGAGTGAGTGAATGAATGAATGAGACAGTGATGGAGAGGAGATATTAAAAGAACTCAAAATAGAAAGAAGAGACAAAGGTCGTTTGTTTGGTAAATAATTATATATGAATAAATATTTATATAATATTTTAAGAATATGTTTATATATGTTATTCATGTGATGCACTCTTTAACAAATTAACGATTCTTATAAATTTAAGATAAAAGCTGCTAGGCTAAGAGTAGATGGAACCTTTCTCTGACAATTAATACAAATATTACTTTTGTAAAATGTTAACACTAGGTATAAGATATTAATAAAATGATAACCCAGCTACAGTTCTTTTCAAACATTTTGCAAGAGTTTAGATAGCGTAATATAGACACCGACTTCTATTGAATAATTAAGATTTCAGATTTTCATTAAATTTAATTGCACGTAATTAGACACCAATTAAGCAATATACCTACATTTCAATTGATTCTTATGCTTTTTTAGGCTTAAGCTGTAAATGTTAAACATTTTCTAACCATAAAATCCTCTGGAAGATTTCTATCAGCATCCATTAAAAATTCTAGACATAATTATTTAGTGAAATTATATTTATATTTTAGCTTCGTAAAGGGACATGAAATCAAGGGAGGCGCGAGAGCGCTCTATCCCATAATAGACCACACGAATGGCCTATGCTGGAAATCTCATTTCTTTGATCAATCATAACTCAAAAACCAATAAGCCAAATTAGTTAAAACTTTTCACAAAGTTGTTATTTGATAGGTTCTATAAGTGTGTAGAATTTCAGCATCATTAGTCAAGGCTACCCAGAGATCCAGAAAGTTCAATTATGAAATCATGTTATATGTGTGTACGCACGTACGTATGTGCCACCCTGTATCTAATCAACTATTTGATTGATTCAGCTGATTTTTGGCAGAGATAGAGGTTCTAGGGTCTAGTTCATGGCATTTTAATTTCAGTTTACCATATACCTTAGTTTTCCAGAAAATTCCAAAAAAACTTTAAAATGACCAGTATTCATACACTTTATTCTATATCTTATCGACCGTTTGATGGATTCAGCTGATATTTGGCAAATGTAGAGGTTCTAGTGTCTAGTTGATTGCAGTTTAATTTCAGTTCACCATATACCTTGATTAGTTAAACTACCAACTATATCAGTTATGAGAAGGCATTGTATTGAGGCATAGCCTTTACAAAAGTAGTGACATTCCATAAAAATGCCAGTATACTGAAATCATATGCCCTTAATAGGGTTAAGATGAAAATTCATATACACTAACTGTACAAAAGCAAGAAAATTCCAACATTTTTATACTTTTATTGTCACTAAAGGTATGCGAGCACAAAAGGGCTATGTATTTTACTGGTAGGAATTTTTCTTCAGCGCACCTCACACACTTCATCTACTCATGCATATAGATTTATACTGTAGTGATGTGATAATGAAATGGTTTGGTTAATATGTAGTCATACCCTTAATGACAATAAAAGTGTAAACATTTGGGAATTTCCTTGCTTTTGTACATTTAGTGTATATGAATTTTCATCTTAACCCTATTAAGGGCATATGATTTCAGTATACTGGTATTTTTCATGGAATATATACTATAGAATTACGTAACCGTATAGCCGGTCGAAAGATGCAAACCTCGAAGTTGCAAATGTAAACACACGTACTGTGATTCTTAAGAGAGTTCAATCTCCGAAAATTCCAACATTATGCCTTGTTGCGTCTAGTTATATTGCTAACATTTGTAGATCTTATTTGTTTGTTATATTTGTTTCTTCGTTTATTATTTTGGCATTTATATGAGGTTAGGTTTTCGTATTGGTTTACATTGCGTATGCACAGGATTCACCCCAACACTAATTAATCAATCATTATATATTGTTTACACAACTGCAAGGCGTATACGCGGTAATGTAGGCCATGTTTAGTTGACATATGTTTACTGTAAAGGGGCAAAATAGGGGCTAACACTCTTCACTAAAATACCTCTGGCTTTTACAAAAGGTATAAGTAACCAAGTGATAATTATATCTTAAATTCCAGTTTTAAGGAATGTTTTGAAACGTGGTTTGTAGCGGCATGCTGCTAAGAAGTACGTCCCATATAGAAATTAAAATATTTAAAAATTGCATAAAGTTTGAGCCACAGTCATTAAACGTAATTAAGCAAGATTCTTTGAATTTTAATTTCTTCTTTAGACACATTAAGATTAAGCCACGCGTTTGAGATATGATTTGGAATTAAAACCATGTAATGGATTTTGATCAAATGTAAAAAAGAAAATGATTGTACTCATGAGACTTTGTTCATTACATCTTTATTATAATCTTCACATGAGGACAAAAATAGTGTGCAAAACGATTCTGTTCTGCGAATTAACCCGTCCCTGAACATGTATTATTCCTGTGTACTATATATATATATATATATATATATATATATATATATATATATATATATATATATATATATATATATATATATATATATATATATATATATATATATATTCGTGTCTTGGCGTATGCTGAGTAAAGAGAATGACTTTAGAAATTCCATGCTCAACTTTTAACGATCAAACACGAAAACATACCCCACACTGTTAAAAGCAGACAACCAGAAAGTGCATATGTATGTACACAGAAATGCTATTATTACCTGTGTAGCTGTTTCGTAGTATCTATTTTTCGCGTTCCCTTTTCATTTTAAAGTTTGGTATAGGACATATAGAATCAATGGGGTATAATGCTCCAAGGAAAATGCTTGCGTATTATAAGTATTCATATAAAATTGTTCTTTCTCCTTAGAAATCGTCAAATATTGACTAGTTATCCCCTACCCTATGAGTCTATATGTTTTACATTTGTTTTATCGCAGGAAAAAAAGCTTAATTTGAGAAGTAAGTAACACCCTCTAATATATTACAAAGTATTGTAATTATTGTACGGTAAAATGCTAAATAATTTCCGCGCCTTAAATAGTGTATCCCCCCCCGACTCCGATGTGTGTGATAATAAAAAATATTCAAACGTGTGAGTTAGGTGACATATAAGTTGGTTATATTGAATTGTATCACTTACACAACTCTATTCCGTATTCGTGGGTGTAGTCCGCCATCAGTTACATTGTTTCTATTGTACATTATAGTCATAAACACCGTTTCAAGTAAGGTTTAGACGGTTTGAAATTAATCGAAATATTTTAACCTTACAAAAAGTCAAAATACAAATTTAACTTGATATTTAATGTACATTTTATACATTATTCCATTTTAAGAGGATAATTGGGTGTTAAAACTTAAGTAGTGATATTTTGTTTTGTTGGCCAACTTGTAGAGAAATTCGCGTTGGTAGAGAAAACCGCCGATGCAAGAGAAATTACTGTTGTTGTCTAATGAATTTCTCCTTTATTTCTAAAATACATTTAGGCAACATAAACCAACCTGAGGGTACATTTTCCAATGTTGCAAATCGACGATAATTGTAGAGTAATTTGGATTCTTATTAAATACAACTGCGGCGTTTTCATTTAAGGTAACAATGTTTATGACCTATTAATAATGTTACGGTCTTTAACATTAAAACAAAAACACAATGAAAAAAAACGGTCGGTGAACGTGGTTTACAGTAAAACACAGTCGTAGGATATGTCACGACTACACGATAAATAACTCATGGAGTAAGTGAGTTATCATATTTCTCATGGAGCCATTAAAAATCTACAACCAATGTAACTTATAGGAATTGGAATTGCTATTTAAGAAAGTGTGACGACTTTTTCTTAACGTAACAAAATTAACAAAGTTAATAACAATGTTTAACATTACAACAAATACAGAAAATGAAACGATAGTTGCAGATGAATTGTAATTGCTATGAAATAAAGTGCGACGACATTTTTAAGGTGTTCCGACAATTATATTTCGTTAATTCGGAATATATTTGTAATCAGCAAATCAAAGCGATCCGTATTTTGTTATGGCAGTGAAATTAGACGGACGGTACGATCACGGAATGATAAAATAAAAATAACGGTATTATTTAGAAAATGTAGTAATTTTCTATGCGTTAGTAAAAGTTACCCTCACTTCTTATTAGTATGCCTTTTTTGTGAGAGTATGGTATGACAGTTTTAATGTAGGATATCAAGTAATTGAATGAACCTGATTGAAAAGTTCCGGAAACACGCATCCACTGTTGACATAAAAGAGGCCCGTATAGGAATTGAATTTACAGGGAAAACTCATATTTATTTTATATATATATATATATATATATATATATATATATATATATATATATATATATATATATATAATCTCTTACTGACCGTTGCATGCTCTATCGCATTTTTCAGGTGATATTGTTTCCATGAGTTGGTACAATAATTAATCACGAAAAATCTGTAATTAAAAAACGATAGACATATCGCATAAAAAATTCCTGAGTACCATCAATGGGCTGTCGTGCGATTGCAAATTATAAAGTGTGCATATATATATATATATATATATATATATATATATATATGTGTATGTGTGTGTATGTGTGTTGGGGGTATGTGTGTGTGTGTAGATATACCAAGTCAGTGTAAACAGATAAATGATGCAAACATTCTTAATAAATAATATATTTTTGTTTTTATTATTTATCAGATATTTCGACATCCCACCTGTCTTCCTCATCACTGACAGTAGTTGTTTTTTCTTCTTTCTCATTGTCGTTATACAAGGTCGGCAAAGCCTAGTTGAGATCACGGAATGTATTGATGTTTATGGGAGTGTTATTTTTTAGTCATGGTAGTAGCATACGCGCTGGTTCACGGTAGTTTAAGAACTCTGTTGAGAGATAATTTATGAAGAAAGCCCCAAACAGATTTCTTAAACTACCGCGAACCAGCGCGTATGCTCGTCCCCTGGCTAATAAACACAAGAAAATACAAACCACTGTAACCGCTGGGGAAAAATTATTATGTCGAAATATTTGATATTAAAAATAAATAAATGCTCTATTAATTACAGATTCTCGCATCGCTTATCTTGTTTTTGATCTGAGTGTTTTTTTAACTTGTCGATGCTTCGGATTTCAAGCGTTTCAAATACATGTAAAAATATCAAAAATACTAATACAACCCCGAATACTACACAACCCATATTAAGGAAGGTTTTCCTTCTTACTAACTCTCGTAACACACATCTCTTTTCTTCGCTTTCCCAACATAGTTTCAGAATTATCCAAGCTACCTCACTCACCATCAAAAACATTTTACAAAAATAAAGTCCTTTCATCTCCCACTCCAGCTGGAATTTATACTATACCATGCGCCGATTGTGGGAAAATATATTTCTGCGAGAGACAACGTCCGTTAAAGAAAAGAATATATGAACACAATATGCTATAAAAAACTGTGATACCTCAAATGCGTTATGCATCCACATGATTTCTCTCGGTAATCACTTTAATACACAGAGGGCAATTTCTATTAACCATATTCATGATACTAAACTTCGACGTCTCACAGAAGCTTGTTTAATCCTATGTCATAAGAACACGATTGTTCAGCGACCAGGTTTTTATAACATTGCTACTCCTTCTGCTAGATTGATTCTATATGAAATGAATTTAAATCAATATGACAACGGTTAACTTTTTACCCTTGTTCGTCTTCTTCCTCCTTCTCCTCTACTTCCTCCTCCTCCCTTGTTTTAATTCCTCCGTCAGTAGTTTCAAATTACTACTAATTCTGTCATACATTTGACGTTTTCAATCACCAGACGGCATTCAATCGTTGAATTTCTTTCTTCTTCTTCTTCTTCTTCTTCTTCTTCTTCTTCTTCTTCTTCTTCTTCTTCCTCTTCTTTTTCTTCTTCCTCAATTGTTGTTCTATAGACATTGGCTGATTTGTCTCTTTTTCTTCTTCTTCTTCTTCTTCTTCTTCTTCTTCTTCTTCTTCTTCTTCTTCTTCTTCTTCTTTCGCTTTTTAACATTTCTCGCTTTCCTTATCCCTTTCTGTTGTTTTCTGCACGTGACTATTTCTTCTAATCGCATTCTTTGTATACATTTTAAAACTTTTCTGTTGTTAATTAAAGTTCACCAACCGATTGATAATGGTCGTATTTTAAACGACTGAAATATTTCGGTATAACTATACAACATGAATTTTTGAGTTTATTTTTGTTAGTTGTTGAATTGCTTATCCTTTATTCCATTTTTATTTTTACATTTTGTCCCAAACATTGTTTCTGTTTTCCTCATATATATATATATATATATATATATATATATATATATATATATATATATATATATATATATATAGACGGCGGCACCGGGGGGAGGGGAGGAGGGGCTCCCCCCCCCCAACACACACACACTTTTTGACTTGCCCCCCCTCCCAAATTTACGCTCATCAATAATGAAGTTATATATGCATGTGTTTAACCGGGCCCCCCGCTTTTTAGGAGAACCACCCCACACTTTTTAGGAGAACCCCCAACTTTTATAACTGTCCCGCCGGGCCTGATATATATATATATA
>OY744517.1:121057834-121095334 GCA_963556195.1 Sepiola atlantica | reverse complement strand
ATTCCTACTACTACTCGTTAAATATGCGTCTCAGAACGAGTAAATGAATTCCGCAAGGAGAAAATTTTGCACCAAGTTTAGTCATGTGTTTTACGAAGAATAAAATCAAGAAATAATTATACTGCACTTTACGTGTAGAATCTTTATTCTGATCTTAATCAATATCTCCAATTCAAAACTTAGATTCCAATGTCTGAATTAAAATTTAAATCACAAATTGCTTAATACGTTTTAATGACTATGGAGCAAGGTTAAAGTGGAATTGATATATTTGACTTTTAAAACTGGAAGTTTCGGACTTATCATGCCAAAAACCCTTTAAGAAAGTAAAATGTGTTTAATGTTTATCAATAATACATATTGTTAAACTTTAACAAATATCGGGGTTGCCTTACTTTTATGGAGCGGCAACAACTATCTTTGAATGAAACGAAATGAAACAAAAGATAGCTATGATTTTAACTCTTTATCTCAAGTAGTTGTGTTTGTAAATTCATCATGATCTCTTAATTTGTTAAAGATTAAATTCTGTACACCCAAATATATACACATATTAACCTACCTAACGGCATATACATCTAACTATGCATATATATATATATATATATATATATATATATATATATATATATATATATATATATATACATATATATTTATATATATATATGTATTTATATATATATATATATACATATGTATATGCATATATGTATGCATATATATTTTTTTCTTTTATCACTATCTATCACTCTTTTTTCTTCTATCTCTCTCTCTCTCTATATATATATATACATAAATATATCTGATGTAAACTTACTTAGTACATGCTCAAATATTTCCACTCCAAGAATTAAACATAATAACAGTTTGTAAAAGACATGATTTTATTAATATCAGAGATCTTCATCAACACAGGGTATAAACACGAACTTAGAAGCCGACCATCAACATGAAATCCATAATGGTTAGCTTTTCAAATCATGCAGCAAATAATATAGGATAATACAAGTAGTTGTATGGATAAAACAAAGCAAATCATACACATTGCAACACAATTTATACCGATATATAATTGGGCTGAAAGTCAAAAGTTAATGTTAGATTGGCGGTAAAGTGAAATATTATTCAAATTAAAGGAAAAGCTTGCTAAATATAAAAACAATTAGAAGGAAGATTGATTTCTTATGGAGAATTATACACATATAAAAACATATACTTGTAATTTATTAATGGTAGAAAATTTACTTAATTATAGCCTGCCAATGACAGTATAAACACCATGTTATGATAGTAAAAATAGGTAAATAAATAAGAAATTGAAAAAATATCTATTGTAAGAGAAAGTGCAAAATAAACAGAGAAATACACGTATATCTATTAACTAATTTGAATACAAATAATTATGCCAATAACCGCAGATCTAAATTATATATTGACACATCAATTAACAATGTTATGTTTCAGAATTTTTTAGGTGAACATTGATAATTTATCTTATTTGGATGATTTTGTACTAGGGTCATATTGTGAAAGTTATGAACACAACTTTCGGCCGATGTCATCTCTGACCTTCTTTAGTTGCATCGTTTCAAATTCAGGAATGTTTATATTGAACTCAGTAAGCAGTAGGGTATTTAAAACGGAATCACATGCATTGCTTGCCCTCTTTGTGTCAGTCAGGACCGGGTAGAAATCTTCAATAATTGTTAATGGTATTATTAGTATTGCTTGTACTGAGGTTTTGGATAATGCTTAGGGTTAACCATCAAAGCTCCAGAAGACTGCTACTTACAACCGAGTATTACTTAGCACATATGTGCGCCACGGGTTCGACAATGCGCATTTAAAAAAATCGAGGGTTATATCGACTGAGGTGTTGGGGTACTAACAGGAAATATGTTAACAGTAGTCCGAATAATCGAAGTAATTCAATTTATCAAGTGACAATGTTCTCGATTATGTAATTCATAAGACATAAATATAATCAAATCGGTACATACATTTAGAATGCCATCCGTGAGAAAAATTCAGTCTCTCATCAGTAAAGAAAATGTAGTATATCACCCGTATAATACTTAGTATGCCATCGATAAAAACATTTAATGCTCAATAATGTCGGTAATCAATCAGTAAAAAAACTCAGTATATCATCGATTTGAAACATTGCATATCCCATCAGTAAGAAACAATGAAAATATTATAAGTAAAACAAATTAGTATACCATCGGTTAGAAAAAAAATCGGTATAGCATCGGTAATCAAACAACGGCATACCATCAATAGGATCAACTTAGCACTAAGGAGAGAAGATGACACACTGCTGAAATAATAAAAGGTTGTCAATCTTATGCCCCGCAATATAATTGCCTCTATTTACTTGCCTCATTATGAAGAGAAAGTTAGACACGTATTTACATGAAGAATTACTGACTAATATGTTTTTATAAGACATACACCTCAGAAATGTTAACGTTTTCTTCTATAGCGTTTTCTTTTATTGCGGCTTTTATATATCCAATTAAACCTGCAAGTTCTTGGGGTGTGCAGTGTTTATTCCCAAATCAGAACAACTCATTGTACGAAATTTAAATTGCATTAATTCTCATTTTCCTTTATATTCGCATATTTTCTTTTCATTTTCTCATCTCTCATTTTTCTTTTTATATTATTATTCCTCTTCTCTCGATTTTTGGATTATTTTTTTAGCAACGCTAAATTTGGTTTTAGGCTGCTGACGCTACCACTGTCAGCGTTGTTGATGTTGTTAAACGTTTCCAAAGTATCCTAAAAAAATATCATGTTTGTCGGACACCTGCAATTCGCTGGAAATAATCGGCTCCGTTAATTAAAAATGTTCGTTGAATTTGGAATTTGCAGCATCAAAATAGCCTGAGAGCTTTTCGAATGCACTTGAGTGTGTTTGCGTGACACCAAGTAAAGCAAGGAAAATACGATGCATAAATGTATTAAAACATTTTAGGACGTGCACGTTGGACAATGCGAGAGTAAACATGATGCATACATATATATATATATATATATATATATATATATATATATATGTGTGTGTGTGTGTGTGTGTCTGTAGTCTATATAACAGCGTGTGCCATATATATATATATACATATATATATATATATATATATATATATATATATATATATATATATATATATATATATATATATATATATATAGTATAACACTATATTAATGACAAGGAGGCTACACAGAAACGTTGATGTTTCATTACCAGGAAAGCTAATTATTTAGTTAATTACTTGATTCTCTCCCCTGAACTAAAACATAGAACATTATTTATTGAGCATACTTGTCGTAAATATATTTTCCTAATACTACTAACATCTACTCACTGTAAAAGAAGTAGTAAGCTTTTAGAAAGCATCTGATGAGTCCGTTTAAAGGGCGAAATAAATTATAATGCAAATGCCTTAAACATATTCTTGTGAGCATTTCCGTGTTTACTTTTTCTCTCTCTCTCTCTCTCTCTCTATATATATATATATATATATATATCTATATATATATATATATATATATATATATATATATATGTATATATATATATATATATACTAGAGAACGTGCCCGTCTTTTGTTTTATAGAAATCGATATGTTAACATTCACATTAGGTTTAACACTGGTTACATTTTTGAAACATGAACAACTTTTTAACTTACACATTATTAAGTATCCAATGATAGTACTAATTCTTGTTCATATCCGATACACAGCAAAACTGACGTCTTAATCTATTTTAAATATTAAATTAAGATGACGATTGTAATATTGGGTTGGGGTTTTGATAGAGCAGGTTATGTGTACTTATCGGAAACTATGAACAAGTGTCAAATATTTTAATAGATTCATCGTTGACGACTGCGATTCTTTATATACACTGTACGATTTATATTTGTCGCTTGCAGGATAGCGTATTTCTGAAAGAATCGCACTGTTGATCTGACGCCAGTATTTTAATTTTGTACCTCGATCCACACTGAAAAGCCGTGATACAACTAAATAATCTGCATGTAGATGACTATACTAACACATGCCCATTCATGTGTATGTTTCTATTTGATCATTACTTATCTAAGCCATAGCTACTTGATGATAAGTATTGGTGGGCTGGAAAGATTCTGAAAGCAAACGTTGAAAAATTATGAGAGTACGACATTTGATTATAATAACGCAATGAGTGTAATTACTGATAGGACGGTTCATGATAATTATGTGTAAAAAAACGACAAACCTAAACACAACACGTATATTAAACTTCATTTGGTGACAGCAATAACATTCACACTTTTTAACATCTTACTTCATTTATACATTTTTCGATTTACTTTAACTCCGAAAAAAACTATATTGTGACAGTAATTACGAGCAGTAATACGCAATTATTTGCGTTTACCAAATCGTGTCTCATTATATAATGCTTTGCGCATATTAACCCAGTGTTACACAACGTTGCCAGCAAATGATACATTCTACATGACTTATGAGCTATTGCTGTTTCATGCAATTCTTAATGTCATTAGTGAATGGTTTATCACACGAGCATTAATTTGATGATAACTGGGTATAACCGATTGCATAATCCACGAAAATCCATGCTAGCTTATCAAGACTATCAAGTAAACACAGGCGGAGGTGACGTCACATCGGTTACACAGAGAAGGGTTAGAGAGGGAGGCTAGTGCGGGGGGGGGGCTTTGGAGTCAACCACAGGCGAAGAATGAGTTAATATCAATGATAGATTGATGCGCTAAGGCTCCAGGAGTGTCGTTACACAATACTCCCTACACCGCTGACAGAAAGGAAGGCGATGTTAACATCTAACTACATCTTCCTGTTTTTTGATTCAAGAATATACTTCTTGTATTTTGGTTGCTGTGTAACTTAAATTATTGGCAAGAATACACTTGTCATAGAGACGATCGCGAATGAAATGGCATCAGTCATGGGAGGAGTGGTCGACTAGAGGTACAGTTTTATTGTGCCGCTATGATTTATGATTTGCATTAATTATGCATAAACACCCATGCAATTTATTTGATTGTGACAAAGGCGACATTAAACCTACACACGAAGGCGAGGAATATCTCACATTATTTTTGCATTCCTGTATGCCATATCTTAAGTGAAATCAACTATTTTTTCATAATTCTGCTAGATTAAACGTATAAAGACTCAGAGTTGTATTTGTCAGTAAAAACGATCAGTCAAATTATCATAATTGATTCTATAAATTACTTGGACATAATCAATATTTTATCATCAAATACATCCATGCATCATCTGTATTTAGTTCAAACAGACATATTATAACAGGCTAGTGTTGTCCGTTAAATAGCCTCGAAAAATCGACTTCGCAGTCTAATAGGTGATGACCTCTTTTCGCTACAGTCTCTATCTCACAGAAAAGACGCCAGTAGTCTCTCTCTACTCTATCGCCTTTTTCATAGTAGCTGATCGACTGAATTCCGATCCACATTTTATCCCCGTAAGCTATTTCCAGCAAAACCTCATCTTATAATCAAAACTGTAGAGAACTTTCATTTCTTCCTCTTTAAACTTGAAACAAAATAACATTTTCATGAACGGAGTTTCTTTTCAAAACGTTTCGTCTGTGGAACTGTTTCTTTACTGATTACAACACAGCCGCTTTCATGTTCAATTTTTACAAAAGCCCGTTTTGGAAACTAACTCCGTCCATGGAAATGTTAACTAATCAAAGTTGCCCAGTTTGTCCATCGTTTACAACCTATGCATAATACCCTCTCTATCACCAACTTATAAAAACAGTAACCCTTATCCTGCAGTGGAGTTAATGCCTTAGTAAGTTGGAACTCTTAACCATTATTGTTTGAGTTTATAAAGATAAAAACATATTCAAGATAGTTGATTAATCTGTATATTAATATAGTTACACTATTTATCGAACTAACAGTGAAATTAAAACGCTAAATTGATATAACTAATAGACTAACAGAAACTTTTAAAATACTGCCCATGTTCAGGTATTTGATTTCGTAAGGAATACCAATTTACATAACTATTTGCAAAACGCTTTATAATTAATTAACCTTTAGTTTCTGCAGTTTTCCAAAGCAATGGTTGTTTTCATTTGAATATAACACATAACTATATTTACGAATATTCTATTAGTCGTCGATAAATGCAGAGCATATTTGAATGAAAACGAATATTCCAGTTTTTCTGCTTCTTTACTTCCGAGAGTTTTCGATTTTGGGTGTTTTTTAATGTTGCGGAAGACACGGTAGTTATTAAGAAATACATGTCCCTAATACACACACATACATTATCGACTGATAACTACGCTACCGAAAGAAATTTCCAAAGTGATAAACGTAATCCATTTAATATTGCAAAATGTTTTCCTATAAAATTCGGAATGAATAAAGACAATTTTAAGTCCAACGGAATAAAAAAGGAAGGAATTTAATTTCAGATTCACCGACTTGAGTGAAATCCTATTGATAGTGTCTGGGCCAATTTAGATCAGCAAATCTGGATAATATCCTGAGAGTTTGTTTCAAAAGAAGATTTGTTTTCTTTCTCGGTTGTTTTTAATTCAGTCTGCGATGTAATCCCAGGAGAGAAGACAGCATTCTGATGAATTCCAATGCTTTTAAATAGATGAATATAAAAATAAACAAACAATAGTGTTTTGTTACATTGCTACATGAAACGTTTCTAATATATATATATATATATATATATATATATATATATATATATATATATATATATATATATATGTGAATATATATATATATATATATAGAGAGAGAGAGAGAGAGAGAGAGAGATAGAGAGAGAGAGAGAAAGAAAGAAGGGGGAGAGGGAGAGAGAGGGGAGAGATAGAAATACACAGAGAGAAAGATATACACACACATATAAATATATATATATATATATATATATATATATATATATATATATATATATATATATATACTTTAATAAACAAAATAATGACATATTATTTATATTAATTCTAGGAAGTAAACATTAAACAATATTCATATGATGACTTAATGGAACTGATATAAAGTGTATGTCATAATCTTGTTTATTTAAATATACTATATATTAGCTCTGATTGACGTCAAAGTTAAAACATTCGGCTGAGTTGATTCCTCCAGTATTTTTTAGGTATATGTTCCTATAAACTTGACTTAACCGCTTGTAATTCTTTACGAAAAACTGATGCTTGCGAAACACGATATAATTTATTCAGTTCTCTCTAGAGGTTTCAGTACTCATACAGATAACGACCAACGCTAACCTTAACACTAACCCTAACCCTAACTGACGGCAAATTTATTTTAACTTGGATCCCAATCTGCATTAATACCGAGATTTCCTAAGCACAGATAGAAAATTCTTAAGCATAAGTCGTACGATTATTAGGAAGTTGTGTTCGATGTCAAATCTTAGAGTTGATGTACCCGCTACATCTAGCCACAATCGAAAATTGTTAGACGACGAAATAGCTCCCTGTAGATAGCTATACACACACACACACACACACACACACATATATATATATATATAGAGAGAGAGAGAGAAGGAGAGATAATGAGAGAAGAGAGAAACAGAGGATGCTCATCAACGGCAAAGTTTTTTTTGATATCCAGGGAAGTGATTTAGACTTTAATTGAAACCCGATTGTTTCCGACAGTCATTTTTTCTATCCACTGCTAAATCGTCACCAGCGATTATGATGGGTAGTTATACTGTTTATATAAACAATAGCAGTTGTTTAAGAGTACACCAGCCTTTTGTTACGAAAAGTATCCATTATCAATAATTGTGACCGATCATTTCACTTACAACCGTGTTCAAGCCATTTAGCGGTTGGGTGAATACATTTAGTTATACGCATAGGCAATCTACTCCTGTATCACATTACTTTTAGTGTAACTAGACAGACAAGTAAGATTGTAACTAAGTAAGTTTCCTCGGAAATCCGGTCTTTTATACATTGTGCCATAGTCACAAGCCACGAAAAAGAACACTCTCCCGTAACTCTAAACACATCAACTGTTTTATTATTCAATATGCTATTCGAAGAGATATAAAGAACACATTTTAAACGGAAACACTACTTATACTTAAGCGTGACAAATAGAAAAGCTATATAAAATTTAATGGACACAGAACAAGAAAATTGCTATTCTAATCGTTGGCCTTTTGATGGGAGAAGATTGTAGTTTCTATTCTTATACTACACTTCTATACTGAGTGAATCTTTATTTTTCTCAACCAAAGGTTTCTTCTTAGGAAGCTGGACCTTCTTGTGTCAAATATTGCTCTTGTTGGGAGGAAAATAATAAGGGGGTTGCTTCCAAATGTTAATTGTTCTCACAAGGTGTTGAGTTGTTGTTCCCATTCGAACTTTTCAGCTGCCCTGTGTTGAACTCAGGCACCGTAAAATGTATTAAGCCCGTTAGGTTACGGCCGTAGCAACATAGATTTGGCTGTGTGCAGTTAATGTAAAAAGTAAAAAAGGTATTGCAAATATAAAGTAGAGTAAGACAAGACGTAGTCAAATTCTAAAGTTGGAGTTAGTGCTACATGCAAGTATATGACGTCACGGGAAAAATTCCCAAGTGAGACGTGGTTTAGAAAAAAAGCAAGGTATTTCTCATTTACATGTGAGCTTATTGTGTTCAGTAGCCTTTTGGTAAATGTTGTCTAATTATCCAGTGAGCGATAGAAAATTCATTTAATGTTAAAAAAAATAAAACTTAATAGATCACGTCGTCATGTAGCAAATATGGTGTGACGTTTCTTTGTAGTAGTAACAGTATTGCAGCTGCAAGGAAAGAATACGACAAATACACTTCGGCTGCGTTAGAACCACGTTTACAACTCGACCTCACTATATATTTACTGATTACTTATTACGAGACAACAAGTGACTTAGCTGTTTTTTGCACAGGATTAAACTGTGAAACTCTAGTAGACCTAACCATGTATTTCCCGAACAAGTTAAAAATAATTAATCGATGTATCTACCTTTTTTAGACATTCTCGTGTTCTGTTCCTCTGTAATTCGCTTTCGTCAAAGCATGAGCTCTTTCTCTCAGATGCCTGACTCATCAGTAATAATTAATGTATTTTATTTCAACTTGATCCGAAACAGAAACATGGCTATACATGTTATTCCATATATAATATGTTGTTACATACTTTTCTATCTCACCTTGCTTTTACATGTTCTTAAATTGTTACTGTGATGTAGCTGCATTTATTTATAATTTGATTATCATTATTGACAGAGTAAAGGAATATAGAAATAACACATAGTTCACAACCAAGTGACACATTATATACTCCCCTAAAACGTAAGATCATACTTTCCGAAGTGTTATTCTTAGTCTTTCCTTATAGAACTTATTAGCAACAATGAATGTCGTTTAACTCCCGGATAACTGATGGTATTCGCCGCATCTAATGTATTTGCAAGGCACGGTTCCTTATTTGCAGCATTATATTTACCGGCGATGAAAGAAAGACTGTTAGACATGCATGATAAAAACTTTCTAAACAAGTCAGCCATTGCCTGAAGTTTATTCGTATTACATATGAGTGTATTGCTCAAGTTATTAAGAAGTTTATTAACAATTGCAAAGGCCGCAGTTTTCTTATTCACTGTAATCTACAAAGATGTAAGGGAACGTAATTTAGCGATTCACTTCATCATAGTCCCAGTAACTGCCACACGACAGGTTGTGCGCTAAAATTAAACAAGTAAGTAGAAACATCCCTCAAGCATCTTATGCCGTTTTGCGACATAACTGTTTACTCTGATGATGCTAGAAAACAACACTTATCGTTATATAAATTATGGTTAGTTATTTTAAAATAGTAAATCCTACTGAACGAAATATACGTCATCATAAATTTCGCCAAAGGGATAATAAGTATATCAAACGAAAGAGCATACATTTGCAATTTTAAACCAAATAATGTCCTGTCATTTAAAAAAATATATTTTATCGCTATATCTTCCTAAAACTTTAATGATAATGTAATTTGCACAATCGGTATGCCTACGATGTGACTTAGTTTAGGAAAAATAAAGTCTTGATAATCGTACATAGTATGGATAGAAAAATACTTTCGTCGGATGATGTCGCGTATTTTTGTCTCTTAGATAAGTTTGATGCTATTTTTGTGTTATGTATCTCGGCGTAACATGGGGCATTTATATTTGGCATATTAGAGCTGCTGCATATCTCCTCATTTATAAAAAAACACAACGTGAAAATAAAATACGATGAAGAAGACACGATACATATTTGTTACAGCGAATATAGATCTATTGAAGTAATATCCAGTTGTCCAGAATACCGCATAACTGCACTTGTAACCGCCCGACATTAAATGACCTTCAACGGTCAACCCAACCGTGACAGCTTTCGAGGGAGACGGAAGATAAAATAAATGTCCGTATCAGATGCTCGTTCTTTGGAAATAGGATCACCCATTAATTCTAACTCTCATCGTGGCGTCACTCACATGTCCTCGTCTCCCCTCTTAGTTATACAACAATAATTATGTTTTCCTAAACGCTGATGTTTCATAGCATAATAACACAACCATTGTGTTATGTGTTATATCCATTTTAGTACGACGGTGACGTTGGCTAATATAAAAGCAATAATAAGGCGTAGTTATTGTAAATCAACACTTGGTCATTCAGGCACTTTCCTCCTCCTCAGCGTAAACTCATCTGGAAGGAAAATAGAAACTTAAACAGAAAGCCAACACATACTACAATAAGTAAATAATATTTCGTACATAAATTTATCGGTAGTTAATATTAGCTATCACGTTAGGCGAATACAAAATTAATGTTATATTATGTATAATTTGTATTAATCCTTCAGAGATTATGTCAAGAATGTGTAAATAAAGTGGATGAAAAGAGTTATCTTCCTTCTTGGTGAATGAAGACGACATCTGAATAACAGACGAATTAAGGAATAACTTAATTGACTTTTCAGTCCTCTAACAAGATTAAGAAGGAATTTGATAGCGTTGTTAGCGCTTTCTTAATTTGAATTTAAATTATGTCTTTGTCGTATTCGTATTTTGTCGTATTCAGAATTACAGTTGTTGTCTAACTGCTTGTTTCCGAAACAATAGAGTAATCGAAATTGAAAGAAGATCGGGCATCACGAATAAAGTAAATACGAATATATATATATATATATATATATATATATATATATATATATATATATATATATATATATATATATATACCCAGTAGCATTACATTTTAAAATAAAAAACGAATGCAAAGGGCGTGATATTTACACGAATAGACAACGAATCGTACACGGCATCTAATAAATAAAGATAAGACAAGAGAATAATGAAAATAATATTAGTGTAATCTTCTATTAATCCAACAGAAATAAAGATTAGAGAATCTACATTAAAACTGAACGTGTATTCATATATTATATTTTCCGGAGAAGACAACAGAAGTGGTTCCGAATCGCTAAGTTTCCCAGTAACGCAGCTACAGAGTAATATTTTTTAAAACTCTGAAATGTATCTTATTTTAATGAAATTTAAATTATATTCATAAAATTATCCGGGAACATCAGTAGAAGTGGTCCTTACACCCTGAGTTTCATCCTATGAGAGATCAATTAAAACTTCTCATATAACCTATTTTGACTAAATTTTAATCATATGTATATAATTATCTGATGAAAAATAGAAATGGTATCGTACCTGTACGTGAACCTCAATGTTCTGAATCTCTATACGCCCCGTGTTCGTGAACCAGACGGACATAATCACTGTGGGACCTTACATACGTATATGTGATTTTAATTCAATAAAATTTATATATATATATATATATATATATATATATATATATATATATATATATAAGGCACTAGTTCAAAGAGTTTTCTAAATTGTCAGTTTCTTCGTACTATAGGAGAGTCAAAACAGGGGCCAGTTAAAACAACCTCATCGTTTAATCAGCATATTACAAAAATACAGTTTTAGATATAAAATCACAGGCCACGTCGTATTTCCAGCTAGTGAATTATAGACGGTAAAACGAATGACGTGTACTATTTAGATTAATGAAACAACTTTTGTCATCTTCGATGTGATTTAAAAACATTTCGGCTGATAAACGTCCGCCTTCCTTCTGGTACGTTTTGCCCAAATCAGGAATCTTTACATCAAATTCGAGCATTTTGACGGACTTAAAAAAACAAACTTTTATTTAATTGACGGAGGTTGTTGTTTACGATCCCTTATCAATGACCTGAGTAATTTTTAATTGTATTCTTACAATTGCCTGTATTGTAAATGCACCCTTCAACCTAAGCTGATTATAGCTTAGCACTGTATATGTTGCGCCAAGCGTCCAAATAATACAAATAACCTATATACACAAGTCTGCAACGTAAATAATACATTCTTAAAAAAAAGTACGATAAAAGTAATTTAATGTTATACATACATATCTAAACACTATTCACACATTTATAGTAATTTTATTTCTTTTTGACTATTACTGCAATTGGTAACATGTTATTAGTTGGAAGAAACAGTACTTGATACCATTTGGAATTTCATTGAAGTGACTTATTTTATGAAATAGTTAACGTTTTTCTTTTGACGACATACTTATTTAGTTAGGATAACACGAAATCAAGTACTGGTTACTTTATTAGTTATTCTATTTTTTAAACAGGCGGGAGTGGGGATTCCATTTCCAAATATCACATTCATGATTGTTAGTGTCTTGTTTTTCAAAGAGAGCGTACATTTTCGGAAATTACATGTTTTATTTGACACGCGGAAACATGAGTGGACCTATTTTATTCATTCACTTATATATTAAAATGATATTTTGACACTCGACTAAAGAATAGAGACACTCGGCTATATTACACACAACGGGCTTGACTAGGTTTTAGTTTTTCGTGATACTGATTGTATCAATGTCCAATAGAATTAATATATACTGTTATTAATCAAACTAGTATGTTCTTGTGAAATTAATTGAGCAGTCTACTCGTTTCTCTCACAAGAGCATAGAATTATTACACATACCCACACACACCATTATATATATATATATATATATATATATATATATATATATATATATATATATATATACATATACATATATATATACACATATATATAATTAATTATTATAAATCTTTACGTTACTATTAACTACCTCAAGTCTAATTTTACTAAGTAGTTAGGACTTTAGCACAATAACCCTCATAAACTATTACTCAGTAGAATACAACATTTATTACACACTCAATATTATGGAATCACACCCTAACAATCATGTTGACTTTTTTGTTCATAGTTACACTATAATCATTATGCCATGAAGTTTTTATTCTACTGAGTTATGATATGCATATATATATATATATATATATATATATATATATATATATATATATATATATATATTAGTTAAGAAAGGTGTTCTTCCTTGGAAAATATACGATATAATCCGACCAATAGGGTCTATAAGACCTCGTCTTTACAGCCTACCAAAAACACATAAGGAAAATATACCCGTAAGACCGATTCTCTCTATGGTCGGGTCGGTTCAGCATCAGTTAGCTAAATGGTTGGCTGAATTGCTTCAACCTGTGCTTGAAGTATATTCGGCCAACTGTATTAACGATTCATTCACTTTTGCTGAATATATACGTAATTGCCCTTTTTCTGCTGAGAATAAGTTTATGTGTTCTTTCGACATCAGCAGTTTATTTACATGCGTTCCCTTACAAGAAACCATCGATATTTGTGCTGATGTTTTATATCGCGGTTTCTCAGTTGGTCCTATTATCTCTGAGGAGGTCTTCGTAGAACTGATGCGGTTTGCTCCCATGTCTGTCGAATTCAGTTTTGATAATATCATGTATCAGCAAATCGACGGCATTTCTATGGGGTCACCCCTTGGTCCTGCGTTGGCCAATATCTTTGTAGGTTTTCACGAGCATAATCTTTTGGCCCGTATCAATAAACCACTTACTTATTTTCGATACGTAGATGATACATTTTGCGTGTTTAACAATGAGTCAGATTCCATATTATTCTTTAATGCACTCAATCAATTACACCCAACCTTAAAGTTCACTTGTGAGAAGGAACACAACTCCACCCTTCCTTTTCTGGATGTATTAGTGCATAAATCTGATTCATTGTTTTTAACATCTGTTTTCCGCAAACCTACATTTACTGGTTTATATTGTCACTGGGACTCTTTTTGTCCCATACAAAGAAAAATAAATCTTATTAAATGTTTGGTTCATCGTGCTTTAAAGATTTGCTCTGAATCCCTGATTGATTCGGAGATTGAATTTATCAAAGAGGTGCTCGTTGAAAATGGGTACCCTCTCGATATTGTTAACTCTAATATCGTTACTAAGATCGCTCATTTTAACAAGCCTAAACTTTTTGGTCCTCCAAAATGCCCGGCGTACCTCAGATTACCTTGGTTGGGTAATATTAGCATAAAATTTGCTAATCAAATTTCTGTAGCTGTGCGTCGGTGTTACCAGGCATCTAATCCTAGAATTGTTTTTTTCTGCTCGACCGTTGCTCAAATCTATTCATAAAGATGTTCTCCCACCCCAACATATCAGTAATATTATTTATCTATTTAAATGTCGGTGCGATGCCGTATACGTGGGAAGAACAGTGCAAAGGTTTGAATCCAGAATCAAACAACACATCCCCCCTGCCATACGCCAGGGCCGACTAAATAATTTAAATAATTTAGTTAATACATCCGGGTCTGCTATTGCTGCCCATCTCATAAATAGCGCCGAATGTGCGTCGACGTACACTAGTGACTGGTTTTCTGTCATAAGTAGATCGCATTCTCTATTCCACCTCAAAGTACTGGGAGCCATATATATCAAGTCAATCAAACCTTCCCTTTGTAAGCAAAAGGAATGGCTTTTAGGACTTAATGTGATCAACTTATGACTCTCATCCCCATAATTTATTTTATTTTTATTTTTCTCCTAAACTTGTCACTAGCTTTCATTACAAATTGTTTTAGGTTTTAGTCGTATTCAATCACTTCCACGTTTTACTCTGATGAGTGTGGACGAAAACCTGTTCAGTACATTAATTAATTTCTTTTTAATCGTTTTCTCTCGTTTTTATATTTGTTTAATCTCATTCTACCCTCCCAAAAATGTCCCAAACGTCCGTATTCCTCGCCGTTATCAAATTTTGTACCACGAAAAATGTATGTAAATATATATATATATATATATATATATATATATATATATATATATATATATATATATAATTATACTTTCATCTATCCACATTAAATGTTATTAGGATATACAATCTTTTATGTATCAATTTTCAGTATCTTCTTCAACTGTTCTCCATACGGGAGTAGAGCAAGATTGTATATTATGGAAATATATTTATGACCATAAAGCTACACAGATTTTTCCGCGTTTCATCCCTGAAGAGAATACTCAGGCAAAATGCATAGGGTTTGTGTTACCGAGTGTTTCATAATATATACACTTGGTATGTGGTCTAGCTAGTTAACAAATCAGATTCGTTGTTATCCCCCCATAGGTTAATGTTTCCATTAGCAAATAGTGCTGCTTCTCACAATCAAAAGTTCGGTGGAATTTTCTTCCTATTCTTTTGTTCTGTTTTGTATTAAAGTGACTCATTCTTGTGTTTGTGTTTTGTCAAGTTAATAGGTGACTTTATATTTACACTGCCTGCTTGTATTTCTATTGTTATGTGTTAGTCTAGTTTTTATGTTTTTATTTTTTATTTTTTCATTTGTTTATTATTTATTTATTTATTTATTATGTATTGTTATCCTGACGTAAATGTTATTCTGTGTAAGCAGTTGTTTGCTATCTCACTTTTACAGTTTAATAAGTGTTGGGAGTCTTTAAAGTTAAGGATTTTAAATTTAGCATAGATTAAAGTTGTTGGGCATGCTTGTAAGTATAGTTCATGGTATTATTTAATCACTAGCTTAATTTGAAATTTCATTTCTTTAACAATCTTCATTTCGGGAGTCACACAAGATTTAGAATGGATTATTAGGGGCTTCCCTAAACACTAAAGGTATATGCATGTCAATGAACCCATACAACATCACTGGAATGTATAACGTATAGTGTATATATATATATATATATATATATATATATATATATATATATATATATATATATATATATATATATTGATGTATACATTAAATTTGTATTTTAGCTCCACATACTGACGATCGACTCAGCACTTAATGCATTTCGTTTAAACATACCTCGAGCTACTATATATATATATATATATATATATATATATATATATATATATATATATATATATATATATATATACTTGAAAAGTCTTTCTACAAACTTAAAGGCTTTAAATACTGACAACATGCATATACTTTAGTAAACAAATTATTCATTAGCATGAAATATATAGATTAAGAGAAAAAGACAGGCAAATAACAAAATAGGTATAACGACAAGGTTAATCATCTTAAATAGTGGTAAGATAGGTATGGTAAAATTACTGAAACAATTAAAGTAAATATTTAAGTTATACAATGTTAAAAACAAACGGGAAATAAGATTAGCACACCTGGTTGATATATTACTTATTATTGTGACTTCACAAGCAAATTAATTCATGATTTTAAGAATAGTAAATAAGTTAAAGAGACTACACACATACGGTTTCAGTTAAAATAAGGATACTACATTAGTTATTTAGTTCATAAAATGTATTAAATAATCTATGAACAATTATATATGTTGATATCATCTGCAGAGGGTAGTTCGTGCATAGAAGCTATGTCCATAGAAACTTCGCCTGATGTTAAACATATAGAGGAAGAATGGAGAGCATTTCTATTATTGTTGTAGAACACGGGATCATAGTTGTGAATATATTAAAAGAAGACACCCAGGAGAAGAGCTTAGACACGTATATTCTATAGAATAATGATAGAGTAAAGAAAGATTAGCAATCTCTCTTGCGAGATAAAATGTTATGTAAGAACCAGAAGATGTCATTCTCAACTAGATTTCCGGGTCGATTTGTACATGTTTCCTTGCAACTAAAATAGCTCCGAGGACGTATCTTATTTTGTATAAAGAGAGGAGTGACTCACGATTTAGATGTTCTCTAGAGCGATTAAATGAGCCTACTATTTTAATTGTCTTGTATGTGTATTATATTAGTAGTTAAGCAATTATTAGAGAATAAGTAGACATAGTGCGTTGACATACTGTCTTTTTTGCAAGCATTTTTAATTATGAAAAAAAAATTAAAATATATATAATTCAAGGAGGTTATATTTTGTTTACATTTCTTATTCGTGAATTATTTAAATGAGAATGGATTACGTGGATTATTTAGATTATTCAAACTACGATCTTCTTTTTGGTTTGTATTTTCACAACACTTCAGCCGATGTAATCTACGACCTTTGGCAGGTGTATCTTTTCAAACATTAAAATCTGTAACTTGAAATACGAAATTGAAAAATTCACCCTGTTTTTAATCCACGGGAATTGATTGTTTACTTGTTACACCAATCATGATCATGTAACAATATTATTTTTATATTATTCTTGCTTATTTTCGCCTGTGGTAAGCATTAGATCATGCACAAAGGTTGCGTATCTGTTAAAGACGGAAATCAACAATCAGTTCTAAATAACAGTCGTCTTGATTCTGAAGGTGTAACCCTTACTATAGGCGATGACTACTATGAATAACAAATATATATTTAACACCTAGACCTAGTAATTGATGACGAAACGAGAAAAAGCTACGTCTACCTTTAAAAACATTCAATTTTCTATATTTATTTATGGTTTCAAAAATATTAACGTACATTGCTTAGATATAGAAAAGGGATGATATTTAATATTTTTTAAATTATTATTTTTTATTCATAACTGCGTTTTCTGGTAATAATTAACAAATTTAAGACCAATACTAGTCATCTTCAGTTGTTGTATCTCGATTTATATGAAGTTCCATTTTTGAAAACGAATTATACGGCATAATATTATCACAATCATCTCATTTATACATTCATATAATTAATATTTGAATAAAATGTTATCCATAGTTATAACAAACCATTAGAATATCCCCTGTATTTCAGTTTCTGATAAAACTTATATCTATTTTTTTTTATATTTTCGTGGATCAATATCATGTAATGATTTTTTATAAAAATCTTTATAAGGACTCTAGACATGAGGTTTAGTAGCACTATATTTCGATTAAATTCTTCATAATGGGAAATAAAAGTGGTCTAACTTTTCCGCTTGCGTAGTTAGTATGATCTTTAGTATGATCTTTGCTGGGAGGTTATTCTTCTAGTTATATGTACATATATTCTTTATGCCCGATCCTCGTCTTTTTTTCACTATTCTCTGTAGCTCTATTTTCCACTTCGTTCATACGTATGTTCTATTCTTCTGGACAGTATGTCCTTTGTTTTTCTTTAACCGAATTTTTTTGTTTATATTCACTTATTTAAATACACATTTTATATTTCACGCACATAATCCAAATAGGCGTTTAACATTAGACATGCTTAGTATTCAGGTGGGATAGATAACAAATGTATATATATATATAAATATATATATATATATATATATATATATATATATATATATATATATATATATATATATATATATATATATATTGTAATGAGTTTGTCAAAAAGATAGAATAGAATGAGTTTAAGAAGACCACACAGGGATCTAGTCTCTACGAGAAACAATTGCTGACTAAAAAAAGAAAGAGTGATCAAGGGAAGTAATTCACTTCCGAAGCATAGAAAGAGATAGAAGAGTTCTCTTTTCATCACATTCTCCGCCACCCAGGGAGGGATCAAGGCTGTGTGTTCGACTTGGGAAAGAACAGTTCTAAAAACTATCAGGTGGGCGTCTCTGATTAAACTGAAAAAAGAGAAAATCAAACAAAAGCTCAACGCTGATAGTTTTCAATTACATACTGAAGACTTCGACGGATGTTGGTAGAGCGTCGAAGATCTGGCACATCGGCATCTTCTGAAGATATCCTCGGGCCACTACAAAGTGTGGGGAGTGAGGAGGAGTAGGAACTGAATTCTAGGCGATGGAGTTTTCGTGAGCTCTCGGCAGACAATGAATCAATTTCCGTATTCGGACTGCTAGTTCCATCACCCCGTGGAGATATGGGGTGTATTGGGCACCGTCGTCTCTCGTCCAGTATTGAAACGTAAGTGAGCATAGCTGGGATTTACTTCAAGTACGTGAACTGGCTCTACTAGGGGCTCGTATTTGCTTCCACGTACATGCCGCTTTAAGAGGACATATGTCGCTTTCGTTAACAGTGTAGGTATGGAATTTCCAGTAGCTGATTTCCTTTGGAAGTTGAAGAGACGCTCATGGGTAGTGCAATTACTTAAGGTGGGGAGCAATAATCGGATGCAGTGGAGGACTACACCGAGCACTTTTCCCTATTGATAATAGGGAGATTTCTCGACCGGAGAGCAAGAGTTACTGTTTGTCAGATAATTCCATTGTACCTCTCCACATGTCCGTTATCTTGAGGATTTAAGGCGGTCGTTCAGCCGGTATACAAGTCACGTGAAAGTAGGAATTCCTTAAGTTCGTCTGACATGAAAACCGTACCACGATCAGAGTGTACAAAAGAAGGATTTCCGAAAACAGACAATAGATTAGTTAGATGTTTCCGGATATTTATGACTTAGAAATCGGCACAAGGGAAAGCGAAGGAAAAGCGAAGGGGAAGCTGTTAGTATGTAGCGGTTGCGAGTATTCGAAGGTAATGGTCCCTTGAAGTCTACGCTTAGTCTTTCAAATGGTGTGCTCGCTTTTAGGAGAGTCTGTGGTGCCGCATTAAGGAATCTCGGTTTTATCTCCGAACAAACCTTACCGGCTCTTATTACCACTCTTACATATTCCGCATAGTATGGAAGATTCTTCCTCATGACAAAATGTAGCATTCGGGTGACACGCGGGTGACATAAGTCTGAGTGCAAGTTGTGTAACTTGTCGACAGAGTTGGTAGTACAGCAAATGCGAGACCAGGCGTCCGCAGTGGCGTTTTGTTTCCCGGAGCGATATGCAATGTTGTAGCTAAAACAGGCAAGTTCCAACTTCTATCTTATTATATTCTCATTTTTTTATTTTCGTGTTGCCTTCAGGGTTGAACATGAAAGAGACAGATTTGTTTTATCTGTAATCAGCTAAACATGCTTCCCGAGCAGTAAGTGTCACCATTTTCGGATCGCCTCGACAATAGCGTAGGTCTCCTTTTCAACAGAAGGGTGATTCTGCTCGGCAGACGTTACAGTTCCTGAAAAGAAAGCCACGGACCGAGAGTTTGGAGTTAAAGAGGCAGCAATCGTATGTTCCGAAGCATCGGTTTCGACCTCGAGAGGGAGAGAAGAGTGTATGGCTATCAGGGATGATTTTGCAATTTCCTTCCTCAGGTATCTGATGGTGTCTGCTTGTTCCCTAGTGACGGGGAAATTGATTTCCGATTGGGTACTTTTAGCATCAGGTTGGGTATGTCTCTTGGATTTAACAGCTACCGGGCGACAGTCCGAGGTTAGATTGGTAAACATAAAGGAGTAAGTGATATTTTTAATGGCGATCAGTCTACACACAAAAAGTATTTCCACTGAGGAGTGTTGGGATATTAATTTATGCCCAACAATTGTGTCACAGCATACGGTGGCCATAATTGAGAGTTTCAGCTTCCTTTACTCCCTATCTCTCAGAGTGAGAGTCACGACACAGTGCCCGAGAGTAGAGGACGAATGAGAATGGCTAATCATCAAAATCCTCTCAGAGCTTGGCGTGACCGCCAAACCGAGCCCCTAACCTTATCCGGATGAATAAAATTCTCGGAACTCCTTGTATCGACGAGTATTCGCATAGACTCACCTTTGATTTCCCCCCCATAAGGACGAACGAGATAGGCTCTCCGAGGAGTTAAAAAGAACCGATGAAGCAAGAAGGGACTCACTGTAATTGATAGCAGCCGCTGTAGGTAACCTGCAGACACGAGTAAAATGGCCTTTTTTTGCAATTTTTACAAATTGAGTTTTTAGCAGGGCACCTCGCTCTGTCATGTCTCGGGTTTCCACAGAAAAAAAAAACATTTCTGTCCGAAGAGTGCCGCTACCGTGGGATGCTCCTCATATGTAGACGGGTCGTCCTTCGATTTTTTTTTCAGCAGTGGAGACCGAGGCAGCCAAGGAGTCCGACTGAGTGTACGAAGTTAATTGTTTCTGGGTTGTCTCGAGTGGTAATGCCTGGTTGTACGCCGTGTGTAAGTCGAGACGTTTGTTTTCTAAGAGGCTTTGTCTGATGTGGAATGACGTAATTCCATTTATGAATGCATCCCTGATGTACTCATCCCTCGCCTGTATAGCTGTCAGTGTCTTGAAAATCAGAGTCATTAGAGAGTGTTTTTAGAGACTGTAAATATTGGTCCACGCTTTCGTTGGCCTGTTGCCGACGAGTTGCCAATACATGCCGGCAGAAAATGCTGTTTTGGGGCTGGACAAAAACCTCTTCCAGGACGTTCATAACTGAATGATAATCACCGATGTCCGATATGTGTTTAAACACTGACGGAGACACGAGGTTCATTGACAAATACAGTTTTAACTCGTCCGTTAGTTGTGAGCCGTTATCAGCGCCAGAAAAAACATGTTGAAATACCCTTTCTAGTGTCGCCACGTGTCGGCAGAGTCCGGTTTTGACGGGTCTAAATCCAATCGTTCAGGCTTGAGGTATTTTCTCATCTTAGATTTTTGTCGAATAAATTGTAATGAGTTAGTCAAAAGGATAGCATTTTATGAGTTTAAGAAGACTGAGTTTGATTGAAGAGGCTTTATTCGACAAAGAACTACGCAGGGATATAGTCTCTACGAGAAACAATGGCTGACTAAAACTGAAAGAGTGATCAAGGGAAGTAATTCACTTCCGAAACATAGAAGGAGATAGAATAATTCTCTTTTCATCACATATATATTAATTATTATCATTATAATAATTATTATTATTACAGTAATCCGCAAATAAAACATGAAACAAACAATTGTATGTTAGTAAATAAATAGTTTCGGCGATATAATATTTTATCTAGCATAATTAATTAATTTTTTCTTAACTTTTACTATGAAGGGAGTATTGACAAAGTATAACACAACGATAGGGGTTAATTTTTAGGAGCTAGATTGCCGTACACTTAAGAGTCGTACGCCGGACTTTCCGTTGAATTTTGTAGCTAGACAGGCAAAGCCGACAGCGGTATACTTGAAAAATATTTCAGCTCACAATAGGTAGAAATGTTATTTATATCAAAGCAGTTAGGTCACTGAGTTTGATTTAATATAACGACTTTAATATCAACAATCAAATATTGACGGCTGTCGTGTACAAGCGGTCAGATCGACTGTCATCCGAGGTGCGTTTGGGGCTGGAAATAGTGATGACTGTATTTCCTATGTCTCTCTTCCTGTCTCTCTCGTTATATTTTCTCTCTCTGTACCTCGGTTAATCTGCGGCGAATGGTTTCTTAGTTGGCACGCGGCGTCTCGTATAAGGCCCAGCACGCCAAACTCCAGCCAATCTTCGAGTTTTAAAATCTTTCCTCAGAAATTAATAAATTATAAATGTTTATATATAAAATAAGGTGTTGTTACTTAATTATTAAGCTATTCATTCCAACCCAGGGTCAGAGCGAGATTATTAATTCTCAGGAGAAAATTTATGACACATATTTACGCCGACGTTCAACTACCGAAATATCTGACCGAGTGTAATGACTCATTTTATTATAGGGATGTGACTATCGTTTTCACTCGGTGAGCTGGGTACCGTGTCAGGACGTGAAGACTCCTTCCAGAAAAGTCCAAACGGCACGGATTACTCAGTTCACACTCCCAGGCAAGCAATAGTACTACATTTGGACGCCGTCCACAGGATCGTCCACTGATAGTAGTACAACGAGTTTATAAATGATCCCATGTATAATATAAGTTGGCATACAGAGAATGTAACTAGTTTTACGTAACAATGTACATTTTTACTAAAGAACAGGTAACTTCCGGCACGTGGGCCACATACGGTCGTACGGTCCGCAGACGAAAAGGCTGTACTTTGATTATACAATTAGTATCGAAGAGAAAATACGGTTTCTTGATTCACGGTAATCAATTAAAGACCAGGGACAAATAATTGATACAAACAAAACACGTAACAAGAATACGCACCTAAGTAAGCGTCAAATTAAGTGCCCTAATGAACAGCTTACGAAAATTAAAATCAAGACATTACTATTAAACCTCATACATAGAACAGATATTCCAATTTTGATCCGTTGACATTAGATAATGTTTATTCTAGAAGTTTCTTCGGCTTAAAAGATATATACAGTTGAAGTTCCAGTGGTTTTAAAAAGAAATTTAAATTCAAGGATTCTCCCTTAATTAGTGTACAATGAATATATATATATAATTCAATGCCCATATGAGATATTTAAATTGTCAAAAAGAAAGTCGATCCAATATTATGTTTCCGAAAACCAAAAAAAAACAAAGAAATTTTAATTTGAAGAATATTTATTAAATAATGTTTAATATTGATTGTTACAATTTCACAAATAAACGAAGTTGTTTTATTTTTAACGAAGTGATTTAACTTCTTCTTTAGTCACTTAGCATACAACAAAATCAAACAAAATATAACCTTTATTAGACTCCCTTAGGCTGGTAGCTGTGCTCCAAAATGCAAAATTATCGTTAAATTAGTTTAGGAATGAATTTGATACATAGCAATACATGCACCTGTTGACATATATCCATTTATATGAATAGATAGATGTATTACTAGTTTTCTATTTTTGAATTGCGCTCGTGTATCAGAAAAGCCGAATAAACGTAAATTAATATGGGTTCTTAGAGCTTTCCATGATAAAAAAAAATCAGCTATGATTTTCATAATTATATGCTTGTATTGTAGGGTATACTGCTCTTATATTTTTTATATGTTTAACTTTAATGGCCATCTGAGTGAAACAATACAAATATACATGAAGTTAGGATAGCTTATTAAATAAACATATCCTAACTAATCTTCTATTCAAATGTGTTCCGTGCGCCTGGTACACATTTTAATGAAGATATAACGACCTCATTGTTGATGTAGTAACCCTTGGCAGTAAGCTTGAACAGTGATTATATGGAAGTATTATAGTTCAAGGGTGGTACTATAGTTCCGTGCAGTGTAACGTTGTATGTCTGCTCCTTCAGGGCATCTCAAGAGATGTTCTTTTTGTTATGGCACGGACATACTAGCTCCCAGAGTAACAATACACGTATTTGCCTTAATGTAACGATTAATTCTGTCGGTTGGTTTGACGGGTTTAAGGCGTAATTAATTCTCTCTAGAGAAAACGTTGATCTAGACTTATCAGGACATTGTTGCTGGCAAGTAAACGCTTCGGAAAAAATAGACCTACTATTTCCTATAAAAATACCAATTCATTTTAAATTTAAAAAAACATACAAAAAAACGCTCGAAAATATCAGCGAGTTGTTTTTTGCCCGTCCCGTATGAAGAAACACTTTAAACTCCGTAATGTTCTATCGCGGTAACAAAATCGAAAGAGAAATGGTAAATGTTTGCAAGAGAAAGTAATAAACAATAATACGCATGCTGAAAATAGAGAGAGCGATGGAAAAACTAGAGTCACTAACCGATTGTATTGTTTTGATTCAGCAAGTCCCATGCGACAGGTAACAGTTGATTTGACTTTTGTCCTTCCGAACGTATTTAACGGTTTTCTCTACAACCTGTCAATTCAGCAAGTATTAGGTTTGATCGACGAGACACTTGTTTAATGGAAGCTGTAGCCGTATCACAATGCGCCAACACCATACTCAAGGTTTACTTACCTCCCCACGAGGACGAGACAAGAACAATACCAGCTCTTAATGTGGGGACTTAAACACTTTAGAACGGGGAACTCATCCTTGTACCACAGAATAATTAAGCAGTTCTCTGTGCATAGAACATGTGTGCTTTAGGGATGATTGCGCATCAAAAACACATGTATGTATAATTTTTAATTTAAAGTATCTATTGATTTACTGTGCTAGTTTTCACATACTACAGAAAATATACAATAGTGGTCGTTACGTATGGCATCTTGATTGGTGTCAAAGGTCGATTGACGTTATTAGTTTGTTTAATTGAAATTCACTTTAATCAATTATCGAAGTAATAAATTAAATGAAAGTATGACCCACGACCTTTTGGCTTTGACGGAATATCGTTCTCATTTTAATCATTTCAACTTGTTGTTTTGTAGATTCATACAACTTTGCAAGGCCAAGCATATATCTGAAGGTCGGTAGGTTTATAGCATTCTACGATAGACACAAAGGCATGACCCAGTGGTACGATATGATGATATATTATTTTTTTTATTAACTAACCAATAATTTCCCCCTCGCAGTGTTCGTCACGGGTTACGCCTTTTTAGGCAAAAGTCCAACTCTTCTACATCGTTTTAGGGGCGTTGGAAACGTGATGATGTCAGATCTATGCTTTCTGAAATTCTGGTTGCTGGCAAAGCACAATAATTACCAGAAAACTTTGTACCAAACTGTATAGGCCCTCATCTAGACACTGGTGAAAATCAAGGATTAGTTTCTTCAGGATCCGTCGTTCTCTGGTTATTCCTGCTTTTGGCAACGAACGCCGGTGCAGACGTCGAACAACAAATGAAGTGAGAGTGGCAAATTTGCCTTCTCGCAATTTTGTTCTGTCTTCTAGTTAAAACTGTTTTCGTCTTCGTATGACACCGCTGAGCTTTGTCGGTGTCGGTGTCAGAGAGGTAAAAACTTGGAATCTAGCAAGTTTACGAATAGCTGAATTAGATTGGTAGAATTTACATTAAATAAGTGAAGTTACATTAAATAAAATATATAGAGATATAATATATAACAGTGGAGGATGTCTTTGTCGTTTAGATACGAATGTTTTTTTCTCCACTTGTCTGCCGGACACATAATGTACAAATCACAACGGCAGAAGAGATAACCGAGTCGATGATATGGGCTAAAATATATAAAGTAAAATATATTGCATATGTATGTTCAGTGACCAAACGTATATGGTTACTATACAATATAACAACAAAACTTGACCGAATGAATATTGTATAGGTGTATACACAAAATGATTAAATCAAATGCTGACAAAAATGTTGACATACAAATACAAAGTAAAATTAGATTATCGATGACAAGGATACACTGTACACATCAGTCCATATATACGTTACAAATACTAGAAAAAATATAATTCCTTGTGTCAGGTACGCTAGTCGTTATGAGAAATAAATTCCTGTGATGATTGTGTTATAACAAGAAATGAGATGGTACACTACCTACTTAAAGAGATGGTAATCCCTGGGATGATGTAACCATAGGGAACGAACATATACTATAGTAACTTACCGCGGACTGGAGATGTAATGCCGGGTGGATGGTCTCATGACAACAGAAACGATACTACATTACCACTCATAACGTAGGAAGTAATGCCAGGGAGGATCGTATCATGATATACGCACATTTACTATCCTACACTCTTTACCCAAATAAGGAAGTACTTTCTGGGAAGTTAGTCTCATATAAACAGAACACATGATATACTGCCTCCAACAATAGGAAAAGATAATGAGAGGGATAGTGGTATAATGACACCAGAACAGATAATACACTACCTCCTTTGGCTTGAGCATTGAATTATAGTACAATAGCATGATTAATATAAGTAATATTATAGTGTGGGCTTCGACCAAACGTATATAAAAGCTCTATCATGAATTGATATATGATCAGGATCCGCATAGAAGCTTAATTTATAATTATTTTACTATATTGATATGTTTATGTCCAGTCCTCACTGTATCAATACATAGTAAACTTAATTTAATGGAATCGATATAGGAAGAATACTAAATTAGCAATTTCATTTTAATTAGGTTAATTACATTTACAACCATCCTAATGTTATATTATTCAGACGACTGCAAAACTGAATTTTGAAGAGAACAAACTTGTTCATTCTCATTTACCCATGGACAACGGAATATACCTCTTAGTGATGGAACACATTTGACCCACGCGTTGTTTGCTTATCACTTTACTTGATAATTTATGCGGATACTTAAATGAGCTACGCTAAATGCTTGGAAACAAAATTCAAATATAAATCATGGGCCTCGAGACAGCCTTTCACCTATCAGGGACAGCATTTCAGTTTCAATTTCTATCTGATGGCATACCTCTTTCTAATCATTCCCTTGATTCTTCTTTAAATAAATGTTCTTGATATGATTTCCGTACATAGATTTAGTCTGGCAGCCGGGGAAACATGTTTAAAAAACGTGAATCTCTGTTTTATTTCGAATAACGTCGTTTATGGATCCGTTAATGTTACGCGTCTTTCTGGTATCTTTATTCCTTAGTCTATCTCGAAAAGTTTCACAAATGATAGTACTGAAACATGTCATTGACATGTAAAATACGGTAATACGATAAATATTACGGAGACAAAACTCCATGTTTATAAAGAATGGTACGACACCGATACTAGTACCGTTATTAATTCATATTTTTCTTTACATTATTTATTTCCACAATAAAATGGAGAGGCAGAATAATATGTCCTCTTTTAAACTAATGGACCATAGCTTTTCAAGGCACGGGCACCACTCAAAGATAAGGGTTTAACATACCGTCGGTTGGATATTGAGTGCTTCCTCGCGAGAATTTTAAAACATCGTTAAATGGGGAGAATATTACTTAAATGAAATGAACTATGCAAGAGAACGGCGTAACATGTATTAGTTTACCTTGGACTTGAAGACGGCTAAAAGCAGTTTCCTGGTATTTTGTTTCACAGACAGAACACTCTAGAAGCAAAACTGTGCACGGAAGTTGTGCATTGTCTTTGCTACGGAGAGAGAGAAAGTAAAGTTGTCTTTTTCTGGTTGTAGCCGAACGGGTCCTTGCTGTGAATGTGTTTAATGGGCACGATAGATTGAGTTCAGTAGAGTCTCTTCTGTGCGAAAGTACCTGCAGAAAAGAGTATCAGTTATTCTCTACTAAATTGCAAAGTTGGTGTTATACAATGGCACGGCAGGAAAAACAGCTCCAAGTAAAACCTGTCCAGATAAGACACCAGTTCTTCATCTGACTCTCATACAGGAAGAGGATGACGTTATGAGTGATGATCGTTCTAGAGCGATGGAATGATTCAACATTTTTCCCAGCGATCTTAGCAATATATGTGATGTTAATGTTCTATTCCAAGTCCTGCGATTAATTTCAGTCTGAAGAGCTTATCAAATAATATGGCTTCCTTGAAAATACCATTCACTTCAACTGTAGAGAAATAAGGATCCGAGAGTTTGTGGGTAGAAGAAAGAAGCTTGGTTTCAGAGGTGTTAAAAAGGACAAAGGAAATTTTCCCCGTTATACTAAGTTATCTAAATTGGTAGAAAGAGAGGGAGAGAGAGAGATAGAGAGAGATAGAGAGAGAGAGAGGGGGAGAGAGAGTCAAAAAGATACTGGTCATCAGTGCTCTTTAAAATAGTACATCTATGATAACTAGAAGAACACACAACGTGAAAGTTGAATTTAATTCTTCAAACAACACAGTTTGCACTAATTTTATGTTCTCTTACGAAGCTTAAAATAAAGTCTATTACATGATTTTGATTCTAAAAAATGTCAGAAATTAACGCTAAAAATTTAAGGCTGTTGAGAAGAAATTTAAATTCAGACAAGCTTGCTTTATTAGTGTCTAGAGACTATGTCTTAAATTCAATGCAAAAGTTAAATATTTAACTTTTCAAATAGGTGTTTTGTCCATATGATGGCTCGATACCTTTTAAAAGACTACTCCAAGGAAAGTAATATTGTTGACATATTTATTATTTGATGTATAGTATCTATTCTTGAGAGTTGATAACATCGAAGGTATATGAATTTTCCCGATGTTCTACCGTCCGCTTTTTTTTCTTTTCCATGAAAAACAATTAACCTTTATTAGGCTTATATTTGGACCCTTTTATGTAATGCAACTGTGTTAAAAAATGCATAATCATCGGTTAATTAGTTTTAAAGTAAATTTTCTACACACATATTTAAACATATATACATGCATGACTTTATATAAATAGATATTAAAAGCGTTTAGATAAGAAGAGTTCGATAATAATATCAATGTAAAACACAAACGATGTGAATTCGTCCATCTAGACCAGCGCTACTTACTTTATTTACAGATATTAAACACGCTGCCGTTTAATTTCATATAAACATTGCATTATTAAATAATTTCAAAACTCTCAGTCTATATGAAATAAATTGTAGGTCGGTATTCAGGGCTAATATACCAAGTGACGCAAGGCCTGCTTTATATCTTAACTGTTATCCGTCACATGGGCGTGCTTCTGACGGTATTTCTCTTTTTTGTGTGTCTTTGAAGCATGTGGTCATATGACATTTTCACACAATGTTATGCACTCCTTTACAATAGTGTTTCACTCTGCAAGATCTTTCAAGCTACACCAATTGGGCAGTAGGAGGTAGACCAGGCAGTGTTGCATCGTATGGTCTTCCTCTCGATATTCACTGAAGGTGGCGTTAGTTTTGTAGCCCCATCTACTCATAGCAACTTTTGATCGCCCCATACCAGTTCTCAAATAGTCTAAGGTTTACCACTGGAGCAAGAGTGCCTCTGAACCGTGAGGGAGTTATTCAGAAAATGTTTTTTCTTACATGTATTTAATAGGGTTGCATCATCTAGCCGTGTTGTCCACAGATGTAGTTTGGTCTCTTCTTGAGATGTTGTTAGGAATTCGACATCGCTAAGGAAGCTTCTCCTTTACTTAAGTCGCTGGACCGTTGGTTCGCGTCCATGATATAGATAGCGTTCCTCACTAATAGCCTTTATGGCTTCTACCAGGCTTGCAACTTCCCGTCTCACATCTTAAAGGGACAATGCCAGGGAGAAGATGCAGTTTTCTTCAGGTTGGTGGGCTTATAGCAGCCTGTGATAAAGGGACAGTGTTGTTCAACGCTGAGTCTAGGTGTTTGACATGCGTTGATCTCCCCCGAACAGGGCAATGTTATAGTTATGTTTAAGACATTATGTTGCTCAACCGCAATTTGCATATCAGTCAGCAAGTGATCCATAGTTTACTTAGTGTGTATCCATTACTTTTACTCTCTATCACTGTACAAAATTGAACCGCCGTTGCCCTGATATTATACGTAATCTAAGACTTTCACTCCCTCCCTATGTATCTTTCAGTGTAACAGCCGAATTTAATGAAGAACAGAAATACGTGAAACAATATAAAAGTTTGAGTTTTACTTTTTACGAACAGCTGAACAGATTAATAATCAAATAGGGAAGAAAATATAGCGAGCAGTGGGCGAAACGTTTTGGATGTTGTCTCTTTATTTTTGTTTCTATTTAAGTGGATTAGCAACCTTATTTTTCCTGATGCAATATCCCAGCTGAATGGCTGACTTAACAGGCCATGTTGTTAAGTTCATACATACGTAACTTTATCATTATTTAACTGAAATCCGAGGAGAAATACGTACCTTTCTATTAAAAATGTAATGTTACTCACCTTATACCAAGATTAAATATAGCTATATCATTGAATTATACGCACACTAAAAATTACCTATTAATTCCATTTTAAATATATGGAAAAATACTATGAGTTAATATAACTGCATTCGCATTATCTTTGCACGGAAAAACGAGAATGAAATCAAATTAATTTCGACAGATATAGCAATTACAATAGTTGGGAATTTTAGTTAAAGAAGAAAACAATGACAATATTGAACAATAAAAGGTATACACATAATATTATTTGCCACGGAATTAGAGACACAATCATCTTTTAACATTGTTAATATCATATATTTTTGACCAACATACGACGTTCAAGTAATGAGAGTCAACTAAAATGTTTAAATGATTGAATATAATTATCTCATGAAATGCAATAATATGTAGTACATTAATCTTATTATAGTACATTATTTAGCAAAAAAACTATATATTGCACATGACATGAAACATTCAATATGCGGTTTTACTTTCAATAACAAACATATGAGTTCAATAAAATGCTTCTGTATTTATTTAATTTCGACTTATAATTATCTTAAAAATATGTCAGTTGCATTAGTGGGTGATCATTGTGATACATCTAAAAAGTAATTAAATTGTATGGTGCACATGGAGAGAATTGAATAGATAAATAAAAGTGTCGATAAAAACTTACAGCCGGTAATATTGTGCAAGTTTTGTCTAGACGGAGTAGAAAGAGTTAAACATTATAGAAACATATTTGTAACGGGAACCAGAATACGTAAGTTATGTCACAGCGTATACGAGCCAGCTAACGAAAAATATTCGAACAAAATCGAGGAGAAAAAAATACGAAAGGTTTAGAGTCTGTCATTTCTCTTTGACACTTCACAGATCGGACTCTTTATCAGTATCTTTTCATTCCACCTTAGCTTGGTAACGTACCAACAAACACACACCTTCTAGCAGTAATACAGACATCGATTTATTCTTGTAAAAGCTAGCAATTCAAAATGGTCAAAAAACTACCATCGGATAATTTTTTTAAAATCATTCATCATGATAATATACAAACTATTACATAAATGCCATTAATCAAGAAAGGAAAAAATTATTCAACGAAGTGTTAATGATCTTTTACTAATGGTTAACTTACCGAAGTTTTATCATGTGTAGATGTGGCACACTTTGACATATCCTGTGGTTAGGATAGCACAACTTTCTTTACGCCCAGAAATCGTCTCATACACATATTTAAAGGGTATTTTGCCACTGTGGTGATAGTAAGACGTCAATCAACATACCAACGCACCTCTCTCCCGGATTGCTCCTACGACCGACCTTTTTTTAAATATCAGGAAAAGGGTTGGGATAGGTTCAAATGTCAGAATCGTACGATTCTGTTGTGGTTGGTAGATTTCAGTCGAATATACGAGCCAAGTGCTGAACAACTTCCATGTTCTACTGGTAATTGTTCAATACACCAAACCAGTGACATTATATCAAATAGTTACCTGTGCTTATTTTCTCTTCATCTTTCCAGCTTTTACTCTATTTTTTCGTACTATTATATTGAACCATTTGCCAAAGTTTGCGCATTAATGAGACAAAGTGAGAAGCTGCCGCATGGAAAGATGTATTCGTAAACTAAGTTGACTGAAGCTGTTTTGTGCGAGATAGATGGATGGGGGTTTTCTACATTTGTTGATTTATCATACACGTATAGCGACAGAGAATGTATTAACCAAATAGAAGTGATTAAGTAATAGAGACTATTGCAAATTACTTATTTTTGTTGATGGCTCATTTTTATTATAACCTATAAACTTGGGTAATTATTAAATATGTTCATATATGTTACCGACATTTCGAAAGTTTTGTCCCATGCTATTTATTACAGTACTCAATGTCGGCTAGCCATGCTATTGCTTAAAAGAAAAGTAAAGTGTTCAACAATAGTCGATGGTGACCCATACGTTCCGATTGCATTAGCAATTACAGCGAGATGTAAGAACTGGTGACACGTCTTTTCCAAGATGACTCGAGTTAGTCTTGATATCACCTAATACTGCTGAGTATTTAAGCAATGGGTCCTCAAGAACCATTTTTGAGCTTTCGTATGACTCGATGAAACATTGAACAATAGTCTACCAACCCATTCACGAAAAAGGCCAAAGACTGGTTAATATTGGTAATTTATCCGTACAACAGGATAACCGACTTTTAGAAGTAAACTAAGAGGCGCGTTGAAAAAATCATTTAAACAACATTTTCTCATTTTTATAAATATACATTAGTTATAGTTTGATATAACGGGGCATAAGTAACATGGTTTCAAGTTATGATAACATGTTCGAACTGCCCTTGGCTTAAAAGACACTGCCTCTGATAGGTCATCATCAGCAAACATCTTCTTATGTGTCTAAGACTAATATAAATATTGCCAGATGTAACCTTTGTGAGCAAACCCGCAACAGTGTGTATTCTATTATTGTTTCCTCCTAATGATTTACTGATTTCGTCAGATTGAGTTACATTATGTAATATGTTAAAT
Source organism: Sepiola atlantica (assembly GCA_963556195.1). Classification (NCBI taxonomy): domain Eukaryota; kingdom Metazoa; phylum Mollusca; class Cephalopoda; order Sepiida; family Sepiolidae; genus Sepiola; species Sepiola atlantica. The sequence goes on along the minus strand of OY744517.1, from coordinate 121,061,931 downwards.
ACGTACCCGGAAATATCTATTTACTCTTTCTGACTCAACGATACATATTTGTGGTTTACAGGCTATGATTTGCATCGAATACCCCAAAGAGCATAATCATATCTGCTAATACGTAGAAATACATTACTAAAACTATCATATTCACAGTTGTTCTGAGACACACCTGCAATATGGCATTTCATGCGTAACCATGTATCATTTCAAATGGCTGGACAACGCGAGGAATATAATTGAATCTTTTCTCCGAAAATGATAGTAACTCTCAACATGCAAGCAGCCAATCGAGAGAGGCTGCTTTTGACAAAGAGATAATGAATACGATATGACTTGCATCAGACGACCTGGCCATATTGGAACTCGACTAGATTGCTTCATCTCGCTTTCAAAGCCCGAGCTGACCTTTTTAACCTTTATTCTAAACTCACAACCTCTGAAGATATTTTCTCATTATCCCATATTTAACCCTTTCTCTCAGTCAAGAGTAGGGTTGGCAGATCCTAATCTTTAATTATAGCCCTATAGCTTGTTCGTTCGCGCTATTTTCTTTTGTATGACTACTTCGTTTTTCAGGGTCGTAGCCACATTACATATGCCGCTTAAAGTTTAACAAACAATTTAAATGTATTAGACAAAGGTTACTGTGTACATGCAATTAATTGTGCGACATTCTTTAAAATAAAATGACAGACAAACTGACTAAGCGTAAAACTGAAAGCAATCGATCGATACTATGCAACTAAATTAATTCACATCAGTCCACAAGTGTTTGAAAGACAACACCAACATAGATGATTGAACACAACGAATAGTGCGACTAAGCATTAGTTCTAGATATAAATATTCAGAATGGCTAATGTCGGTTAACATCTACATATGCTGATGCGTACCTCTTTATGAGAAGATATAAATTAAATAATCTGATAATTTTGTGGTTATTAGATAAAATCATTTAAATAACAAAAAAACACATTTAAGCAAATTAAAAAAATATACAAAAACGAAGGCAAACTTAATTATATATGTCGTTTATCTCGAACTTATCGGGTAGGTATTTAAATTTATATACATATATATATATATATATATATATATATATATATGTATATATCTTAAATTATAAACCAAATTATTGTCAGCGATCATAGTCTAGCGCTCTCAAAGTAAATACACACATATATACATATACATTAGCGAAATGTTATTTCATTTATATATATGTATATATATGTATACATATTAATGAAACCAACATTTTTCTTTTTTTCAATTTTAATATATATATATATATATATATATATATATATATATATATATATATATATATTTGTATATTTTTTTTAGGTAATTTTTCACAAAATTTTTTAATAACGAATATCTTTATTAGAAAACACTAGTTTGTAATAACAAATGTCTTTATTAAAAAAACAATTTGCTTTGTTAAAAGTGTACTCTGTAATGACTTATATTGGTTCACTTCTAGATATATGAACCGTCGGATTTAGTTTGATATTTGCTTAAATGTTAAATAAAATGTATCGTTAATTTAAACGACACTTATTGTTTGAGTATACAATTCGAATGTATTCTGGAATCCGACATAAAATTCAAATTTCATGTTTAATTCTGAAAGAAAATTGGTGTATTTTTGACTGAAGTCAACAGAACAAATAAAGGTTTAAAAAAACAATTTGCAACAATAAAAGGTTACCAAAGGAAAAATAAGTTAATCTTCTACATACCTGTAAAAGTTTATTTGTGTTTTAACTGATTTTAAAGCGTTTTTATTTGTTAAAAACAAACATAGTGTCGACTCTATTCAGTTAGAACGAAAAAAACAATAGCGCAGATAAGCCTTTCACGAGCAACCCTGATAATCGCTCAAAAATCGAAAAGCAAATAGAATACTGATAGAAACACATCCAATAAATATAACCAATTGTGCGAAAATGTAATGTTATATAAGTATTTTGCTTAATCTTCGATTTTGAAGTGATTATCAAATATCCTCGTGGAGTTCTCTTCGACAACACCTTTTTCGTTCTAACTGAACAGTCGACACTGTTTGTTTTTAACAACAACAAAACGCTTTAAAATAAGTTAAAAACCACATGATGTAGGTAAAATAGTAATTTATCTTGCCTTTGGTAACATTCATTTGTTGCACATTTGTTTCTTTACCCCTATGTTTTGTTGATTTCTCTTAAAAATACGCGAAAATTGCAGCATTTTCTTTATTAAAGAAATGGCAACTTCTTGATTTTTTTTTACTTTTAAATTCGTTAAATTCGGTTAAAAATGTTTTTTGTGTACAAAGAATCTTCATTGTCCAAATTTTTTTTTTGTGTGTGATAAAATTTTAAAACATTCAAAATATTTTAGCTCTACCACATAAATAACACTTTAACAATAAATTATAAATATGTTAATAATTGTTACAAAAAAGTTATTAATAAACACACAAAGAAACGGAATTCTATAAACTGCGAACATAATAATGAAAAACTGGATGTTCATGCTTATGGTGGAAAACTTTGGATAACATTGAGTGTTACTCTTTAATTTTTTTTTCATGAAATAAAATTCTAATTTTCTTTTAAAGTGTAGAGTGTCGAACTTTAATCCAATGTTTTAATGGCTAGTGGCCATTACATTTTTGTGATTTCCTTTTGTCAAAAAAGTGTTTCCATGACACTAGAAAAAAGACTTTTGATGCAAAAATAAAATTTAAATATTATTTTTACACAAATACACTGTTTTTAACGATTAAAAATACAGGTTTCATTTTTGAGCATATAAATCGTTTCAGGGTTTCTTGTAAATTGATTAAACAAAATTCAATGTTTTTATATAGATCGTTTCTCATGAGCGACTGAGCGATTACATGAAAAATACCTTTTATTTGGCAAACAATTATCCCTTTTAGTTTTATTTTCTCAATAAATGAAACACGACGTCTTCGGTATTATTGTAGATTAACAGCTAAATCACCCGTCTTAAAAATGCATGCATATTTCACAAAATACACTAAAGATAAATATTGCAAATTTATATAAATTAACATGTATACTTATTTCAATATGGTTAAATAGCAGACTTCCGATGATATAACCTTTTTAAAAAATATGTTAAAAAAGATTCAATTCAATTGTATCCGATTTTTCAGCCGTATCAGAATTGATTGAATTACGCACAAAAAAAAATCGTCCCCAGTCAGGCAAGATTTGCCATGCTAGCTAGGCCTGTATTATGGATCGCCTTGATCTGAACACATTAAAAAATACTGTAGAATTGCCGTATCCCATTGTGTGCGATGTCGAATATACATTATACATGTTCTTATTGAGATGTCTACAGATATATGATTATAGCTTGTTAATGAATAACTTAGAAATCAAGAATTATATTGATTGATGCAATATATTATTTATTTACTTCGAAAGTAAACCTCTCAGGTGTAATTTAAGGACACACTGTAAGAAATCATACGGTGGTGGAAGTTACTAGAAATGTAAACATTGATTTAATAAGAGTAATTATGGTTATAACAAGAGTGAAATATAACTTAAAACAAATATCACAATTAAAAGAGTAATACATTTCAGTTAGAAAATTAGGATTTCTTATATGAAGCAAACACACCAAGTGTAAGGATATTTATCATTTGAGGTTTTCATGGAAATTCGAACAAGCTACAAATATTAGCGACTTACAGCCTTTATCTCTGTCTCTCTCTATGTCTCTCTCTCTCTCTCTCTCTCTCTCTCTATATATATATATATATATATATATATATATATATATATATATATATAAAAATATATATGTATATATATATATATATATATATATATATATATATATATATATATATATATATTAGAATACATATATATGTCTCTTTCAATTTGAAATTTCCAACTATCTATCTATCTGTATGTCTATCTATCTATCTATCTATCGATCTATTTATCTATCAATCTATCCATATATATATTTATCTATCTATCTATCCATCTATCTATATATCTATACATATATATATATATATATATATATATATATATATATATATATATATAGAGAGAGAGAGAGAGAGA
>OY744517.1:121052834-121055334 GCA_963556195.1 Sepiola atlantica | reverse complement strand
TTACAAGATCCAAGGCATATATATCTCATATTTGCATAGTCAATGTAGACTATTGGGAATTAGTCCACAACTATAATTTTCATTTGTTTTTTCAATTTCTTTATTTCCTTACTTCGATGAGATCTTATATCTCTGCTACCGTCTTAAACACGAAAGTAATTCATTCAAGTTTAATATTTATTACTTACGCACGTTTCATGCCAACAAATTCGATACGTGTATTTTTAGTCCAATCTTGTCAATCATTAAAGAGTGGCACTATATATTGGGTAATAGTAAAATAGCATTTTTTCTAAAAAAACACAGGGGAAAAAAATTATGGTAAAACTCCAGATTGTGCTGATAAAAATTTGGCAAACTCAAGTATATAAAATGCAAACAATCACTGGACGAAAATGGTTAACGTTTCAGGAAAACCAAGACAAAAAGAAAGAGAACACAAAGAAATAGAAAAACCCGCAAAATAGAAAATATTCCACCCCAAAAAGATAATCAAATTCGAAGAAATCTCCAATGAAATCCCCCAACGATAGCCTCACAGCTGATATTTACAAAGCCATCCTTAAACAAATCCTGCCTCGATATTCCCCAATTAGGGGAAACACCCCGAATCGTGAGAATCAATCATATTTAGAATAAATAAGTAATTTCACCTGGTTCAAAATGTCATTAAACGTGATATAGAAGAAACCTTTGATACTCCCCCCCCAATTACTAGGGATGAAATTTAATTGTTATTTTAGGATGCAAGATCACTGGAAGCCCTTCTTGAAGTCACCGTAAAACGCTCTCAAAATCCATGTTTAACCTGGATGGAACATTAAAAGATTCACTCCCAATTTATTGTTATAACCGAACGCATTCCGCGTTAATCATTACCAATAAGATTGTAATAGAATCAATTATTTCTTTACTGCCACATTCTTGAATAACGTTTTACCTTATGTAGGAAGCTTAACAACTAAATTCTATATTCTCCTAATGCTTGATATCCCTTTTGAGTGTGTTGTCTACTATTTTGACTATACAGCTTTTCTTTGAAGATTAAATACATATTTATTATCCTAGTAGGTAGATACCTGTTCAGGAGTCTGAAAGACGTTTCAGCGATGTATTTATTCTCTCTAAGGACTTACATACCCTATATTTCTCGTGTCTCTTTTATTCTTATATAGTATATTATGAGAAAGAAAGGATTAACATAATCCGACGTAATGGGAAATGAGTAAGGAAAAACCAAAAAGGATGTGTTTTATGTATTCAGCAAAGTTTCGTCTTTATTTGTAAGACTTCTTCGGGATGATAATATTAAGAAAAATGTAATGCAAGTACGAAGACATATAGGGTTGACATGATGGGTTGATGAGAAGAAGTAGTAGCCACTACTGGAAGCAGTAGGGCCGAGGTCCGGGCTTGGTGAGGTCAGTCGCGTGGAATGAAATAAATGTGGATGGTTCTGAGTTAAAAAAAAAGTGGAGGGGTGTGGTGAGCAGGGATAATGTGGATGGTTGTAAGTGTAAAAAGTGGAGGGGTGGGGGATGAGGGGAAATAATGTGGATGACATTTTCCCTCATATTATCATCCTGAAGAATCTTACAAATAAAGATGAAACGTAGATGAATACATAAAAAACATCCTTTTTGGGTTTTCCTTTTTCATTTCCCATAGTATATTATATATTATCTCGGGTACTTATTATTAAGGAGCAATTCTAATGACAACTATTTAATTTATTGTAGAATCTATCTAAATTAGTGTCTAATTATTTATGACCTATCCAGAATGCTGCGTAATGCTAATTTGTTTGATCCGTCAATTAATTGCAAATTTCAGGAACACATATTGTTTTTAATTTAAAACGAAATAAAGGATACGACGGGGTATTGGGTATATGTACAATAGAGAGTACCACTTCCAAAACGCATATACAATTCTGGTATTAATTAATTTGCTATGTATGTTATATTAAATGTTTACTGTTTCGCTAATTATATTCTAGTATTTATCTAGGTAACATGTACCGTTCTAGTACAGGCATTATTATAGAATTGCTTGTCTAATATTCAGCAAATCAGCCCTTGAAGTAATTATATGGTAAGATTATAATGGCACAGGTTACATTTTCTCCCGGTTACCTATATATGAATTTGCTCTACCCGATATAGAATATTTAGATTAAAAAATAATTGTCTTACTGATAAATTCTCTAACAACTTTTAAAGCGATGAAGTAGTTTTCTCTGAATTTGAATTAAGCTTCTTTTCTTCAATGATCATGTATGGTTTCTATACCTGTCCTTGAAGGTCCACATTATTAACCATATATAAGTCCATGTGTTCTACCCCGTCTTTACATAGCATCTATATATAATATGCTTAAAGTAAAACAGCTACTCCCATAGGACAATCAGTAGTGCATCTTACAATCACATTTATGTTCCGATTCTTTGCTAGTATTCTAACGCTAGTATTGTTCGTGTTCATTGCATGCTTAATTGTGG
>OY744517.1:121042834-121047834 GCA_963556195.1 Sepiola atlantica | reverse complement strand
TGTATAGTTGACTGTAAATTTTTGTGAATTTAATAACGGCAGAAAAACAGAGCGAGCAAGCACATTGTTGCTTTTTGATATTTTATTATTGTTCCATATTTAAAGGGAATAATGACATGGGTTAATTTGTGTCCATGTGATTCGAGTTTAACCGTGTTATCATTTCCAATGACTAAAGAAGAGCGTTCAACAAATGGAATAATTACAAAAGAAACATTAATTCTAACGCTGCAACAATCTTTCATACTCTTATAAAAATATCTTAGGAATCATAAGTGAAACATCATACTACTCTTACTCTCACTTCCTCTCTCTTTCTCTTTCTCTCAATGTCTCTCACTCTCTCTCTCTCTCTCTCTATCTATCTCTCTCTCTCTCTATATATATATATGTTAAATCCGAGTATGGTATAGATCCACAGGGTATAAATCAAGGGGAGTTGAACAGGGTTTATAAGAGTGATAAATAAAAAATATTGAGCAGAAATATAAGTATAAATGGTAATTTATTTCATTTAGACTACAAAAGGGATTTTATTTCCCGAGAGCAGTTTGTGGGGCTCTCGCTCTTCAGGTCTTTACATAACATTACCCTGTTATTAATTGTATTTCAAGACCTGAAGAGCGTGAGCCCTATAGCGAGACCCCACGCTATTTCTGATCCCGTGGGTATCTTGTCGGCCACTCACGCACAGGTGTTTGATATCTTGGTCGCAGTGCCAAAGATAACATATACCCCACTCTGTTCCGCGTCACGGAACCTGTTATAAACATGTACCCCGCTCGCCATCTGTGTATCCGTACTCACGCCTCTGGTTCTCTACACAGATATCTTGCCAGACCGTGAACACTCTTTTGGCCGATGATCGTCGTAGTGGTAATAAAAAGGATATGTCGGTCGAAATTCCTCCAGGTCCGGATTATGATCATGATAGCTGGCTTTGTCGATCTCGTCTCTGTGAAGGCAAGGTTATTCGAGCAGAAAAAATCAACGAGAATAATGCAAAACAACTCGGCGATTTCTTTTTGTATGAAATAATTATTAACACAATAAAAAAATTGTTTTTAAACGTTGAATTAAGTCTACCTTTCGATAATGACATTTATTCTTAACTATTTCTCTCGCCTATCTTTCTCTCTCTCTCTCTCTCTTCGTGTGTGCGTATCCATTTACAACGATTATGTTCACAAGTTGTACTAATTAAGTCATTATTCTATGTTTGGAAAACGGTGGTTCTTACTACGCACGCCTGAGAATCGGCGGTGCACTTCAGTCACGACTGGCCGTGCCGAGTGCTCAGCTTTAACTGACTGTGTAACTGTCTTCTCACTGACAATCCATCGCTATCTCACTCCCTCTCCCATCCCCTTCTCTGTCTTTCTTTCTCTCTCGGGGGCTGGGGGTGCGCGCGATACGGACAATTGGACTTTTTTCTTTTAGACTTCATCTCTATAGTAAACAATTATTCCCTCTCTGTCTGCCTCCCAAGTGTTGACATTTCTATTAGCCTATTGGTGATTAAGATTTTTTCCAATCTTTTGCCAGCGTATGGTAAATGTGGCTCATTGTGTGGCGATAATTAGGTTTGACAACATACACCACTTTTCCAGACGGACCGACGCCACTTCTCCCCTGTTTAGATAATCGCCCAGCGCTGATAATATGTACTGGTCTTGGATCTCCATCTTATTTCTACGTAGGGTCTAGCATAACCACCAAGATGCATACTAGTGCGCTCCCAGGTACCGGATCCCTGTCGGTCCTAATTGTTCTGTCATAGCACCACAAACTGCTCTCGTGAAACAAAATCAATTTTTTAGTCTAAATTATATAAATTATCATTTATATATATATATATATATATGTGTTCATATATATAGAGTAATATAGTGCAAAGATTATGTAAATATATATCCCAAATTATAGAAATTATTTTTCTTTTAGTTTTGATTTTAAGCTTTTCATTTTCCGATATCAATCTATATTCTTTTAGGGAACTTAATGTATATAACAATGTAAAATTCACTAACATGGATTGAACTGGTCGCCGATGTAACCGTCCATGAGAAATAATTACAGTCTGACATGAGTCGCCCTGTTCTAAATTTAGGCGAGCTTACTTTATATCCAAATGTGTTTCTTTGTTCCTAGTCACAATAAATTTTAGTAAAAAAATAAAACTTCATCAATGATACGGCATCTAAATTAATTTATCCATTTCGCAAATCCTTACTGATGAAAATATATATTTCTTTAAAACTGTATGAAGTCAAAGACACTAGAAAACCATAAAACAATGATTATTAAATTATGATCGTTATCAATAGATGTGTTATGAATCAAAGGTTTCGGCATCTCCAAAATGAAAGCAGATTCAATTTAAAAAAGAGATTAATGGAAAACGTTAAGCTAATTCTTAAATGCAGCAGTTTGAAAACATATAGAAACTTCACAATTGTGTTTTATTCTTTTGATTTTAAATCCAACGGTATATAGAATCGCATGGCACGTAGAGTTCGAAGCGAGGCATATTTGACATAGTTTTTTTTCAAGTAATACAAGATGATATAAAAGTTGGATGACATTTATGATGGTTATCTTTCATGTGTTGTTTGATAGTTGACACCTATAAAATTCCAATTAAATCAAAAGTCAGGTGTGAAGTAAAATTACATCAAGTACGATCAAATGAAACCGATTGTTTGCATTCTTGAAAAAGATTTCATTATTTGGAAATAAATATCTCAAGGGTTGGTGGAAATCGAATCCGATTGAAAAAATGTTTTTGAGAATTCAATAAAATGAAAATCCCAAATAAAACGATGCCGGCTAAGTTATACTAAGACATATACACACATTATATATCTTAACTAAAAGTAACGAATATATAAATATATATATATATATATATATATATAAATATATAAATATATATATATATATATAAATATATAAATATATAAATATATATATATATATATAAATATATAAATATATATATATATATATATATATATATATATATATATATATATACATATATATATGCATATATGTTGTGAAGTTGTCCCACAGTAAATAATTAATAAAGGAATCAAGTCGAGGGTTGGTTTAACAAGTGTATTAACAAAGTAAGAAACTGACTAGATCTTGGCTAGACAGTTACAAGACTGTGCTTTTACTTTTGGTGACTCGCACTATTTATAGTGACAACCGGTGTAGTTTCTCCTGTGTAAGAACGGCCGATGTAACAAATATATATATATATATATATATATATATACTAGCACGACTCGTTCCCTGTCTGTGCCCTGGTGGAATATGAAAGAATGATTTAACTTTAAAAAAATATATCAGACAAATTGAGTTAAAAAAAAACATTTAATCTTTCCGAGTTAGGTATCACTTTCATATATATATATATATATATATATATATATATATATATATATATATATATATATATATATATATATATATATATATATATATATATATATATATATAGAGAGAGAGAGAGAGAGAGAAGAAAACAGAGTGATAAATATGCGACTATTGTCCAAATTTATTTCAAATTTTAATTGTTCAATGCAAGCTGTATTCAGTAATAAACTAGTGTTTATTATTCTTTCCTTAAGCCAAGTCTTTTCAAAGTTCGAGATCTTATCATCAGAGGAGAAATATAGATGGATAAGTTGGCTTTCGAAAAAACCAAAGTTCAAATATTTGAAAAATATGAAAAAATATTATTGAAAAACGCATTGAAAAAAAAGAAAAGTTTCGTAAAAAAGATATGCGGTTTGTCCGGGTGGTAAATTTCCGTTGAAAGGAAGTCCGATGAATTGTAGAACGCGAAAAACTTTTGCGTAGGAGCAGTGTGGAGAAAAGTGTTCAAAATAAGTAAATCGAAATGCACTTAAAAAGAAATGGAAAGGAGAAAAACTGGCCATTATTGAAATCCTTCGTGGACCAAAAAAGGCAAATGACATCTCGTTCAAAGAAAGTCTAAATCCAAATGAAACAAAAAAGGTTAAATTTCTCTATCTCGTATATTGAGCTATACCTCTTCACAATAGGTTCCATCTATTAAAAGTTTTACTTTTGGTTTATATTTCATCCTATATATATATATATATATATATATATATATATATATATATATATATATATTTAACGAAAGTAAGATTCAGAAATGTGTAGGTTTAGTAACCATATTTTTAAATTTCTTTCTTTTTTATTCCTTCAATAACATGAAGATCTGAAATAACATTTAAAGTTTTGGGATACATTTTCTGTGACATACCTCGAACTTGTTCTGTGTGATTGTTGATTGAAAGTGTAAAGAGTAAATTGTTCGTGCTATTCAAGAATAGGTATCCAGAAATTTGCAGTCGTTACGTTAGCAGTTCACACATTCTGGAGAAAGCCGAATCAAATTGCAATGCTTCTACAACAATACTAATCGTACTTAACCGATTTTGCAAACTAAAACTAAAGCATCGTTAGCGCTAGGTTATTGTAAAAATTAAAAATAAAAAGTTCGGTTCGTACTGTGTAGATTGTTCGGTAAAGTTCGTTAACGTTCAAGTTGTCGCTGATTTAAGAATTTACCCCCACCCTAAATATAAAAAAAACGAATATTGTTAAAAAAGTAAAATTCTCCTCTATTTACATTTGAAACAGAATTTACCGTTAACCGGCCAGGAACTTTGTCCTCGGTTTACGTTTAATGTATATAGGAAAGTGATCCATAACCTATAAAATATACAGTATTCAGTGTATTTGTTTAAATTGTTTAAATTGTTTTGCTGACATATTTTCAGCCTCTACACATATAATCACGAAAAAGTACAATTTGAATATAAACTGAAATAACTTTCGTATTTAATCTCACACAACTGATGCATACTTAAACTATGTTTTTGTAAGAAAAATCGTACACGAGTAATTCCGAAGTTTAAACGTTCATTCTATCATTTTTTAGCATTTCTGTTCCAAGT
>OY744517.1:121035334-121037834 GCA_963556195.1 Sepiola atlantica | reverse complement strand
ATCTTAACATCTACTCCTACATGTCAGAAGGATGTGGAGAACAAGATCAATGGAGTCTATTCCGCCTTTGGTCGATTACACTGTCGTATATTTAACAAGCATGCACTGACGATGGTCACTAAGATCATGGTCTTCTAGGCAGTAGTTCTACCCACACACCTATAGGCGTGCGAAACGTAGACCTTATACAGAGGCTATATGAAACACCGAACGCTTCAATCAACAAACACTGAGGTAAATTCTAAAACTCTCTTGAGAGATCCATCCACCTTACAGACAAAATTGTCATCGAGCCTCAGTGACTAGCGTCGAGGCCACCTTCATCCACCATCGCTACCGCTGGGCAAGTAACATACACAGAATGGATATATACAGACTCCACAAGAAAATGATCTATGGCGAGCTTTCCAACAGAAACAGACCACGAATAGACCCAGAAATACGCTATATAAACCACCTGAAGGTCACTCTAACCCTAACCAACATAGACGCGTTTTCATAAGAATAAATTACGAGGGACCGGAACTCGTAGATAAAAACAACGTGTCAAGGCATTGTGGACTTTGAGGAAAAGATGAAGAAAAATTAATAGGCAAGACGAAATAAAAGAGAGTGACATAAACAAGCTTGCATTCCCTCTACCTTTCTCTGCAAAACCTGTTCATGGCTCTTCCATCATAGCCTTAGCTGTCATTTCTAAGAAGGATAACAGACCGACGACAACAATATATATATATATATATATATATATATATATATATATATATATATATATATATATATATATATATATATAGTCTACATAAATATAGTTGTGCTCCGTGGTTTACGTGGGCATCATGATACATGATTGATTGAAACAGATTATAGGGATGTGTGACACGCTTCCATATTGATAATTAGCATGATTTTCTAGAATACTAATAAACTATTGAACAATTTATATACCTAAACAACTATATATATATATATATATTCCATGATAAATGCCAGTATACTGAAATCATATGCCCTTAATAAGGTTAATATGAAAATTAATATATACTAAATATACAAAAGCAAGGAAAGTCCCAAATGTTTACACTTTTATTGTCATTAAGGGTATGCGAGCACAACAGGGCTATGTATTTTACTGGTAGGATGTTTCTTCAGCGCACCTAACACACTTCATCCACTCATGCATATATATTTATACTGTAGTTATGTGATGATGAAATGGTTTGGTTGATATGTAGTCATACCCTTAATGACAATAAAAGTGTAAAAAATTAAGGGTATATGAGTTCAGTATACTGGCATTTATCATGGAATGTCACTACTCTTGAAAAAGCTATGCTCAAGACAATGGTATTTTTTAAAGTTTTTTTTTTAATTTTCTGGAAAACTAAGGTATATGGTAAACTGAAATTAAGATGCCATCAACTAGACGTTAGAACCTCTATCTCTTCCAAAAATCAACTGAATCCATCAAATAGTTTATGAGATACAGGGTGGCACACACGTACGTACGTACGTACACACGGATAGCACAAAATCACTCCTGACTTTTCCGGATCTCTGTGTTGCCTTGACTAATGATGCTGAAATTCTACGCACTTATAGAACCTATGAAATGAAAATTTTGTGCAAAGTTTTAACTAATTATGTTTATTGTTTTTTGAGTTATGACTGATAAAAGAAATGAGATTTCTAGGTCGTTTTTGAATTCTATTAAGGGATAGAGCGCTATCGCGCCTCCCTTGATATATATATATATATATATATATATATATATATATATATATATATATATATATATATATGATATTTATGAATACATATTAAATTATATTCACTTACAGGCGACGCCGTTTCGAGTTTTTTACTCTCATCAGTGTAAGGAAGTGATACTTTTAATGTGCGAACACGGTTTACAGAGCCACTTTTGACTCCACCCTGTCTAACACTTCATCTCTATATAAGATATGTAGATATTCGAATATTCCATTAAAGCTCCAATTACCTGTCAAATGTTGAGTTAGTAAAGAAGTAAATGTTATGGTTTTTCCACTCTGCAAATGTTAAATACCGGATTAAAGAACAGCAAGTTATCCCGCGTAGCATTTTGAATTGAAGTAACCTTACTTTGAGACGGTAAACACTTCCTTGGTTGGCCAGTGTATAACCGTGTCGAAGTGATCTTATTTGGGCTTCGAATACTATGTTATTTTTAATATTTTTAATATTTGGTCAGGGGTTACTTGTGGGTAAGTGTCCCAATGTCAGGTTGTCCTGACAAACCAGAGATACCGAAGATACGAGAAGAGAGTGTATAGTATGTTATCAAACTCCCTCTTTCCCTCTATCTCTCTCTCTCTCTCTCTATATATATATATATATATATATATATATATATATGTATGTGTGTGTGTTAGTTGGTGTGTAAGTGTGTATACACGCACATTTTCGATAATACAATTATATAATATTAATAGTAATATATAGATCGAGATGTATATAT
>OY744517.1:120985334-121032834 GCA_963556195.1 Sepiola atlantica | reverse complement strand
ACCAATCTTACTATTGAGCCAAGACATTGTAATCTACTTTTTCATGTGTGCACTACCTCCACTATTGCACATATCGTAGATGATAAGTTTTAAGAGCATAAAAGCTAGTGATCTGATAGCATTGATAAAAATGATAACTTCGTCTGCCAACCAATTAAGTATATACGCATTGCTTTTTGACTCTGCACCTGGGCATTGTCATGTAGCCCTGCAAGTACATATATATATATATATATATATATATATATATATATATATATATATATATATATATATATATATATGAGATTAACAATCGAAGTTAGATCATATAATTATCTATGTATTTTTTATTTTCAATCGAACATAGTAAGTGTCTCGGAATGATTGGACACCATATAACATTCTATTAGACGCCTCGCTCTTAACAAAAGAAAAGCTTGCATGTCAGGAATTTGGCAAGATGAGAAGTCCCGCAGTAAATAACAAATCAATAACTAAAAATAATCCATATCCCATCCTACACATAGATACGGTCTTCAGAAATAAGTGTGTAATATAAAGTTAATTAATTGGGTAAAAACTGTTTCTTTGCAAAAACTTGGTTTTATTTATTTATTTATTTATTATTTTTTTGATTTTTTTAATTGATTATCGTATATTCAAGAAAGATTATTGTTTGTAACTAAATTTAAATTTAATTATTGAATTAACGAATTCTGATTCTAATTTAAATACATAGCCTACATCAACTTATACTGGATTAAGCTAATTAAAATTATAATTAATGCGAAACTGACTCTTATAATGACTTTTATCACAACCATAACAGATGAGGTGTGCAGATAGAATTCTTCTGGGTGGGGTTATTGTAAATCTTTATATATCAGATTTTATTATATTTGATTTTAACTTTTTAATTTCAGTTTAAATTAAAATAAATTCATAATCATATCTTATATTTATCATATTTTTGAATCTATATATTTAGATCTGAAGGGTAGTTAATTGATTTATTAACAGAGGAAATGAGGGACTTATTGTGATGGGACAATAAGAGTAAGTTCTAATAGGGGTTTACTCACCGTTATTGGTTTGAATTTAGGGGTCGATACTTTTCTTGTAAGAGAAGATATATGGTATGGTGGGAAATATTGTAATAGGGTAATAGGATAAAACGAAAAATAAGTTGGGTGTCTTAGTCGTTAGTGTTTGGTTATTCCTCCAGCGACCAGAAATCAAGTAAAAAAATCGAAATAGAAAACAGATTACAGAGTTATATAGATCACATTAAAGTGCAATGAAATATACGTATAACAAGTAAAGTAGGGCGTGTGCGAGTATGTGTAGGTGTTTGACGTCTTCGTGATTGATGCCTATAGTATAAAGAGGGGTAATTGTAAGAATGCACCAGTATATAAGATACGCAGCAACGTATTAGAAAAGGTGTGGAGGTGAGATCATATACAAGAGGATGTCGGATACCAGGGTGGTCAATTAGTTTAAGTGTAGATTATTTAATGAATGGTTAATTAATCTCGTGACTTTGGTTAATCGAATGGTGATAAGGATTGAGTTATCTGGCGATAATGATATACTTCTTGATTCTTACGTCTCCAATATTTCTGACAAAAGCAAGAATAGGAGTTCAAGGTGATATATATATATATATATATATATATATATATATATATATATATATATATATATATATACTTTAGCAGCATGATTCAGCATTGCCTGGGATGTAATCAGGAAACCTACGCTCTTTTACTTCCTGCGCGAGAGAAATGTTTTCTTTATACACATGCATTTCGCTAAATTTATAGCGTTCATTTCATCGAGGCTCACCCAGTGTTTCCTGAAAATTAGTGATGCCCGCTGTGCGTTCCTACTCAAAGCCCTGAACCCATTAGTAAAAAACATTATTCATTATTATGTATTTGCTTCTAAATATCGAAAGATATAAATGAAATAATATGAGGTAGAATGTTATATTTCTGTTCAATGGATACTGGCTCTAACGTAGACTCGATTATGATGTTAAACACTGTGTATCCTTTGAGTAAAATAAGATATGGACGTATAGGTGTCCGTTACCATATAACAGAATATATATAGCTATTTAATCTATCTTTAAAAAACGTCAGAGGAATGTGTAAACAAACTAACAACCAATTCTTGAACAATGAAATATAAATATATATAATTTATTACAATTACATATTTAACATATAACCTTTTGGATTCAGTGTTTCTTTCTTTAGTTGAGGAGTATAATTTCAAACTCCAAACCAAATAGAGTCTTTTGACTACCGATTATTTTCTAATCCAACATATATATTTCCTTCAATTTAAAAGAAAACAGTCTACGAATGATGTAGCCAGGGAATGGCTAGCGGGCATCCATCCAGTTATGTGATTAATTTTTGTAATTATGCCCATGTTTGATTTTCGTAATGATTTAAATTATTAGCACTATAGAGGTTTATTTTCTTTAGCTTAATGTTTGAGATGTTATATATTGATCTATGCCATTTATTAAAATTACGGAATCACTTTTAGTATTTTTACTGCCTTATGTTTTTTTTGTAAGTAAACTCTATTATGTCTGCACTTCTAAAATAAAATGATTCATGCCATCTCATTTTTTTTTTAATTCTTGAGTTAATTGTTCAAACCTAAATTATACAGAGCCGCTAAATATCTGAATAGCTAATGATGTTGCATTCATTTATCGTCGATCGTTCACTATTATTAAGTTCAAAAGACTTGTTCTATACTGATTTTTCTTTTAAGGTTAAATAACAATTAAATGTGTTTTTTCTGATTACAAACCTAGTGTGCTTTTCTCGATATATTATTATCTATTCTTCGAGATTTCAGTAGTATATATTGTTTTTTGTGTAGATTATTTCTTCTTGCTAAACAGTTATATTATTGGGAACAGTTCGACATTATTTAAGAGTTACATACCCTCATTGTGTTATCCATTTGTATCTGAATAATTCACTAGTACCATTATAATTATTGAAGGTATTATTATTGCTATTATTCTTCTAGTTATTGTTACTACAAATATTATAATATATGTCACATTACCTTCGAGTTGTATTTTTATTTTTCACATGGCTACTTTCATTTGATATCGAATTATTGTGAGATGTGATGATCATGTTCAAATTCCTACAAGTAAAATAGCTTAAAATAATATTTACTGCGTATCTTGTGTAGAGTACTAAGTATTTGAAAATATATCTAGATAAAATTTAGAAATGTGAAACAGATGATATTTGTGTGTCTTCCATTATATTATTATAGTCGCATTATGTTTCTTTTATTGCATTCGAATAGTTTATTCTTTTAATTCATTGTGTTATGTCTGTTTGTGGCTAACATATGCGTGCGTGTGTGTATGTAGATGTGTCTGTGCCATTCTATAGGAAACACTTGTTTAAAGTGTATGCTTTCATTAACTTATACCCTGTAGTTCTATAAAAATAGACCGTATATATTCGGGCGTGTATGTGTATTGTGTCAAATTCGACTCAGTAATTGAAGTCATGGCGTCTAGCGAATGTGTTTTTTTTAAATATATATATTTTTAAATATATAAATAAAAAAATAACTTATAGGATATCTTGCGCGGTTTGAGATTATTTTTTATGACTTGGCCATCTGTTCGGTTTCAGAAAATAAATCTGTATTATTCTATCAAATATGCCAAAAGGAAATGTATTGACCTAAGATGTCTGTCTATCCATGGCTCAAACCGAACCATGTCTGCGAATTTATAGTCAAATACTATGTGTATAATTGAAGACATTTCACCTGATCAACAGGTCAATGTATTGTTGAGGGCTTTAATATAAACCTAGTAAGCATCCTCTGGATTTATTATACTTTTTATGTTAACTAACTTGGCAATATCTCCCTCCCTCTATTTCTCTCTCCTTCTCTCTCTCTCTCTCTGCCTGTCTGACTGTTTGTCTGGTTGTCTCTCCCTATCTATCTCTTTCTCTCTATATATATCTATATATATTAAATGTGTTTTTTAATGTTCCACATATAACGAGATATAATATATGATGCGTTGATTTTCAGTAGTTTCTTCAGAAGTGCTCAATGCATGATTAGTGGTTGATAGTAAGATAACAAAATATATTGATGAATATCAAGCTACACCGAGGATTCCATTTTTCACCATTTTAGAGAAATTATCAGGCAATACATTTGTTAGCTTTACAATGGTCCTAATCTAGACATATTTCCACAGAAGCGTAATAAAATAATGTGATAGGGACCAGAGTTAAGAAACACGTTAAAAATTACGCATCTATTAACACTCGAGGAAACAGGAGGCATGAAAGGGTTTCCAAAGGCAAGCAGTCCGAGGAAAAATGTCATTTCCGACATCTATGGACCTCTACAGTGAATTAGTAGGATATTACACCGGATATGTCGAGCCTATTTTCCTTGAAAATGAAGACGTTCGGTAAGTTTATCGGTGAAAATTACATAGAACTTCTTGTAAATCAAGCACATGGGTGCAACACTGGGTGATAAGACAGGCACTGGCACTTAGCATCAAGTAAGGGACCTAATTCCTTTGTCCCTATTTCCAAGATGTAGAGAAGAGTGGTTTGTGCGCCAACTCTATGTTGGCTAATAATATAGATTTATTTTTATATATACTAAATCGATTCAAATAGGATTCAGTTTAAAAATCCAAAGGTGAAAGTTGATATTTAAAATATAATTAGCATTCTAAGATCTAATTAATGAAAATTTAACGCATGTTTCTCGGCAGGTTGAAGGTTATGACATTTCATTCGTGATGTTTACTATAAAATGTATCTTTCATATGAAACCGAAAAGAAGATACATTCGAAGACAATGCGGAGAAAATCAAATACAATGCACATGGACGATCAGAGAGAAGCCTTTTGTAAACATCTTGAAATTTTTTATGAAGATAATATATCTTTTATACATGTGCATAACCAATTGTATGAATTCAAATGTTTTGAAAAATTCGGAACATTTATATATATATATATATATATATATAAACATTTTAAAATATTAAAGTGTTTTATACCTACATACAACGTCGTTTCAGGAATTTCCCCGCAACAGTGCAGTAGTAGCGGTAGCTGGCTGTCGTAAAGGATCGAATTCAGTTCGTAGATTCGGCCTAGAATCACGAGTCTAACGTATATGTTAACTCGGCCACGAAGAATTTTCATAGAAAATAATTTAAATGCACCTACACCTACTCGAGAGGCGGGGGAAAGCGTCTTGTTGTCGATAGTGTTCGACGCTTGAGCGGAACATTGCATAATCGCTAATATGACAACAATCTTATAATTCCACACAAGGCTCTACTATTACGACTATTACATTTTAAAGGGGCATTAACTATAAATATTAATTAATATTAAAGATTTGGTGATACCTACCGACGACGTGGTTGCGTGTTTTTTTAAAACTCTCATCAGTGCAGGAGTGGCGGTTGCAGGTGGTCGCATGGGCTCGAACTTAGTTCGCAAGTTACTAGAATTATGCATGTCCGAGAACGGCCAGAATTTATTCTCCAGACAGAAAAGTTTTAAATCTTTGCTATGTTCCATTACAATAAGTAAGTTAGAAATATCAGGATACTCTACTTCATGGCTAGATCTTTTATTTTAATTCATCTTTATTTTGATGGAAATCCTATAATAATATTTATTCTAGTGAAAAGTCTTAATTTTAAGGCTTGAACTTAAAAATTGGTTGTGAAATGTGTTAAATAAAATAATCTTAATTATTGTCTAATCATGACACATCAAATATAATGCAATAGAAGACTTTCTCGATAGTATGCCGTCTAAAACCTTTAAAAATAAACCGAGAAATGTGACATTTTTTGTAATATTTATTAATCTTATCTCTATTGTTCTTAAACTAAATATATTCCACATTATTGCACTTAAGCCAAGCGGTTGTGTTCTATAGTGTATAATGATCGTTTGAATAATTTAACAGTGAGGTAAGCAAATGAAATAATGCCAGAGTGTGCAATTGTGTAAGAAAGTGCTAATACATTACATATTGATTAGCTTCATAAACAAGCATATTATGTGATCTAACCCATGAGATTAACGTGTATTCAACTACAAAGGATCACTTTAAAACGGGTTAACTTATATAGTATTGTATCGCATTATGCATGATATATATATATATATATATATATATATATATATATATATATATATATATATATTATTTCTTCTGTACCAGCATTAATCACCTGCAGATAGTTATCTATAATGTAGACAGAGTTGTGTATTTTGTCTGAAAGTAATTATTCACTTCGATATTTTCTATTATTTTCTGTGCAACGGGTCGATGGATGATTCTATTTATTGTTTAATAGAAACTAATTGAAATATCGCTGTAAATAATGTACCTTCTTTGATTAATGTTTAGACCCACTTCTTCTTATGAAACAGAAAATGTGTTGTATATAAAAATTAATCTGGTGCTGAACTACAAAGCAGAAAAGTCCGTGTATGTCTACATTTTTCAGACAAGTTGAGCTTTATTGTAATTTATTGATATCAGCGTATTGCAATATTGCAATCTCTTTCTTCCAGACATTAATTATAAATATGGCACCATGCGAGCGCCATGTGTGTGAAATATCAAAAATATTCACAAAACTCTCCAGATACAAAGAAATAACTTGCTCTCCAAACCAGGAAAAAACAATAAACTGTTTTACTAATATTATATGTATTAGTTATATCGGTTCTAAGGCAGTTATTCTTCCAGTGTATATTTATTATATTTTCTCGTTTTTTTCTAATGGGCTTATCCATTTTAAGCTGGAGATATGGAATCCTACCGGATGCAGGATATGTTAAGAACTCCAAAACGATAGATGTTTATATGAGAATAACCGTCCCGTTCAACGCAGTTGTTTGTATTCATCTTACACTTTGTTCCCAAAGTCCTTTTTGAAATCCATTTACAGAGCCCGGTCATTCGTATGTGTATTGGAACGATTGGGATCTTCCTAGAATTCTAAGATTCATATTATAGTGTGCCTTATACTTTATATGTATCTATTATTTACCCTCGAGGCCCTGTTTAAGCAAGCAACAGTAAACATCTTGATTTCAACAAGGGTTGCTATTTTCTTCCTTTAGTCGCATATCAATATGTCAGCTTTTACAGTTCTGTTTTCTAAGTATGTAGCTGGAGAGATTGCATAGGCATTGCAAATGGTGTATGATTTATTTTCTACAGTATATCCAGGACGTGCCTCTACACTAAATACTATTTTAACAGATGGTCCAGTAGGTATATTAACACATTCTATTGTCTCTCATTGTATCGTAGTCGTCTTCCACCAACACCTTATTAGTGGATGTGAGCTGGTGTACACTCTGTATTTTGTGTGACAGAACCTGCACTTCTTGTATTTGCTGGGACCACTCATATTGTACAAGGATTGCCCATCAAGTCTTGATCTTGAAAAACTATCATCCTCTCTTGATCACGATGATGCGATCCTCTTTTAAGCCAGTGTACAAAGCTGTCCTAATCTACATATTACTGAGATACTTCATCCAGAAAATCTTTTACATGTTGCTGTTTGGTTTATTCCTCCAGTTTTCTGCAATAGAACATATTAGTGTATTTTGACTGCTCTTCTGGGTTATCTGTTTGACGGGCTTATTTAATGTTAGTGGCCTATGTTTCTCTTCCAAAATGTTTGGTTAGTTTTCTGATATATGTTGCCCTACTGGCTCTTGTTTCTTGATGTTGATGTATCATAATCATGTTTAGGTTCTCGCACTTCTGTAGATATTAGCCAGTCGTCACAATAGTGGGTCAATGTGTATACTCAATTTCTGATATTCTCGTAGCTCCTCCTCCTCCTCTGTGCAAATGCAGCCTCAATAGCCATTGGGTGTTGTACATTACTCTTTACAATATCAATATTTTTTCTGGTTTTAGTGGTTAGTTTGCGTATATATTTTGTGAACTGTCAACAATACTAAAGCTGTGTTATCAATAGCAGATGTAGTTGTTTGATAGCAGTTTTTTGGGGTTTTTTTGTGAGCTGTTTTTCAGGTTTTTTTTCTTACACGGAGTATACATCTCTGCAAATTTTGTCTCTAATTTTGGTGTGTTGAATTGAATCATTCTCTTCAATGCCAGCGTATTATTATTATTGTTGGTACTTGGCTATGTCTTCGATGTCAGTCTCTATCAATATGTATGTTTTCAGCGTGGATCTCTTTCCTGGCTCTCAGAGAAAACTTGGCACATGAGTCGAAGCCAAGTTTCATTCTAATATATTTGAAGAAGGTGTGTACACTCTTTAAGTGTCGACTAAAGTCAATGTCTGAGATTGCATACAGCTTATGCTCATTGCTGAACAGCAGTCAGTTGAATCTATCGTTTGCGTTCGGTTGGTTCTTTATAATTTATGACGTTATTCCTTGATGTGGCATTTCAGGCTAGTTTTAATTAATTTGAGCTATAACTGGGCCTGTTAATTGCATGGTCCGTCATTCTGAACAGAGGTTTCCAGTAGTCTATTAGCTCTTGATTTTTGAATGGCTCTTCCACCGTGATTGTCTTTTTTATGAGATTCTTGTAGAACATTCTAATATTATTCCAACTGTTCGTGTTCGACTTTTGCCGTGTTCTTATGGTATATGGTTTGATTTCTTTCGCAATTGCTGGAATAATGCATTCAACCTACTTATTCATTTTTTTATTCACACTATATTTATGTTATATTTCGAACTAAGCCTACAGACGATGTTTTACGCCGCCCCTGTACTATACGGATTGCAATGAATTGTTTGCTCTATTAAAATTCATCTCAGCATGAATTTATTTGTTAAGCCTCGGTTTCTAAGCTTGTGCTTTTTCTTGTGCTCTGGATTCCCATTGCTTTTGGAATTTAGAGAGTGTTTATCTGACAATGTAAAGTCCTGCAGCATTCGTAATATGGTTCAGTTTTGTGATCAATGTGCTGATTGGCACAGATATTTGGAAAGCGAATTTGTTCTTTTCTACATTTAATGTATATACTTGTTATGCGCATTCGACTCGAACTCACTTCTGCATCTTCTAAGCCAAGTATTTGTCAAATGATAGTTACAATATATACAAAGTCTAATATCAGCGTTGATTTATTAAAATGGATAATGCATGAATTTAATATGTTGGTTATTCAGACGTAGTTATGTAGTTTTGTGTATTTAGGCAGACATATCGACGTAGCAAAGTTATATTCTCCACAATAAACTAGGTAGATAATTAATGCCCAGTTGCTATCCGATGTTAGTATATAAATAATAGTGTCTGAAGTTAGCAGCCATGTAACAAAAGACTTAATAGTATTTACTACTTCTAGTAAACGTTTTCAAAAAGCTAATATAAACGTCATATGCTTCAATATTACCTCACTATACTATATGCTTTCATCTACCTAATCATTTGGCAATAATATTTGAACCTATATAAAAGGTGATGTCCAACATTGTAGCAATCTTTTTTCTTATATTTAATAAAAGTATCTGTCAATATGTTCAAACGGTTGCTGAATTAGATACTGGCGCGGAATGGCAATCCCTCTTGTAGCGTTCAATTATTATGGAATCACTTGTACCAGTTCCGATAGTAATGTTCGTTACTTTTATAGGGTCGGTCCTGCAAATAAGAAATGTTAACGTTTCACCGATACCAATGCTGTAAATGTCGTAAATGATTAGACAGTGAACACCCATAAGAGCAAGATATGTCATACAAGTCAAACAATTGTAAACTGATTATTCATATGAAGTTCATTTGCAAAACAAACGCGAACTAAACACGAGAATATTCATCCAATATAGCTTACATAACTATATATTTATGAAGAATGCAAGGACCCTTTTTGTTTATAAGAGGTGACTATTCATGCGATTTGCGTTCTATATAACACCTATTGGGATTCCGAAAATATACTAAAAAGAGTTAAGTTGCGAAATTCTACTGCAGTAAGCAGTTAATCCGTTACTACTCATTATCCCGAATTTGATAGACGCTAAATATACTCCTTACTTGTTTTCTTTTCCTGATGATTCACCAATAGTGAACACCCAAAATAACTCGAAGATAATAGATCATGAGGAGGATTGATTGACAGTAGAATGATGCTGAATATGCTGAGAGGATAAGGAATCTATACATACTACCTGAGTTTAATAACAACCTAATTTTGTACTAAATATCTAAGTAAAGGACTTACTCTAAAATTAGAGGGTTGAGGTTGTAGAAAGAAAAACTTATTTGAAATTTCTACTCTATCGCTGTATGGATGGTAGTTGACTTCGAAAAATCACATCCATTAATTGATAGCTTTTTTCTCATGGTTGGTGGCTGTCTACACACCTGTGCATAGTGGATAATCCGAGGCCCGCCAGGGGACAGTGTGAGTTAGTCACTCACAATTTGACAATTAAATTGTTTACGTGGTTCTAATATCGGGTGAAAAAGTAGACGACACCTAAGAATATTTTTTACTTAAGATATCATGACATGTTTATATATATTACACCTTTTTTTCTCATTCATGTAAAATTGTTTGCTATATTAATCGAATTCTATGTGTATTATATTATAACAATAGCAGGTGCTATTACGAAAGAGACAGATATATTTGCTACGATTTGTAATTATCTTTGCTGTTTGTAAAGAAAATGGATCATTTTGATGTAAAATCATATTATTGATTTTCTAACAAAAAAACTATTAATAAAAACGAATTTGATTATAAAGAAAATGAAAAAATAAAATGTCATAAATTATTAAATGTATTTTGAATTCCACTCAATTAAATGGAATTCAGATTCTTTAAAGCAGGCAGTTCACCCAAAAACAAATATGACACTTCCACTACTTTATTTATTATTAAAACGAACGACATTGGTTGAACTCTTAATTACTATGGAGTGTTTAAGAAAACTCATCTTCCAGGATTCCCAAAGGGTATTAAAAATATTCAGAATCAGCTGATATTGATTATGGCTTCATTTGACAAAAAAAATGTTTGTTTCGAAATATGAATTCAAGAAATAAATAAATACAAAGATAACGTTTAAAATACTGATAACGCTTTGATATTTATATCGATTAGTTTTCTGAAAAGTAACAGGATTTAATTCACCACAACATTATTTAAGTTACAACAAACATCATTAATTTCTCTTCAAAGATCTAATTCAGTCTAGTATATTTATATCTCTCTCTGTCACACCCACACAGACACACACACACACATGTATATATATATATATATATATATAGTACACATATTGTATTACACCCACACAGACACACACACACACATGTATATATATATATATATATATATATATAGTACACATATTGTATTACTTTTGTGTAGATGTAAATCCGGTGTTTATAAAAAAGTGGGCAATAAAATGTAGAGCTATTCATTAGTATAATTTGTTATTTATACCAACATTATTGGTTACATATGTGCATACATGCTTCGGTTGTACTCTTCACAGACAGTCAACATCATCAGACCAAAGAAGACAAGCAAGTGAGATGAATTATTAAAATTTGCCCATTAAGTACATTTTTTTTTTGGGGGGGAGACATGTGTATAACTGTCACCGGTGAGGCCTAGTATCGAATTACATTCTTTACTTGTTTACTCTTTCAATTAGTTTTTATCTTTATTCATCATTTTTATTACCTACAGTTGCTTTTATTTTTAATTTCTTAATTTGTTATTACCTACTTAGCTTGGATTCCTTTCTTCTCCTTTTTAGACTTTAAAGTTTTAATCTACGTACATACATTTTTAAGCATAACTATCTGATATTCATATAAGATACACACGTGCGCACAAATCTGTAGATACACAAGTGCACCCATAAACATATTTATATATATATATATATATATATATATGTATATATATATATATATAAACACATATACGCATACATCCATACACGGATATACACATATATACATATATATACATACATATTAACACACACACACACACATATATATATATATATATATATATATATATAAACTTACATACACACATGAACACTGTCCGCCATTGCCATGTAAACATATATATATATATATATATATATATATATATATATATATATATATATATAAACATACATACACACCAATGCCGACACATACATAGATAGACGCGTGGGTACATATTGATTAGAAAATCTGCATCCACTCATACATATACATACACACATACATACACATACAGTCAATGGATATATTTCCTTTTCCACTGATTAGTTCACCATAATATATTCCAATATATATACATATATGTGCTTCCTTTGTCAGTTTTTGATTGACTCGTTCTAAAAACTTGTACGGACTTACACTCATGTATATGCATCACCATATAATGTACCTCCATCTATACTTACCCACATATATACATACATGTGTAAATGATTGTACTACTAATACTTTACTGATACTCTCACATACTGGTATACATATTTATATGTCTATATAAACATATTCACCCACATATATGGACATGTTTATACAGCTCACACATAACTACATACAGTGAGATATAAATATGCCGATTAACTTACCCGTACGTACACGGAAAATTAATATTAAAATAAAAATATAAAAATATAAACTTTTACATCTGTATAAACATACCCTCACATATAAGATATTAGTTCAAGTATCCATATATATATATATATATATATATATATATATATATATATATATATATATATATGCATACATCTGGACCTATTTTAGCCTTATGTGCCTACATTTATTCACCATAATACACATACACGCATGTATACTTATACACATATGCACACCCATATACACATAAATATATATATCAATATACATCCATACAAATACACACGGACATGCCGACACATACACACACATAAACATACACACATATACACGCATATGCATACCTATCCACCAGTACACATGTATATATGCATACCGTTATATATACATATATAACATACATACCAATACATACATAAAATATACATGCACATATACATACACGCATAACATAAAAATACATACAATCATTATATATGCACGCATACACATACACACACATGTGTATACAGACATGTGTATGCATGCACACATACACACACATACGTACACAAATATCAATATTTCTATAATTAAAACTAAAGTGCTTATATCATTCAGTATTGCTTCTATGTTTCTCAGTTATAGTTGCTTACATTTATACCTGCTCTAGTATTAAAACAAGGGACGTACAATATAAGTACGATTAAGGCTAGCAAACTAAGTAAATACATCGTATGTAATTGCCATAGTTAATTCTATATATAAACAAGTGATAACTATGTGGAAGTACCAACATCAGATCATTACAGGTGAGGTGTAGTGATTTTGGATAATATAGATTATTTAAGTGTAAAAATATGAAGACATCAGCATTAATAAATGAATAAATAATTAAAAAAACTGCAAAAATATATAAATAAAAAATGAAAAATAATAAAAAATAAAAAAATAAAAATAAAGATAAATAAACATTGAGTAGGCCTTATACAAACAATGACGTAAAAGTAAATAAAATTAAACTAATAAATAAATTACAATTTGATGTAATAGTGGTTATTCGTAATCTAATGTCTGCTTAGTGTGTGCTCGTTGAAATGTGTTCAGTTTAAACTCGTTTCTTGTCTGACGTTGAGTAATTATCCCTCTTCTTACATTTTACAAATTCAAGTGTATCACCTAGGCATAAGAAACAGAGTGTGTTGAGTGATCTACATGTTTTTCTTATTATGCTCACTCTAATTATTGTTTTTCTCCTCTATCAATTTCCAGAAGTATCTGGGCAACAAATTGTTACTGTATTTTTTATTTCTAAAAGATAATTTATGCATGTAATACCTATCCTTAAAACTCCTTAACGTGCCTCCTATATAGAACTTTATGTTTTCTGGATTTTTCGCAGTGTAGATTTTAGCACAATACATTACTGATGAGGTGACGCAATTCTTTTTGTAAGGGGACATTGATCCTGTCTCTGACATATAAAATTGTTAGTGGTTGAATTATCTTCATGTCACTTTATGTATTTTATTGTTGTGTTTTTTTAATTATTCTTTCTAGGTTATCTGTGCAACTATAACTTAGTTCTAACGTATTTTTATTAAATAGCTTATGCAGTGCGTAACAAGTTGTAGGAGTGTAGGAATTTCTGTTTTTAACATCATATTAAAGGGGATGTACACTAGATTATTCTACAGCCTCGATTTCTTGAGTTGTTCGCATTTGTTGTTATATTCTCATATTTTATATTAACACTTATGTACCCGCTATTCTTGTAAATATTCTTATAGTTGTAAAAGTCTGTCCTGTCTGATTAGTTATTACTAATTCTTCTTTCTATTGACTTGCGTGTGTGTATAATTATTAACACACGATTGTTTGATTGTGGATGTACGTATATGAAGCTGTAGTTTTCTTTCATTAAGGGTTTATATATGTTATCAGTTAGGTTAAATGTTGCGTCAAGGAAGTTAACCTGTTTAACATTGTCGGTAATTTCAACCTTAAGCATTAGTGAAATCATTTTTTAATGAATTATGTTTCTGATTTTAATGCATTTCGCGCTAGTAGATTCCCTGACTACCAGTAGACCGTCATCTCTATATAAACCAATATATTCTACATCTATGTTATTATTCATGGTAATATTTTGATATATATAGAATTACTAGATTAGATGCCTATGAAGAGTCTAGCGATCCATAGAAGTATCGAAAGAACAGTTTTCTCTTTGTGTAGTCCATTGCTCGCCGTCGCTAATGAGAACTGTTGTACGGCAGCTTTGTATAATATTGATATCTTTTTTCGAGATATCAGTGGGATCCTTCGCAAACTCAATTGCATGTTTGAAAGGGAGTTTAGTAATGGACGAGTAATATTCCATGAAGTCGAATTGGATAAAGGCACATCTAGTCTTACCGTTCATTTTTGAAAACCAAATCATAGTATCCATTTAATCTATATGTATCCATGCCTCTATGTATGTGTGTGCATGTGTGTATGTAAGTTAATATATATATATATATATATATATATATATATGTGTGTGGATTTTTATGTATATATGTGTATATATGTGTATATCCGTGTATTGATATATGGGTATACATTTTTGTTTGTGGTATGTTTATATATATATATATATATATATATATATATATATATATATATATATATATATATATGTGTGTTCATGTGTAACTTTTATATCTATACATTTGTGTGCACGTATGTATTTTACATGAATATCAGATATTTATGCTAAACAATGTATGTACGTAGATTAAAACTGTAAAGTGTTAAAAGAAGACAGGAAGCCAAGCCAAGTAGGTAATAACAAAATAAAAAATAGAAGAACGGTAAGTAATAAAATGATAAAAAAAGATAGAAACTAATTGAAAGAGTTAACAAGTAAAAATAAGTAACCTGATACTGGGCTTGATCGGTGAAAATTATAGACATATCTTATCCTCAAAAAAGATTTACGTAATTGGAAACTTTTCACAATGCATCTCACTTACTTGTCTTCTTTGGTCTGAAGAGGTTGATTTTCTGTGAAGAGTAAAACCGTAATATTTCTTGCACTCGGTTCACCGGGTATATTCGCCAGGTAGTTTTGGAAATTATTTGTTATTTGTCTGTTTGCTCTTCAAATGACTGAGATCATAAAGATTTTACTAAGAGTCCAGTTTAATTTCATGTCTTACATAAGACCTTGGTAATTTGTAATATTTTCCCTTGCACCTCTGTTTAAGACAACATCATTGGGAACACTGAGTTC
Source organism: Sepiola atlantica (assembly GCA_963556195.1). Classification (NCBI taxonomy): domain Eukaryota; kingdom Metazoa; phylum Mollusca; class Cephalopoda; order Sepiida; family Sepiolidae; genus Sepiola; species Sepiola atlantica. Next base: position 121,016,900 of record OY744517.1, on the reverse strand, counting down.
AACTAGGGTTGCTACTTTATCCATTTTGTCCCATATCACCATGTCAGGTTTACCAGCTCTGTGTTCTCGATATGTAACTGTAGGGATTGCATAGTCATAGTGGATGTTGTATAACTTATTTCCAACTGTTCTTTCTGTTATATGCTCCCGGGACTTGCTGAATCACTGGATATTTAACTTTTTACATAGAGTCAACTGACGATATTTGTCCACTCCGTTGTGTCGCATTGTATAGTAGCAATCCCCCAGCAGAACTTTACAACTGGATGTCATCTTTTTAAATTTATTGACCATCAAGCCTTGATCTTGTGCAGTCATTATCATTCTATCTTGATCATAGTGGAGTAGTCCGTTTTCAGACAGTCTACAGAACCTTCCTTATCTATATATCCATAGGATAGTTCATCTAGGAAATACTTAGCTGTTAGTCGGCCCTAATCTTCCAGTTTTCTACTATGGAAGGTCTTGTATATTTTTGACAACCTTTCCGGGCAATTCCCGTGGCAGGTTTGTTGTTTATTGGTGTCTCCTTTTTAAGAAAGTCCTGTCCCAAATGTTTGGCTAGTTTTGTGATCGAGGTTGTTCTATATGTGTGTGCGTGTGTGGGTGTGTGTGTGTGGGTGTGGATGCGTGTGTGTGTGTGTGTGTGTGTGTGTGTGAAGTCACAGAAGTAATATTTATAAAGGCCTTTTAACTCCGGTGTGGCAAACAAAATCAACTTCATGATTAATATGTAAATTGAGGCAAATTATTAAGTCATATGCAGTAAGATGATGTGATACATAAGTTCTTATTCTCGGCCAGTAAGGGCCGAATGCATACAACGTTATCCACAACTATATTGTTGCTGTGAAAATAGATGTAAACAAAAAATATGAAAAAAGACAATATTTTCAGAAAACTAAGATTACAGTAATACACAGGGTGTTTTAGAAGTCTTCAACACATTTTGAGATTGTTCTGCAATTGTCATCCTAACTGTAGCTTGAAATGTGTTATCTGCTTTTGTTAGAGGAAGATGAAATTATCTACCGGTTATTGTATTTGAACTCTGTCTACTGTATCAAGTGAAGATAAAATACATCCCGTCCTCTTAGCAGAGCACGAACACAACACCCTGATGCATTTACCATGTCATCACTATATGGACATTTATTCTGGTACCTTTTTATGAATTGTGCAAACATTCAAAGACCCAAAATGCTTTTTCCTGGTTGAGTATACGCCATTACTGGATCTGTAAAAATATGAAAAACAATCGTTAGCATTACAAACACCCCAATGTGTTTACATCTAAAATGATACCGGTTTCATTTATCTGCCCTTCTTAATTCATCAGATATGTGTGAAACGTGTGCAAAACTTCTGGAACAACCTGTATGACCACGATGTAATAAGTGTTAATAACAGAATAAGCTACTCTCTCTGCGTCTCATAATTGATTCAGCACAGATGGTTTTTACTTTTCATACCTACACATACAGTACAATACTATTATTTTCATACATAAATGTATACATTCTATAAAACACTTCCTCAACTATTCTGATTGCATGTATAATAATACATACGCAGTACAAACTCATATCACATGAGAAGTGTTTTTATTTTAACATCATATTTATAGAGTCTATTGGATTCCATCCGCGCTTTTATATTTATTCCTAATGCAATTAGGTATATGGGTGTCTCAGTGGGAAACTTTACAATTGCTTCTATGAATCGTACTATTGTTCTATTTTAAAATGCAAATTCAGTTTACTATACAATTTAAGATTAACATACCATCTTACAATTCTAAATCGAAAAATGTGGTGTGTTCTGTTATTATGATATCGGCATCTCAGGCATTATATCTACCTTTTCAAGGGTCTAGTGTTGTATATGTTCTGTTGTGATGGAGTATCTTTGCATGCATTACCTTCTTCTTTTTTACGATGGCAGTAAAGTATCTATTCTCTGGTCTAGAATCTGAGGTGTGGATTTTGAGACTTTACTTATATATATATATATATATATATATATATATACAGAGAGAGAAAGAGAGATAAGAGAGATATATCAATATAGATATCTCTCAATATATATACATAACTATCTATCTATCTATCTATCTATATGTATATATATATATATATATATATATATATATATATATATATATATATATATATATATATATATACTAGAAACTTACCCGTCTCGTTCTTGGACAGTAGATATTTGTACATGTATGTCCCCTTAAAAAGATTAAAATTAAAATAAAATGATACTATATCATATGTCTGATATCCTAATTCAAAAGTTGATAAAAATTCATTACATGACTGGGATTATTGAAAATGTCTGACATTTTAGGTTTAAAATTTTTTAATGTTCGAAACGACCTGAAATCTCAAGGAGACATTCTGGAGAGTAAGGAGGTTTGCGAACGACTGGAATTCAATTTTTGCCCTAGAAATGTGTAATCAATTAGCGTAAAACTGCGAGTGCGTCATCGTGATGCAGTTGCTAGTTTTTCGCCGTCCACCTGTCTGATCTTTTGTGCCGAACTGCGAAAAGAGGACGCCGGAGAACATCTTAATAGAACCCCTTTTCACTGTGTGCCGTGGCGGTGCATATCCCTGATGGACGATTCCACGGATATAATAAAAGCCAGTCAGCATAACTTTGATTCTGCTTAGCACTTGTCGCGCTTTTCTTGGTTTGGAGACTCGAGATGCTTTCATTGTTACGACTGTCTTTTTATTTCTGGGTCGGACCCGTACACCCATGACTCATCTACAGGTATCACGGTGCTCAGAAACCCATGGTCAGTGTTGGCGGTTTTCAGTATGTCCTGTGCAACTTTAAAACAGAGGTCCTTTTGTTCCTGCGGAAACAACTTGGGCATACATTTCGCAGCCACTCTGTGCATGTTAAAACCATCACGCAAAATTGCATGTGCGGAATATTTACTCCCTTCGACCCTTAGGGCGATCTCCTGCACGGTTTAACGACGCTCTTCCATATCCAAATCTCGCAGCCTCTCAAAAACAGCTGCACTCTAAGCAGTTGAGTGTCTGCCAGAACGCTGGTTACTCTCCGCTGTTGTTCGGCTATTTTTGAATGAGTTGAACCACTATTTAATTTGTGTTACACCCAGCAAGCTTTTGACCAAATTGTATGCCGTATATTTGCTCAACACGTTCAGTCATCTTGAGAGAAGTGGTAATTCGACAAAAACATTGTGTAGTACCTCCCTCAGCTACCGACAGGCAGCGACTAACGAGCAGGAAAGCAGTGATAACATTCACACATGCGCATGAACGTGTCTGCCTTCACTGTGTAGAGTGGCTTCGATCTATCGACTCTATTTCGCACGGAAAAATAACGGTTGGATATTTTTTAGACAAATTCCGTATATATATATATATATATATATATATATATATATATATATATACACACATATACATATATACATCTATACATAAAGAGAGAGAGAGAGAGAGAGAGAATATATATATATCGTACTATCGAGTATAAAACATCGGCCTGTGTTCTCAGTAGTTGGATGTCTACACTCTTTATTGAGAAGTTTACTTGATCTGTATTATTTAACATAATTACTTATATATGGCGTGGTAGATCATGTGCAGAGTACTTTTCTAGCATTCAAGTGACTCCTGGTTCGACTCTTAAGTTCAGATATGTTATACTGATGAGCTCAAAAGAGAGCGAAACTTTACTCTAAGGCTGATGGATTTTATGGTTTGTGTTGACTATTTTATATAATAATTTGGAAACTAAATATGATGCAATTTATAAAAAGTAATCAAATCATTAATACATTATTCATTTTCTCTTTTATTTTCTAAGTATTCAGATCGAGTGTACGAATACACCGTATAGTCAGAAAAATACGTCAAGTTGTTGAAGACAACAGTTTCAACTGAAGTAATGTCTGTTTGATGTGCTGCTCTGGTCTTCGCTTTTTGAATAACGAAAATTGATCACAGCTTTGGCGCTTCCATCTATATTAAACTTTTATATTTAAATTTAAAAAACAAACATCATGCAAATTTAAAATTAATTAAATCATTTATTTATTAATTATTTTCAAGCTAAAACTATTGTTGAATGCCTCATTCTCAGAGCAAGTAAAATACGTATTACTGTAAAAAGGATGTATCGGCAATCTTAGCTTAAAAAAATAGGAAATACATTTGAAGAGTCCGAATGCAAATCGCTATTTACAAAATGTGTCCGTAATTGTTACGAAAAGTGGGGCATTTCACTACCATAACACACTCCAAATTAATTTGTTAATGTGACATTTCCTAAGATGTTTGCTTGGAATATAACGGCGCTTTTAGGGTCGAATTTAAGATTTGAAAATGTTGCACTTGTAAAGTCTATTTATTTTTAATTTTAAAAATATCGACTCATCGCGTTTTTCAGGCTAACTTTTAATTTCCAGACAATAAATAGTTTGCAAACAGTATTCTGTTCTGACATTGAAAAAAATCTAAATGATCGACATGTCATAAAAGAGATATGGCAAACACAGTAACCATGACCTAATAAATGCTACTGATTATAATAGAGTTAGTTGTATTAAACATTACAGTTAATATATATATATATATATATATATATATATATATATATATATATATATATATATATATATATATATGTGTGTGTGTGGGGAGGGTATGTGCGGATGTGTGTTTCTAATTATGTAGGATTTTTTAATTCGGATAAATGATGGTAAATATGTGTTTAGTTTCTCAATTTTTAAATCGTCCATTTTCTATTTTGGCAAAATTGGTTATATTTATTGTTTCGATTTAAACCCCTAATCCAAATATATATACACCAATCCGAATAAGACAGTAAATGCACTCGTCTGAAAAATAAAAAAAATGAAAATGGCGTCAACAACAAAAATAATCTTTACAGTGCCGATTCTTAGGAATGTACGTTCAGTGTGAAGTTTTGCTCAAGAATATGGAAAACTGCATTGACTATTTAGATGTCTCGTAACTCTTGGATTTTTTTCGTAAATAAATTTGTACACGCATTATGCGTTGTAAGAATTGCATGAATGATAATTTTTATGATAATGCGTCACCACTTATTGAAGCTTAAACATATGAGATGGAATTGGAGTAGAATAATGATGAATACGATAAGAGATTTGAAAATATCCACATAGTATTCACTGAAACAAATAGAAGACGAAGAAAACAGCAATTCTTCCCCTTTTTCCCTTAAACGTCGCTGATGGAATTGGCTCATGAAAGTACACAACCACGAGGAACGGGATTCAAGAGACTACCGAATCTAAACTCAACGTCTACTTACATGATCTTTATGATGTTTGATTGTCGTTAGTTAAATGGATCTCATCTTACCATTGACAGCTCTCTGTTTTTTTTTTATTATTGAGAGAACAACCACTAAATCGGTAAATCTAAGATATGGCCGATGGCTATGTCAGTTTTGTCGTCGACAGAATATATATTATATGTTCATACGGTACGTGTAGTATGTAAAAAAAGCGGACTAAACTTGACATGATATACACTTTAGTAAAACGGAAATAAGTCTGCATTATTCAATCTCAGATAGGGAAGCGAACTCACATTACAAGCCAACATTGTTTAATGAAAATTAGCAACTGCTCAGTATAACTTATATACTCTTCCCGCCTAAACATATTAGTTTATCATTTTTGGAATGAAATTTGACGGTTTTCTTAAGGAAATCGCCGCATTATTTTATTTCTCTGATGAAATAAAATGTAAAAAATTCTGAGTAAAAATAGAAGATCCGTAAACATAAACTAAAGAAAAGGAAACAAAATATATAGGAAAGCAAATGATTATTAAACGTGAAATTCTTTCGAAGGAATCATTGTGAATTAAATAGAACCGACGAAAAAGAAGTAAAATTATGAACAGCTACCAGCAATAAATACATAGGCCTTACATCTGCAAATATAACTCTGCAATATTTACAGATACGGTTTTCAAGTGGCTGGAGTTCTTTTTTATGACCATCGTTTTTTTTTAGGAATCCTTTTGACGGCAGACCATTAGGCATTTACCAATATATTTTTCGTTCGTATGTTTGCCAACTGCATTGACTGAATAAAAGCTATTCATCGCCAACGGTTTCTTAATTTCTAGCACCGCCGAACAGAAATTATGACCAAGACTGAACAAACATAAAGAGAGAGAGATTGCTTGGTTTTTCTGGTTGTGTTTGTTCAGAACTTAACTGTGGTGGAGGAAGCCATTTCCAGTTAATATATTGCATTTTCCAATAGTTTAGTTAGAGGGATTTAGAGTAATAACTAATATATATATATATATATATATATATATGTGTGTGTATGTGTGTGCGTGTACTTAAAAGTGTCAAACATACTCTTCGCTAAGAGTCTTCTTCGGAGAAATTGGATCCAACATAATATTTACATGAAAGAATGTGTTAAAGTGATTACAGTCTCAATATTTGTTAAGTCTTTTCACTGCTACAGCTACAGCTACAGCTACATATATCAAGTATTTCATTCCTATTCATAACACATCAAGTGGCTTCGGGGATGATATATATATATATATATATATATATATATATATATATATATATATATATATATATATATATATATATATATATATATATATATATGAATACACGGAGAATGAAGATAGTAAATATACCTTTAAAATACAACCTATCATGAAAAGTAGATGGTCGATATACGTGATAGTGCAATTATATAAACAGGTTTATGATTATAGTAAATCGTGTATAAAATACAATATTTCTTAAGTCATTAATTGCTGAACACTAGTAGATTTTAATAAGAGAAATTTGTTTATTCTTTCCTTGAAACATTGTTATTCACAAATTATACATTATCGTCATTGGAGAGTAGGCAGATAAGTTGGTAAAAGAGAAATAACCAGAATGACCATATTTGAAAGTGTAATACGAAAATGTAGAAAATATGGCTAAACGTTCACCGTTGTAAGTATCACATTGGTTCGTAGAAGCGGATTTTAGGTAGGTAGCATCAGATCTTATTTTAGTGAAGAATATTGCCCTGCAGTTAGTGAAACTCATCAGAGATATAAGTTATTATTCAAAACTAAATTCTGAACAATTGGTAGATAAGCAAAAAACACCAGAAATAAGAAGAACAAACACAAAAAATTAGCAACAAGTTCAAATTAATTGGTTCATATAATAAATATTTATCAAGGTATCAATAATATTGAGCATATTCGAACACATATTCGGGGTAAGTTTATTTTATAAATACATTTTAAATGTTTAATTGTGTGTGTGAGTGTGTGTGTGTGTAGTGTGTTTTATTTTCATACAATACAACTGAGATTCCAGGTAATAGGTTCAAGGTTATACGAAATAATAAATCTACTACATCAAGAAACCAGTAGAACAATAGGCCAACACGTTTATCAGCCCTTAATAAATAATATCAATACTATCGAACGCTTAAAGTGGCGCATGATTGCTACTGGATCTAATAATTGTTGCTGTAAAAATAATGGGGCTATGATCTTTTGAATATGTTTGAAATTTAAAAACTTTAGAATAAATTAAAATAAAAAATACAATTAAGCGACGTAGTTATATAATTACATCCGAAAATCGAATATGTCAAGGAAAAAAATTGCTATAAATAATTTATAACTAAAATTGGAAGCAGTAGAACAACTTCCGAGAGGCTGGGAAATGTAAACTTTAAAAAAATGTTTAAATATGCATAAACTCAAGTTTACAGACGTGAATAAGCATTAAAATAAACGATAGAAACAATGTCGGAAATTCAAACAGACTCCATTTTTTTATTTTAATGTGTTGAATGCTTTTGTATTTTTAACATTTAAATTCGCATGATGTAAACAACTGGACAAATATTAAAATTATCTTACTTTTGGAGTGAATGAATCTTCATTCACTCCAAAAAGTAAGATAATTTGACAGGTAAGATTTCTTATTACTGTGCTCGGGTTTTGAGACTGGGCTTATAAATCTCAACATGTGTCGCCACACTTGCGTGCAATGATACGACGAAATTGTTTATTTTAAAATGACCATATATAGTGTTATTTATCGCCAAATATTAGTGATAGTTTTACTATTAAGAGCTCTGATAGCCTCGGAAAACTCTTAACGCTCGGAAGCCAGTGACGGCGAATTTACGAGGTTACATGAATCTGATTCTATTTCCCTCACTCTCTTAGCGGGCAAGATATAACGAGGACAAACTGTGTTTACGAGCCGTCTTTGTTTATGACAGGGAGTAGCGATACCGGCTATCTGTGTCATTATCTCTCAGCCACGCACACATACGAAGTGAACATGTCTTCTGCGGCTTTTTAAAAATAACTTATTTAAAAAAGATAAACAGCCAGTGCTGGGCAGACTTAATAAACAATCAAAAACAACATGAGCTCACAACGACGACGACGACGACGACGACGACGACGACGACGACAACGACGACGACGACGACAACGACAACGACAACGACAACGACGACGACGGCGAGACGAAATTCAATGTGCTTGCGTAAAGGATTTTATGCACGCATCGGTAAAGCGTAATATAACAATAGAGCTTATGAAAGATCTAACTGAGTTGGTCTTTTACACAATTTGTGAAACGAAATACGTGAAAATGGTCGTTGCTATCCGCTGTTAACTCAACTTCTCATCCCCTGTCCCTCGGATCAGTCGAAATATGCAGCTCATCTATAAGTCGACCTGTGGATTGTGGTACGAAATGGCTTATTTTGCGTCATTCTTTTAAGCTTTAGACCGTATCTTTCAATCGTATACGTGTCTTTTTTTCCTGCTGAGATCCGCATAAATAGTCCTACACTTGAGGGGAAATCGGCTCTGAAACTTCGTTGTATTTGTCTGTTATCAAATCCGTTTTTGAGTTCATACATTATACCCATTGCTCTTTCTTATTCTCGTAAAGTCGGTTCTCTCTATCACTCCAAATACTTTATCACGCCTAGGGCTAACTTTAAAAAATGCATAAAAATACTACGTGTAGAATGAATAAAAAACAATAAATAACACAATTGACTAATTTGATCAAAACTCCTTATTGTTCAAAAAAGTCATTACAGCCTGTGGTTTCGTTGCTTTTCGGGATAGAGTCAAATTGAAGTATATTCGCAGTGCTCTGTCAAGAGATGAGTTTTTTGTTATGCAATACGGTGTTAAAATCGAATAAAACGCAGCTAAATGTAGATATACCGAGATGACTAGAACAGGCATTGGGTCGCAAAACTTAGGAACTTGCGATTTCTTTAAAATCCGTAAGAATATAGCGACGTTAATACACTTCACTGTAAATATCTCCATGTGTCCGAACGCTGACTATTTTAATTGCTTCTTTCCTCGAACTGCTAGCTTTTAGAATTCAATATTTGCTCTTTGACTGTACTAATATTCAGAAAATTAAATGCAATCTGAAGCAACCTACTCGCTGTATAACTACCCATTTAGGATGTTTCTATTAATATAGAGTAAAATTAACAATGGTTCGTTATGTCTCAGTTACAATACTCCTTGCTTCGAGTGAATATAACTGAAAGAAAGATACATACGTGTAGAAAAATATACATAAATATCGAACAGAATACTAAAGAAGAGCTATAAATAAGAATGGAGACTGCAAAATAATAAATCTACAGTTTATGTTCTCGCCGAAAATGTCTTAGTATAATCTATTTTCGTCATTTCTCACCAGACCTAGGAAGAATTCGTAGATATCGTTTATCTTCTTTTTATCAATTATGTTCACCAAATACATAGATTTGTTATCTTATAGTTGATATAAAAAATATACTACATTAAACAGTTTAGTAAATGAGTTTGTAACATTATATAAGTTATATTAAAAAAATAAATTACAGTGAATATCACCTAAATGTAGTTCCTCGATTATGTTTAGTAGTAATAATAATACTAGTCCTGTTGTTACCCGGTGTAATGGGTATCATGGAAGTGGCGTGATGCAATTATTACCGTGGACATCTAGTGGTGTAACGTTTACCTAGACTGTGTTGTGTAATGGAAACCGTAGAATAAGCTTGATTTAATGGTTACCGTTAAATGGCGTGGTATTGGGTACTAGGTAAGAGTCGTGTTTTAATGGTTATCGTAAAGGTAGTATGGTGTAAACCTTACCGTATGACGTGCTGTAATGGTTAACATAAACACATCGTGGTATAATGATTAGCGTTAAGGTGGCGTGTTATTATCTCTACCATATGGCGTGGTGGTTACCGTGAAAAGGACGCGATGTAATACTTACCTTGTAACTAGAGTGGTGTAATCTTTCACGTACAGATAGTGGAGTATAATGATAACACATGAAGTCGCGAAGGGTAATGTTTACCGCTTAAGTTATGTTGTGTAATGGTTACCGTGAAAGTATTGAGTACAGTAGAAGTGGCGTATTGTAATGGTTATCGAGGAAGTGGCGTGGTGTAAAGGTACCGTGAAAGTGGCATAGTGTAATCATTACCGTAGAAGTGGCGTGGTCTTATTTTAACAATAGAAGTGGTGTTTGCCATTTGTACATAATCGACGTGGCATAGTGGAATGATAAACGTAAAAGTAGTGGAGTTTAATGGTTACCGAGACAAATTTGTAATGTAATGGTTACTATGGAAATAGCGTAGTGTAATGGTGTTCGATCTAGAAGCGTGGATTAAAGGTTATCATGGAAGCGTATTGGTGTACGTATTAACCAGAATGGTGTGAGATGTAATTGGTACCATAGTGTGCTAATTCCTGTGGAAGTAGTGTCATGGTTCACGTGCAAGTAGTGTTGTGTAATTGTTATCGAGGAAGTGGCGTGCTTCAAATGTTACCGTGGAAATAGGGTAATGTAATCTTTACCGGCGCAGTTACGTAAAAGTGGCGTGGTGTGATGGTTAGGGAGGAAGTTGCGAGCTTTTATTCTTTATTGTGTAAGTGTCGTAGTTTAATCTTTACCGGGGAAGTTCCATGGTGCAAAAACTACCGTGGAAATGACGTTAATAATGATTACTGTGGAAGTGGCGTGTTGTAACCGATAGTATGTTATAATGATTACCGCTGAAATTGGGTGGTGTAATTGTTACCGGTTAATTGGCGTGGTCTGATCAATACGATGGTGTAATGGTTACCTTTAAAGTGACGGTGTGTATTGGGTACAGTGTCTATGGCTGTGATTAATTGATATCATGATGTAATGCTTATCGTGCAAGTGATGTGCGGTAATCCTAACCGTTGACGTGGCATCGTGTAATTGTTACGTAAATGTACCGTGTATTTGGCGTGGTTTGATCTTTAACGTAGACGTAAAGCGTTTAAATGGTGACCGTTAAAGTAACGTAATTTAGCTGTTACTTTGAAAGGGGGGGTAATGTAATTGTTAGCGTTTACAGGCATTGTGTAATACTTAGTTCAGATATAAGGTAATTTAAATTTTACTGTGGAAATGACGTAGTTTAATTAAAGTGCTGTAATCATAACTTTGGAAGTTGACAGGTGAATTTATTTTATTATGGAGGTAGCGTACGTTCATGGTGACCGTCGAATAGGTATGGTGTAATGGTTAACTTTAAAGTGGCGGTATGTATTGGGTACAGTGTCGATGGCTTTGATTAATTGATATCATCATGTAATGCTTATCGTGCAAGTGACGCAGTGTAAACCTTTACCGTGGCATGGCGTCGTGTACTCGTTACGTAAACGTAGCGTAGTGTAACGGTTACCGTATAATTTGCGTGGTGTAATCTTTAACGTGGAAGGAAAATGGTTCAATGGTTAGGGTTAAAGTGGCAGGATAATAGTTACTTTGGAAGTGGCGAGATTCAATGGCTACCGTTCAAGTGTATTTTTCATTATAAACCCTGTGTATCGCTTTATTGCAGGTCAATATTTTTTAAATTTTGAAATTGCTATGAAACGCGGAGAAGTGAAATTTGGTACACTGGAAGAGCATAACAAGGTGCCTTATTTCCCTGATTTTTGTGGAATTTGAACAAATATTTTGAAAATTATGCTAATTTTTCTATTTTCTGTTAATTTAAAGTGTGTATCACTTTATTGCAGGTCTCCTAAAATGCCTAGAAAGGGTCGATTGCCAGCTAGTGAAAAGGACGTGTTGTTGCAGGCCTTGCAGAAGGTTTATCTCTCGTAGATCTAGCCAAGGAGCTTGGAAGAGATCGAAGAACATTGTCTTCATTCGTTGAAAATCCAAACATCAAACCAAGGAAGGACAAAAACACAAGAAAATCAGTTTTTGCTCGTGATGTTAGAAAGATTCGCCGTCAACTTATCAAGCAGCCGGGCAGCAACAGTGCTGCTATATTTGACAAGGCTGGAATATCTTCCTTGTCCAGAAAGACACGCTGCAATGTCTTAAACGAAATTGCAAGAAGCATTAAGCCCATAGCAAGACCGGTTTTAAACCAAACTCATAAGGAAAAACGTTTGGCTTGGGCTCAGAAATACATGAAAACCAGCTTTGAAAATGTTCTTTTCACCGATGAGGCCAGAGCAACCCTTGATGGACCAGATGGGTTGGCCAAAGTTTGGAGTCCTCTTGGATTCCCTACCCCTCATCGATTCCGTCGTCAACAGGGAGGTGGAGGTGTCATGTTTTGGGCTGGAATAATCTGCGATGAACTAATTGGACCATTTCGAGTGCCAGAAGGTGTCAAACTGACAAGCCAGTCTTATATTTTATTTTTAAATGAGCATTTGTCACCATGGCTTGATGACCTTCCATTGGCGCGTCACCGCGAATTTATTTTTATGCACGACAATGCGCCATCCCACTCAACCAAGGCTACGGCATCCTACCTTAAGTCATTAGTCATTAGTGGAGAAAATTTGATGACATGGCCACCTTGTTCTCCAGATATAAATCCAATTGAGCAGCTCTGGTCAATAATAAAGATGAAAGTTTATGAAGGAGGTGTTCAATTTTCGTCGAAGGATGAACTTTGGAGGAAGATTTTGGAAGTTTCCTATAGCATCACATCATCTCAAATCCGCCGATTGACATCATCAGTTGACAAGAGGCTATTCAAAGTGATTTTGAAGCATGGGAGTTATGTTGATAAATAAATATTTCCTTAAACAAAATAATGTGAAATTCGTTCTTGTTTTTGGTTAATATTGTTACTGGATATGTTCTTTATTTCATATAAATAGAAATATGAAGTTAGAATATTGTTTTATTACCGAAAATATACATTTTTAGACACTTGCAATAAAGTGATACACACTTAAAATTACCAGAAAATAGAAAAATTAGCATAACTTTCAAAATATTTGTTCAAATTCCACAAAAATCAGGGAAATAAGGCACTTTGTTATGCTCTTCCATTGTACCAAATTTCACTTCTCTGCGTTTCATAGCAATTTCAAAATTAAAAAAATATTGACCTGCAATAAAGCGATACACAGGGTTTAGAAGTCGCGTGGTGTCATTGTTACCGTCGAATTGGTCTTGCATATAATTATATATATATATATATATATATATATATATATATATATATATATATATATATATATATATATATATATAGGTATAACACGCTTAATTATCTAAATATATATATATATATATATATATATATATATGTGTGTGTGTGTGTGTGTGTGCGTATATAATTTATATATATTGTGTGTATTAAGCAGCATGTTTTTCCATGTATGCAAGCGTTATCAAAAATAGCAGAATTATTCTGTTTAATTAAACATTTTTATTTATTGAATGTGTCTAATGGGTTTATATGTGAATAATTCAAATACAAAATGCGATAAATCCAATTTGTTTACATTAAAATACTTTCTCTCTATATATAAAGTGAACCGTTTCATCTCCTGTGCTTTGGGCGAGAGTAAGAAAATAACCACACGCATCATAGGCTACTAAACTCAACACTCTATTCAGCACATTCACTCGAGCGTGTTGTAAGAAATTCAAGATTGGTTTCTCTATGTAAAAATAACCACTACTGTTAGACAACCATTAAAAACTCTCCCCAAAACATACGTTATAGAGATAATAGCAAACATTTTTCCTCTAATATTTTAACTAACACTTTCCCTTTCATCAATGCATTAACTACTGATACTGTACATTGATTCTAAATGACTACTACACTCTCTTCATCAGAACGCCTTCAAACATTTATCTTAGCAATCTTTGATTGCTTCAGATATGATTTGCTTTTCTTAAACACTTACACTATTTAATAGATAACACTTTTCAGGTTTAAAATAATTTACTAAAATACTTACAGCGTAAAATGAATTCGTTTCGACCACATTCAATTGTTCATACCGATTCCATCGAAAGAACGTAATATCAGTTTCTCTAAGAACCTTCCACTAATAATTGACAGACAACGCCAGTTTATCATTTCATTTGTTTACCATCCATATATATCTAATATTAATCCAATACGCATGCTTTTATTTTCACGTTAGGTATTCTTTTTTATATTTGTGTGTATGTGGGGGGACGTAAGTCGTTTCCTTTTTTATTTATTTTACCTATTATAACTTTTAATACTCTCTCTCTTTTTCTCCTATTTATTCGCAACAATTTATGAAAACGGGTTCACATTTTCGCCGACTAAAATACTCTCAGCAAACAGGTAATAAGGTTTATTTGTTTAATTTACGACGGTTTGAACACAGACCGACGTAGCATTTAAAATCATTAGTTTAATCTACATTTTCTTATTAATCCAAAATGAGTTCATATTAATTCATACCGAACATTATTCACATTCATTTCATAACTTTTTTTACATACTTTCGTCGACGCTAATACGAATATTGATGTTCCAAAAAATATTAATTACTACTTTTTCAAATATACTTCAACTTACAGTTCGGTATCCGTAACTTTGTATTGTTTCTTCTCGCTCTATGAAGGGTAATCTTTCTAGACTGCGGCAATTATTTTTATTAATTTCCATTTATTCTACTATTTGTCAATTTTAGAATAAATCCTGCTCTACTGGGGCTATTATTTTCCCCGGGAGATTAATTGTCAAACCATTAAACATCACCATCGTGGCGAGGCAACGAAATAACAACAACATAGTCAATGGTAAAAGTGCAGGTAACTTAACAGTCGATGAATCGAAAATAAATTTAAAATAACAACATCCTTAAATCAATCGTCATATATTAAAACCAGGGGCAAAGTTAAACGAAAGACCGATTTTCAATGTTGGTAAATTGAATCTTCCCCCAAAATGGGCAATCCGGATTGAGATAAAAATTACATCAATCTAGAATTATTTTTCTTTCACTGACATTTAAAAGCTACACGCATATCCTGGGGTTATATTAGAGGGTGGGCATTTATTTCAATATTTTCGAATTAACTATTAATTACAATCGTAGAGGGAGCAGTCACCCAAAACATAGAGAACCCTATTTGGTTTGATTAAAACATCGATAAATCCTTCTTTAATCACCTAAATTACATGGTTGTTTTCAACTGCTTTTCGACAAATTAATACTCTGATACTTACAGCTTTTAATTTACATCTATATCGAAGCACGGGTTCTGCTAGTTTAACAATGAATATAGACTTTGATTGAAAACTTATTTTGATTTAAAGCAAAATGAGTTATGTCGGGATAATATAATGTAAAAAATGATGTTGAGGTGGGGTTGAGTGTAGAAGTGCAACACGTATTGTAGTGATAGCTTCGTACTTTTGAAAATGGCGTTGATCGCGTTTAGTATACGAACTCTTCATATATACATATGTATTTATATATATATATATATATATAAACATATATGTATATATATATCAAACTCATATATATATATATATATATATATATATATATATATATATATATATATATATATATATATATATATGTAAATATATATATATATATGAGTGTAATAGATCGAAAGAGGAATCATAAGCCAACAAATGAGTGATTAAGTGTAACAATAATTAATAAATGAACAAATGCCCAATTAAATATGTAACTAATTATTTAAAGCTGAGTGCCTTTAATTATTACTCTAATATATATATAGCGAAAACGGAGCTGTTAAACCTGATATCGTAATACAGGGCAAAAGCGAGAAAGTAGCAACCCTAGTTTAAGTCAGTATCCCTAATGATGCAGGATTTAACAGAACAGAAAGGAAAAAGATTACGAAATACCAAGGTCTTATGTACGACATGGAATCTTAGGAAAATCTCCATCATACCAGTAATTATAGGATAAACAGGACTAATGAAGAAAATTTCAAGAGCTATCTGGCGAGTATACCCGGTGAACCGAGTGCAAGAGAAATACAAACAACTGCACTTAAAGCGATGGTTAGAATCTGAAAACGATCTCTAGGCTGGAGTGTCTAAAATAGGCGGTGAATGTCTGGCATCCGGTAGGATGCCCTATTTTCAGCAAAAACAGAAAGATAAGCAAAAAAAGGATATATATATATATATATATATATATATATATATATATATATAATGTGGGGTTTGGGGAGTGTATATGTGTGTGTTTGTGTCTGTGTGTGTATCTGTATTACATAACTATTAAAAATGGTCTACGACAAATGCAATTACGTTTCAGCAACCTATTGCTTCGCGAGGATCTAAAAATAATGATGTAAATCAAATGTTACAATGAGTACAAAAAATAGAAACAGAAATCTGAAATAATCAAGCTGCCCGACTGTTCATAAAATGTATAACATCAGCAGCGTCTTGGACAACATTCCGTAAAGCCGGGCAGATAACGGGGCAGGTTTTTTTTTATTTTAGATTTCTCGTTTAGTTTCTTTTATACACATTGTAAGATTGTCTTTTCATTATTATCTACTGGCTCTGACGAAGTACAAGGTTCCATTAATGTGCTTGCATTTACGTAGGCGGTTACAAATATTTATGAATCTCATTCATTTTTGTAAATAATTTATTCACATCTCGAATTTGTTATATTTCAGACAGTTTCGTTTTAATAGGCTTCCGTTGCATATCCTGACACATTCTATATAAGTTGTTTAAGCATTACAGCTTATATTATATTATGTTTTAATATATAATCTCAGAAGTACTCCAGAATAAATATCACCGTTAACATTAACATCCAATACTATTATTATCATAACATCTAAGAAATACATTTAATTACTATGTCGACGATCTTTTGATAGAAACGTCTCTAATATATTAGGTTCCCAGTTAAATGTAGATGACATGCAAAATAATGAATTCTTTCATGACTCTAACTGACCTGGCCACAGCGACGCGGACTTCAGCAACATCTACAATGACAACAGCAGCATCAAAACCTGCGCAAATTTATATACTTCCGCTGCGCCGCCTTGGTCTGAAATAGTTCGCAGCGTGTAACCGTTGCATGTACAATAAAGAGGGGACAAAATAAACTTGGCATGCACCCATCATGTCGAAGAATTGCCAACTTCCACAACAGGGGAATTCCATCGAGAAAAGGGAGGTAAGCGATGGGCCAAACACTTTAGCGAACCTGCCAATTTCTACCGATGCGTTGAAGACATTTCGGACATCTTTGAAAGGCGCGGTCTCAGAGCGAAATGTTTTCGCTGCGTGATGTGGGTTCAAATAATAGTGAAGTTGCGCGGGCATGATATTCTCTACGCAAAGGGGATTTTAAAACAGTCTGTTTAGTTTCATGAATCTCACCATATTAATATAAACATAGATGGAAAAACATTAAAGAAAATATAATAGTAACAAAAATGTGCTCATTTTTACAGAGGTTATGATCGGCATGATATCTAATTTTTGGTTATATGTCTTTTATAAATTCACATTAACAACAACTACATGGATAGTAACTATAATTAGTTTATTGCTAGATTTTCATTGGATGTTATATATGTATTGATTTATTGCAGACACTTAAATAGGGTTTGTTTTTACCAACATGATCATATGTTTTCTATTAACTTGCACCATTAAACACATAATAATTAGTAACCTTTTCATAAAAGTGTTCAACTAAAAAAAATGTACGTTGTCGTTACACGAAAATCAAATAATAGACCATTTATCATTAATGTACAAATATATCGGTGTACTTGTTTAAATTTAGTCTTTATCAAGAATAGTTTTTTATGACATGTTATTCGATGTATTATTGTAAAATTTGTATTATTCACATGTTACATAAAACTTTGAAACATATATTTATTAAACACATGAATACTATGTATAATTTAATTCTGACAGTTTATTCAACTTCGTTAATATCCATGGAAATTATTTGACTGACGCTCAATCAAAGCATAACCACTCAAGCAATTACCACGACAAGACCCTCTTAATTCTTAATACGAATGCCTAAAATTAAAAGACATTTCCATGATCAGTTCATTTCCCAACATTTCCACAAGATTGCTTTTCTGAGGTTTATAACATGGTTACCCTACACTTTTATATCTATACACACAAGCCATAAAATGTTCTCATAATTCATCACATTTTATTATTTCTTTTTTATCATTTCATGAAATTTAGCATGATCTACTTGTCGATCCATCCATCTCATAAAGCTTTACCCTCGAGTTGCTTTTATTTTTGATCAGTGCTGACTCACTAGAAAACTCATCTCGTGATTATTAGAGTTACTTCTAATGCTATATTGTGAGTTAAGGTTATCGAATAAATACTAAACAAATGATAGTGAAAAAAGAAGCACATGCGAGTAATTTTATTAGAATAGTTATACTTGGGCATGAAACACCAGGGGGAGCTCGAACTATTAATGCAGCATTCTGGATGATGATCGTCAATTAACGTACGCACTAAATACTTACATTTAAAATAATGGAGATTAGCATCTTGCGAAATAATAATAAAAAGTTGGCAATACTTGCAGGAGTTTACAGCGATAACTTAAAGCAGATTTCACAATAGTTCACCAGAAATTGATGAACGTAATTCGTCAGTTATGGAGCATCTCAAGCAGAGGGGAATAAACAAAACTTGACAGATAGGTGTAGGAACGAAATTGAATGCGTACAGTCTTATGGTGTTCTGACCACTTGTTTGGCAAACTGTTTTTTGACAAATTAATACTCTAATACTTATATTGTTTGAATTAATTTATATCTTTTCAAGCTACACTTAATCCGTGGAAAATCTTTTATAATAATCTGATATCATCAACTGAGGGGTTAGACCCAACTGAATAACCGAGACATATTTCAAGCGCCATTAATCTCATCAACATTTGTTTAACAATACATAAGATATAGAATATACTACTTCCTTAATGTCTGTGCAGCGTTTGTTGCTGTCTAGTTTTTTCATCGAATATGTATATCCAATAACTTTGAATATAGCAGCTTGTTGCACTCATCATATTCGCCGGACAGCTCACCAATCCACTAACATTGTTTCAATATCCTCGGACACCTATTTATGAAAAACTATTCATGAACACAGATGAGGTCTAAAATGTTTTTGTAAAATGTGTAAGTCTCCAGACCTTAGTGATACAGAAAGTAGAATAAATATAAACGTTTGACCATCTGATAAAAAAGTGTACTGTTTGTAATGGTTTATATTTCACTTGGAAACTTTTGAGTTAATTATCATGTACAGGAAGATTCGAAAGATCCTGTACATCTAATCTTCTCATTAATAAAGATCCGTGTAGCTTTTAAAAATACTTTACTTTGTTTGATTATTTTATTATTCGATTATATAAAAATAGTGCCACACGGACTTTCAACAACCCTGTATCACCAGTGTCGGTTAGATGTAAAACATACATAATTTTGTGTATTTATAAATCGCGACTTATTTGTGTAAACATTTTAGTTAAAACGCGGTAGCTCAATTCAATCAACCCTTTCATGCAAATCTGTCTACAGAAATACTGTGTACCGAGCCTATCTTTACCATGAACCCTGTGCTTTGAAGTGACTTCTTAAAAATCCCATACCGACTTATAATGAAGCAACAGGTATTACACAATGTCCCTGACGCTCACAAAAATATAATTGGTAAAAGCAAAATTTGTGATAATCTATGTACACTTTTCCAGTTTTTGTTGTGGAACAAAAGTATTAATGAAATAGTTAACTTTTCACTTTACCATCTAATTCCTTTATTTAATTGGGGTTGACTGCTTTCTTGTGTGTTTCGAAGGTCATTGATTTACAACGATAATTTCATGGGTTTGAAATTCTTTAACATAAAATGCCCAATCATGCTCCAAATCTCAATCACATCTCTTCAACATAACTTTTTTTCGGAATATTAACAAAATAGTATATGATAGCCTGTCGCACCAACCGTATCGTCCGAACTATGATTAAAAATACCATCTCACCCTTTGTTTTTTTTAAATATTAATACACAACGATTTGACCTGAAAGGATTTGTAGAATTTGTGGGGTGCCGGACCATGGACATGTCCCAATTAGAATACAGATAGCCTCTTGTTGTTTTAACCGGTTACTACCTTATTCTCTTCTTCAGGTGTCATGTCTGTTTACCGACATCGATGATCATGGCACTTCACTTCTGTTTGAATATTTTATTTCCACCATGATGCTTTTTGCAAAGTGGTTACCTATAATGGGTTGCAATTCTTTCTATAGGGCAGTGCGTTTACAGAGCAGAAAGTATTAGCCATTGTACAAACGTCAGTATGATCTTACTAACCTTTAACGAAGGGTTGACCAGTTTCTATAACCCATTAGGCTGCTCAACTCTCCATCCATCACCTGACTGCCATGACTTCACGTACCCTGATCGTGTCGCTAAGTAGCTACTTGTCCTTGTCCGAGGATTCCCCACAGGCTAGGGGAAGGAAAAGAGCACCTTAGTGTTCCTGTTGTGGAAATGTGTTCACCCCACTACCCTGGTAATTATATCGATTATGAAAGTTCGAATTAAAGCTAATGAACAGAGTGATTGAAAAATTGGTGTGCAACTAATTCTCTTGTTCATGAAGATTTGCTTAGCAGTTTTTATTCATTATAAAAAATGGTACGAAGGTAATTTTTGACCACCCAGTGTAAGCCATTAATCTTCCTCAAAACCAAATCGACATTTATGTTCACAGTTGAAATTATACGGCGCTTTCTATCCCCGTCTATATAAGTAATTGCCAATAATAATAATTATTTTTAAATGAATAAATGTCTCGAAGGGGCAAGGCAATTAAGAAACTGACTCTTTTTTTATTCCTTAAAATAAATGGCATTCTCGGAAAACTATTCGTTAAAGAAATAACACAAATGTGTCATTTTTTTTACTTGTATATTTATCTAGTATTCTAGCAAATAATTTTTTTGTAAATAATTACAAGAAAAATAATTATCAGCTAAGTATTCATTTTGTAAATGTATTAATTTTAAATTTTCTTGTTTTAGTCGACGTGGAAACATATTTTAATTTTTGAAGAAGTCTTTCAGAAATAGGTAAAGTCAGAATTATTTCTCTTTACCGATAACAGACTAACCACTAATCATCATCGGACAATTTATTTTTTTAATGTATGTGAAAAATGACAGAGTACGCACAGACAGTTCTTAGCGTAATGTAATATAGATCGTGATTCATTTGTGCAAGCATGGTTGTAAAAATGTATAGTGTTTAACGTTACACCTTACCATACACTTACCTTTTTAATGTAGGTCTAAATGGTGGTTATAATTAACATCTACAACTCTCAATATTATAAGACGAATTAATTATAATAAAAAAACAACGATTAATTTTTGATTGCAAAGAAAAATGTAACGAAAGAGAATGCCGGTCCAGAGATTAAAAGATTAGTGCATGTTTATTGGAAGATTTTATATGACACTTCTTCTTTTTCTACATAAACGTTTGGAAAACAAACATTGTCAAAAAATAGAAATAAGCGTTTCGGAATTTGTGTCATTCGATTAAAGATACTTGTCACATTTTATCTCGCGTTTTTCTCACTGATTTTCATCAAAAATAATTTAATTTTTGAATTTTTTATTTCTCTGTTTTCTTCCGGTGATCATGATAAGTGTTAAAACTGTCAATAAATATTAAATGCTAATCAGATAATAAGAAATACATCCGAGAAATTAGATACTTAAATTAGGTAGACACTGATCGAATACTAATCTAGAATCTCTTACTAGCTGAATCATAAATCTATGTACCATCGTATATAATAAGCGGGACCCGTGGAAATTCCATGATTATATAATTTATCTGTTGGATATTATTACTTTGGTTGAACATAATTCCATTTAATGGGCGCATGGGGCAAACATAGAATTAACAATATAATTGTACCACCTATGTTCAAACTGAAACATACTTTTCTAAGTACTCTGGTTTATCTCGTTTCTAAATATATCTCATCATGTAGTTATATCTCCAAAATCATTGTCGGTTTTGTGATATATTACAATTCTAAAGACGTCCGGTGAAAATGCAGCCCTTGTGATATTATGGTAACAAATTTGGACGGGACAGATAGCACATTTTATTCAGACCTCTCAAGCCAAAAAAGGGTATTTTAGGCCTTGTTTAACGTTCAAGAAAACATCAGCAGCAGATGAAAGTAGAAAAATAATTTGTTTGCATTGCATCTCCGGCGAACGAGTGATCCCGTCGTTTACAAAAAAGAAAGAGCGTGAAAAGAAACTGTACGTACGAACAAATATTAATTAGTGTATTATTATACAGATTAGTAAGACCTCGCAGGAATTTCACGGTGGCTTACCTACCGTATTATGTTTCTTCTATCCGTAAACTAGTTGATAGTAACGAGATGTAAGTCTTTAGTGTCGGAAGAAGTCACATTTAGAATTCGACTGTGATGTTTTGATTATTTTAAATTCGAAACGAAAATAAAAATATTAATATTTTATTTTATCTTTTGAGGTATATGGAATTTCTTTTTCGATTATATTTTACCACAGTTCAGCCCAAACAAGGCAAGTTACCACTGTGGACGTACATTGGCTACTGAGAATTTACGTTCAAGTTTTTGTGGTCATCCTTTAATTGGGAGCTTTACAGCGAGGTGCTTGCTGACATTAGTTTTAAATAACTGCATGTCGGTACAGTAATGGAAACAAGGAGCAGGGATGGCGTTCCAAAAGCAGGGAGCACAAGGTCCTCCAACATTTGAGGACCATAACAGTGAAGGATTGGAATTGGCTTATTGTCGCATTGGTCGAGTGTAGTTACGTTGTGGGGGTCAGCATAACAGCAAGTTAATCGGATCACCCTCCATTGAATTACTTGTAAAACAAGCACAAAGATACAACATTGCGGCGATCGAACATGGGCTTGAGCTTAGTTTATTGTGAGGGACCTATTAAATAAGTGGATGGTGCACCAGTCCAAATGTGACAACAATCCTCAATGCATTAGTGGATAGCGGTTTTGTAGAGACATAGGAAACTGCCAGGTGTGAGAAGCTTTTTAGCAAGGTAGAATGAGCCAAATTTCTTTGCATCAAGCTTGGCAATGTATTCTATGTATTTGTTGTAAGTCATGTTACCTGTGAATATTAGGCCGATGAGTTAGAAGATTAGCCTATCAGATCGGGTCGTCTTTTCCATGATAATTGGTGTGTTCAGCGGTGTCTTGTTGTTTTTGAAGGAAATAATTTATAAATGTGTATACCAAACCAACATTTAGAATTGAGCAACCAATCGATAGAAAATAAATGGAATAAAAGAGCAAGGCTTGAAGTCGAGGTGAGTGGGCGTTCCGCGTGTTTATCTTTACCGTGGGTCTGGCGAGTTAAATGTATATGTGAAGCTTTATTGGCTAAGAGGGCGTCAGCATCTTACAGCGATAATGTGTAAGTATGTGAACACATTCTTGTTTTGATTGTTTGCTGCCACATCTTTCGCCTTTTGGGGTCAGTAAAAATTACGCATAAAGCGAAAGGGTAATCAGATTGTTGAAAGTATTATGCTGGCATCGTCAACTCATCGACGTTCAGACAATGCCAGATAGCCAACATTTATAGGATTCGGCAGCCGTTATCTAAGCCACAAAAGCAACGAGAGTATCCGACGCGCCTATTATCTAACCTTAGAGGGTGGGTAGTCACATTTTGCAACATAGATATCGGTACATTGCAGTGCACGAAGAGATTCGAAACCATTTCTAGTGTCATTCTTAGAAAATTCTATTTGCACGATTAAATTTGATCAGAATAGAATATATTCGAATCTTTAAGGGAGTTTATTTGTATATAGCGTCCTCAAAACTTCATAGATCTGATGTAAGTCTCATCAGAATAGTGTATATTTGATATTCAGTGTCTTCTTCGGTAAATGTAACATATGATAAACTTTAAATTCTTATGTAGATTCTCTAACCTTACTTTCTATTAGAGAAACATAGACGTACATTGGCATGTATGTATATATATATATATATATATATATATATATATATATATATATATATATATATATATATATATATAAACCTCATTAATTTTAGTTTCTTTATGAAACGAATTATTTTCTGTAGATTTGTTCACCTAAACTAATAAACACTTTTTTTCATTCAAACATAACTGGGGTATACTGAATTATTAAATGTGCACGGTTTAGCATTTTATTGCACAACAATTTGTTAATATATTTGCTAGTTGTATTTCATTTCATTCTCCTACTACATAATTACTTTTATCAAAACTATTTTACTTTTCAGTGTCACTTAAATGTCTTATTTTAAAGGAATTACTCATTTAGAGAAGACACCATTTTATATGTAAAATTAGGTTAAAATGCTGAAAATCATTTCATTCTCAATATGATATTTCATAAAAAGGCATTAAATAATGAATTTTAAAGTAAACATTTTAAAACATTAAATTCTTAATGTAAGAAAATAAAAATAAAAATAGATATCTATTACAATAAAATAAAGTATCTATTTATGTACACCATATTTTACTAGTAATCCTATTTTAGAGTGGCACAGGTGTGTCTAAAAAGGGTGTTGTTTTACATCTTTGCCACTTAGACAAATGTTTAGTGGCAAAAAAATGCCTAACATTAGTTCATAATATTTTTAAGTTGAGATAATCTATCTATCTGGATATGAAGATGTGCCACCCTAAAGTAAAACTAGTTCATTTTTACACGTAGCAAAATAAGACATGAGAAATATCAGTCATGTACAAAAAGGCCAATCTCGATTGTTATCTGTGACCGGCGATTCTAATTTAATTGAATTACCGTTAGATAAATAGCTCGCATTATCTGCGCTATCTCGTGAGAAATTAGAATAGGTAGACTCAATCATTGCGTCGTCACTCTATTATGTTCTCAAGAAAATTTACACATTGATCGCTTGCGTACTAATACCGATAAACGGTCCAAGTGACATACGGTCATAGCAGCCACCGACATTTTTACGTAGTTTGTCTTGCATAGAAGAATATATTTGTTTATTTCTACACTATTTAATATACCTGTCATAGGGGATATTCTAAATTATAACCTCCAAATTCCAAGTCCTCATGTTCGCTTTGATTAGTAAAATGTGGTTATCTTTCAATATATATAAATTTTTAAATACAAAAACACGTATATTAATACTATGTAGAATAGAGGTGCATGTAGTATCACATAGCTATGTCATTGCTATTTATATTGTCGAAAACTCAAATAATTAGAAAATGGCACAGAATTGAGCTAGCCGAAGAGCAAGGTTGCGAACAAAATAAAAACTTCCTTCGCAACCCCTTCCTAACGTTTAGAAACTTTTCACTGACACTAAGGTAATTAATTTATTGCTTGGAAAGTTATCCAGTAGCCGGGAAGGAGTTATAACAATTGAACAGCTTGATATAAGCAGCTTCGTATTCGATGTTGTGAACAAAATCCTCAGTCGCCGGTAGTTACACTTTGGTGAGGCAGCTACCTATCCTATTTCTTACAATATCTGAGGAAATTACACAAAACATCTTATGGTCACGGCTAAATATCACTGAACATACAGGCTGGTGTATAGTTTAAATGTACTTTGATAATGAAAATAGGTTTGTGCTTAGACAAATTGAGGACCAAAACCTATACTTATAGAAAGTATTTTTGGAGATAAAAGATACATATAAAGCATACATGTGGAATGATGTTCGTATGATATACATACAAACTACTAGTTTCAGTCTAGTATCTTCTAGATCCTCCTACAACTTTATTTATGAATATTTACAAAAAAAGTATATGAATACTGTTTTAGCATATCCTATATACCACTATAAAATATCAACTACATGTTTATCGAGTTGTGTCGACGTGATATGGATTCCAGTCATTTAATTGCACCAATATAATATTCTATACTAATATACCTAATACATCATTTGATCCCTGATACGTACTTACGAAAATGCTTTGAAATCTTTTTTAACGCAACGTGATACGAAAACTTGTTACTTCACTAGTCACTTATTTTTTTTATATATTTTCTTAATCGATGCCTAAACAAAAATAAGTCTAATGAACTGCCTGACCAGATAATGTCCATACAGCTTTCCTAACGAAATCCTTAAGTCGTTTTGTTTTTAAAGCATATAAAGTCAGTTTGGGTTACTTAATGCCCAAACACACGCGTTTTCAGGTTATTTCCCTGTTCAGAATTATCTATATAATTATATGTCTTCGTGTGGTTTACGGACTTGTCAGAAGCGACTGCTAAGCACATCTATACGATGGAAGTCACAGCCGGAACAGAGATGGTTAGACAACGTATATAATTAAAATAAATATATTAAAAATATATGGTTAACATTTTCTAACGTCTACGTTAATTTCACAATTACTCCAACTATCTTTAGGGAGTAGTCTTGTACTAATATTCAAAGAAAGTGTATGAAAACTGCATTTTTCACATCAGATTAAATTAAGTAGAAGTTATTCAGTAGAATTGCAATTACGCGTTCAGAGTGTTGCGTTACAGGCAGGACATCTCCATTTACACATAGCGGATAAGCTGATAAACCATTTATCTTGCTTCTGACCTGCAAAAGTGAACGGTAGTGTTTGGGTCAGCTGCTCTCGCCCAGTGTTCGGGATAAGTTGGTGGAAGAATAACTGGCATTTTGCATGTATATTGTAAAATAACTCCCAAATAATTTTTAACACCCACTTATTGTTTGCTGTCATTATTTATAACTTTCAAAACCACTATTATCAGCAACAAAAAAATTATGACTGAAACCTTATCAAAAAATAAAAAGGCAACAAAACTACGATGACGCATACTGCTTCTACATGTTTATAACACAACGAAACTCCAGGTATTTATAAACTGAGCCGCCGTAGAAATTTTCTACTAGAACTGCTGACTTAGTCGAGTATAACAATACATTTTGTATTTTTAACTAGTTGCGTTTCAGAGGCGTTATATTCAAGTCCACGCCACTATTTTAGCAATAGCTAAAATCTTTTCTTTACACCTGTATTTGTGAAAGTGGGGAAATAGTATTGATAGAATAGATACCATATATCCTAAGTAAACAATCTGGGTATGTTGAATTATACCTTGCACCAACACTATTTTGTTGTATAAACGATATATTGGTCACGCGTTTCTTATTTAGTAACAACAGAAATTGAGTATAAATACTTTTTCCAATATTATAACGAAATAATTAGATGCAACAGATTACAGGCCATTTAAGATATACCAACTAAAGTCTGCATCGTTGTACAATTAAAGTAATAGCCTAAAGCATTGTAATGGCGAGTAATAGAAGTGTTTAATTACAAAACAACGAACGGCATTTGCTCCAAATTCCGAATAGTATTCTCATCTATAATCAAAGTTTTCTGGATTATTGTGTAATGCCTAATGTGCATGATAACTATCTATAAACGTAGGAAAAGAGAAGGGTCCTCTTGAAAATTTAGATATTAGACGGGTGGGATAAGCTGCGGTGCATTTCCTCGGTGGAAATACGCTTTACTGTGATTTTCTAAAATATTTCCATATCAACTGTGAGTTACCCTTTTAAATTCAATTAAAAGGGTAACTCACAGTTGTTTTTAATTTACTCTTGAAGTCAGTCTTCACCTACTTCAATAATGTTTTGGAATTGTAAAACTTAAGATAGATAATTCATATGATGTGGTTTATTCAGACAACTGTTTTCATCTTAGATGTTATGCTCACAAAGTGCAGCCGATTAAACCCCCGGCCTTTTCCATGGGCATATTGTCGAATCTGGCAATCTTTATGCCGAGTGTTGGTTCCATTCAGAATGCTGTACAGATTACAAGGTTTGAAATAACGTTGTAAGAATAACATGCAAGATGAGAACAGTAGCCCTGTTGTTAGTACGGCATTATTGCCGAACATCTGCAAGCTAATTATCTCGCGCATATCCCACCATATATTCAGAGTCACTTTCCTTGTATTTTACCCACTTCAAGACTGGCGTGCATACCCTTAAAAACAACGGAGCCATCCATGTCTTCAGAATATCATGCTTGTGTATCGATAGGAGATCTCCTGCAATTAATATATAGCAAGAAGGTAAATTAAAATAGCAGGAATAGAATAGTGCCGGCGATAAACGCTTTTTAAAGTTATCTCGAGAACAGAAATACGAATTTTCACGCTTTCATAATTCACAAAGCTTTTCTGTTCAAATATTTAATCTTCACGCTTAGACTCTTCTAAGTTAGAAGTTACTTTCGTATTTAGCAAGAAAGACCAATACTCACTACGGGCGCTAAGGACAAAGGATAGCACACATACACCATTTTATATATATATATATATATATATATATATATATATATATATGTGTGTGTGTGGGTGTGTGTGTGTATATATGAATATATATATATATATATATATATATATATATATATATATATATATATATATATACCGTATTTCTTTATTGGGAGAGTTTCCCAGCAGAGTGCTCAATTATAAATGCAAAAGTAAAATTAACTAGATAATTGATACGAGCATGATCTTTATTAATATTAAATACAGTGTTACGACAACATTCGGACCAAGGTTTCAGATCCGAGAAAATCGGACATTCATCAGCGGAGTCGTATAGCTTAATGAGTGAGAACAACCGGCAGGAATGTCAAAATATTGTCCGTTGGAAAGATGGAACAGTTTCAGATTTAAAATTGTCACGTGCGTGGAATATACGTAGTCAGTTATGGAAAAGTTTCAGATCAAAACAACAGCTACGCTGTACATAGAAAAAGCAAGTAATTAAATGGGAATAACGTAAACAGTTGGACAGATGGGAAACTAGCAGGTTTAAATTGTCACTTGCATGGAATTACGTAGCCCGTTATGGAAAGGATTCAAATGTAACTAATAGAGACGCTATATATGTTATCGAAAGTAAATAGAGATAACGTTAAAAATAAAAATAAAATTAATATTAAGTTAAAAATTATATTGAAATACTATGCTAATGTAATAATATATTACTAAAAATATAAAATAATAAATCATTAAAATTAAACTTATAATGAAATAAATTGTAATCACACCATTTATAAATTTATAAAGCCCTAAGGGAACTAAGCATACACATTTTTACGATACCCATAATAAAAGGGGGGGATAAAGAAATATGAAAAGGAATGATGAAGAAAAATAAAGAAAAATGAAGAAAAATAAAGATGAAATAAATACACTGTTAGATAAAAGAAAGGATAACATAAAATTGTGTAAAAATAAAAATAAAAGATAAATAACAAGAGAAGGAAAAATGGGGATATGGGGTACTCTACATTAGAAATTTTAAATTA
Organism: Sepiola atlantica; assembly: GCA_963556195.1. Taxonomy (NCBI): domain Eukaryota; kingdom Metazoa; phylum Mollusca; class Cephalopoda; order Sepiida; family Sepiolidae; genus Sepiola; species Sepiola atlantica. The sequence goes on along the minus strand of OY744517.1, from coordinate 120,987,032 downwards.
GAATTTTAAATTTTAAAACAGTTATATACATAAATATAAAAATATAAGAAAATATTTTTAAAAATCCATAATTAAAACATGCAATCATAGAAATCTAGTTTAGGGCCACAGTCGGGATACCATACAGTTCAATCCGAAATTCGGAAGCCGAATCCATCATCGTGAAATCCAAAACCCTAAAAGTCCGTATTCTGGGTACTCTGCGGTTATGACCTATGTATTTTTGTTCTGCCCAATTTATCAGAAGTATCTTTCTACTGTGAATACAGTCCTTATATATCTCCCCTTTTTTGTTTAGGCATATAATGTTTGGGTCATTGATGGTTCGGAAAATGTTATATTTTTCAGCATCGCAAAGTGCACAGCGGCCTGATATTGGGGAATATGGTTTTCGCCTATCAATTAATTTCCAACTTATGGTAAAAGGTGTTCCCTCATCCTTTAGTTCCAATACACGAGCCCCTTAAGCTGTATAGGCTCGTATATTGGAACTAAAGGATGAGGGAACACCTTTGATGTATATCCTATTTTGCAATATATGTCCATTGCTTAAATTAATAATTAACATCATGGATATTGCATTCAGTTTGTTAGACGTTTGATTAATTCACAAACAATATTTTTCATAACGTTTTTCGTGTGTCAAAATACGTATATTGTGATTAAATGATCTGATTCCAATGTTGTATATTTATAATGGAAAATTACAATCGCCATTGTATTTATTGCTACCAACTGTGAGACGATGCTTATACAAGATTAACGCACGCTGTGGCTTCTTAATAGTTATAATGCTAATAATCATTTTTAATGAATATGTTGTAAAAACGTAAGTTGGTCTATCCTAATCAGTATCTTACTTTACAATAATTGCTCAAGACAAAGCATGAATATAACGGTGTATCTGAACGGCGACTTTATGAAGTCTACTAGCTAAACGAGTATACGAGCTGCGAGAAAACGAAACCAGAACCAAATAAGATTATTCTGAATATCATATCCAAGACTAGAGAAGCAATTAACAAACAATTTTGAGAAGCTTAGCCGTTGTAATTTCAAAATTATTAACAAGTATCAAAGATATGTGAAATAAAAACGATACTTGAAACGGGGTTAGGAAAAGGAAACTCGTTTAAAAAGTACAGTTGACATTTAGCTGTATCTTTGTTAGGAGGATATTCAGTGTTAGTGTCGCAATCGACCCACCACATTTGAGAAATTCGGTCTTGTAGTCTAAAAATATATTTATACAATAATGTTTTAACAACGAATATATTTCAGTGATACTTATTAGACCACCTTAAACATTAATTGATTCAATATTTGTAAAAGTTGGAAATTTAGTTTTTGCTTTTAACACTTTAGTAGTATACACACACTAAGTTTATACATCGTATTATTCGTCTTTCTCAGCAATGCCATATTTGATACTATTATATTATATATATATATATATATATATATATATATATATATATATATATATATATATATATATATATATATATAAATATAGGTTTCAAGCAGTGTTTAACAGTAATATTTAAAGTATGAATTAGTGGCAGCTCATTTTAGGAATTGTTTGCTGTTTTTTTATTATTATATTCTTTTAGTATTTTTTGTATTTTTTTAAAAATTACTCTATATAACTTTTCGTACATTATTTATAGGAACACATCCAAATAGAGGGAAATATGG
>OY744517.1:120965334-120975334 GCA_963556195.1 Sepiola atlantica | reverse complement strand
TTTTAAACTGAACCCTATAATGTTAGCCATTTGTGTATTACTTCCTGAGTGGCAGTCTTCCTAAGGTAGAAGAGTCATCCATCCAACAAACGATTATAACTAAGATAAACATAACTTGAACTCGGACACGCTAGGGGAAATAAAACGAATGAAGCCCCGTGGATGAAATTAAGGTTGAGTTGGAAATGTTGTACAATTACCAGCGATAGATTAGATATATAGATACTTTAGTTTAGCTTAATAGGTTTTTAAGTTCGAAAATGAGTACTTACAAAAACGTTGTAAATATAACACAAAGTTGAGAAAGGTAGTCCGAATAACCTACTAGTAATTTGATGTTGCTCGTATAACTTCTCACCGAGCACAGGAATACTTGCTCTCCTGATATATACCTACTTCTTCCAGGAATCGCTTTCTATCTTAATTTATATGTTTAGTTTATATCAATGAATGTTTCCTATTTTAGTGAAAAGAAGAAAGAGAGAGCCGAATTCCTTTGCAAAGGTTTTATTCACAAAAGTAAAACACGTAATAAAGTTAAGTGACGTAGCATTTATAGTCAACGCCTGACGGAATAGTTCATTCAATTGGAGGAGGGTTAAGAATATTATACTTTCCCCATCACCTTTTTTTTTTTACCTTTTTTATTTCTTATTTTTAACCTTCTTTTTTTTTCCTTTTTTTTAAATGAATTTCATCTTATTATTTAAACTTTTTTTTCTAATGCCTTATTTAGTAACGAAGTCCTTGTATTTCTCAGGATATTTCCGTATTCGGCCAGATCTTCGCAGTGACTCGGATGGCATTTCGCTCTCAACTGGCTCCACACGAGGTGTTTTTTCTATCTGTTCAGAATATTGTGTATTTTCTTTTTCACTTTCTGGCTTACTTACGGGTGGCATGCAAACATCCTCTGACGTGTTGTCTCCATTAATTGAGTTGGGAGCCAAATCTCCCCCGTTGACAGTAGTTTCGATGCCAGAAGGTAGTCGTACATGGGCATAATGAGGATCGATCTTCAGTAACTTAGCAGGTGTAACCGGAGGGTCATATTTACTCGACCTAATGTGATCTCTGACGTATACTTGGCCTGGTTTTGCCCACATGGGGAATAGAAGTACCAGAAGTGGATTATCGACTGTACTTAAATAGTCTATCGTGAGGGGTCGCATTCGTAGCTGTGCAGAGCAATCATCGAATTGAATGTAGAGCATCAAGTAGAATATTTTCCCAACAGGATAGTCTCATATTGCGAGAATGTGAAGTTACTTGTATGGCCTTCCATAGTGTGTCGTTTACTTTCTCAATTTGAGCATTGCCTTCCGGGTGATATCTACTCGTTTTCGAAGTCGCAATGCCTTTCCCATGTAAGTAATTTGTAGTTTCCTCTGACAGAAAATCAGTCGCTCTATCAGTGTGAATCATATCGGGCATACACAATATCGCAAATAGTTGATGCAGGCATTGTGTGACCGTTTTGCTTGTCATATCTTTACATGGAAATGCAAAGGGAAAACGAGAGTATTCGTTGATTATCGTAAGTAGATATTTGTTACCATGTGTGGACGTAGGCAGAGGCCCCTTGAAATCAATGTTTTATCGCTGAAATGGTAGTATTGTTTTTATTAGAGTTCCCTTGTTACCGGAAAAGAATTTGGGTTTTTAATACTGGCAAGACGAGCACGAATTAATTACACCTTTTATTTGGTCGAGTAAGAAAGGAAAGTGTCTTTCTTTGCAAAAATGGAACAGTCGTGTAATGCCTGGGTGGCATAATTTACAGTGTAGGTCGCGGATATCTTGTAAGGAATAAGTGAGAGCAGATATGCGGGAAAACGTATCAGCAACAGTATGTTCTCTTTCAGGACGGTAGACGATGCTAAACTTAATTCGGGCAGTTCAATGCGCCAACGACATATTTTGTGATTTTTTAATTTTTTATTTTCCTGGTATTATCAAACATGAAGCTAATACTTTTTTGGTCTGTAATTACAGTAAAGTGTTTACCAAGGAGAAAATGTCGCCACTTTCGTAGAGCTTAAACAATAGCAGCTGATTCTTTTTCTACCGCATGATGTTTCGTTTCACTAGGGCTTAGTGTCCTGGAATAGAATGCAACCGGAGGGTTTTCTTGATTAAGGGTATTGATTTACTCCTCTCCAGGAATTAGGTACAAGGCCAGTTTTTCTATTACTCCCACAAGTAAGATGTGACCCAAGGTCGGGTCGGGAAAGTGGGCTTTAAAAATTGCCTGGGCAGCCCCGTCGGCATTCCCCGGTAGGGGCGCCTCAGGCAGTAAGCAATAAACTTACTCCTCCCCAAAGAGGGGAGGCAAAGCCTGGGAGGGTGGACCTCCTAGAACTGCACAGGACAGATCAGACTCATAGACCGGCGGAAATCAAGCCCCGAAGGCCAAGACAATACCGATCTATGAAGTGCAGTATCCATCGGAACAGATACTACACTTTGATCTTAGCCAAAAGGCCGGTATTTAACGCCTCCCCACAATAGGTGTATGTGACACAAGGTCGGAAAGTGGGATTTGAAATGCCAGCGCCCGAGAAAGTGAGCGCTCTGGCCATTAAAAATTGCCTGGGCAGCCCCGTCGGCATTCCCCGGTAAGGGCGCATCAGGCAGCAAGCAATTAACTTACTCCTCTCCAAAGAGGGGAGGTAAAGCCTGGGAGGGTGGACCTCCTAGAACTGCACAGGACAGATCAGACTCATAGACCGGCGGAAATCAAGCCCCGAAGGCCAAGACAATACCGATCTATGAAGTGCAGTATCCATCGGAACAGATACTACAGCCAAAAGGCCACGCAATGCAGTTGTTACTAGCATCTGTTTCTACTATAAATTCTTTTTCTGGGTCAACCGTTACAAGCATGGCATCTTTTAAGTCGTTCTTCAGATTTATAAAAGAGTCCAATGCCACAGAAGATAATGGGAATTCTCTATTGCGGTTTAGTGCTAATATTTTCTCTGAAAAATTCTCGATAAATTTGATGTAGTAGGAGAATATCCCAATACTCCGTCTTTGTGAGTTAAGATTTAGAGGAGGTGGCATCTCAAGTAGAGGTTTAAGACGATCGTAGTTGGGTGATATCTGGTTGTTTTTGATAGTATACCCAAGTAAAGTTATCGTTGAGACTGAAACGATGCTTTTATTTATTAAGCGTGATGTTGTACTGTTAAGCAACCACATAAAATCTTTGAAGATTGTAGTCAGGCTCTTTTGGGTGTTTTCCACAGATAGTAACGTTATCTACATAGACAAATATATCTACTAATTGCTCCCTGCTGACAATGCCGTCAATGGTTTTTTGGAAGGCGCTTACTCCATTAGTAACCCCGAACGGTAGGCGAGTAAACTGGTAAATTTCACAAAATAAATGGACAGAGTACTTCGTCCCGAACGATTTGACACCAAGTCTATAGCCTTCAATGCAAAAAAAATACAAACATTGAAAGCTTACGTTCATAAATTACCTACATACGGTTAACGGCACTGAAGAACCTGGAAACACCCAAACCGACTTCTATGCTTTGATAAATAGCATATCGGCAGAGGTATTTGAAATTATTAGTGACACAAACGACTATACATCTGCCATAAGAGCTCTGGACGTGGCCTACATCAAGCCTACTAATATAGTCTACAACCGCCACAAACTCATCACCATGAAACAACAACCGGCGCAAACAGTGGATTCTTTCATGTTACAGTTGGAAAACCTTGCTAAAACATGCAATTTCCAGGCCTTGAGTGCCGAAATAAATAAAAGCCAGTATATGCGGGAGGCTTTTATTAGCGGTATCTCCTACCCCTCAATTTGACAACGACTTCTCGAGAAATACTCGCTAACTTTTCAGGAAACATACGAGATGGCAAGATCTCTTGAACAAGCAGAAAAACACTCTGCGTGTTACAACCAGGAGAAAATGATTTCCGCGCCAATAATCACTTCATGAGAAAATACAAGTCTGGCAGCGACACAAAAAAAAATATGAGGCCGAAGGAAATATGCTTTTTCTACAGGAATTCTCGTCATCCGCGTCACCTTTGTCCGGCCCGTGACTCAAAATGCAATAAGTGTTTGAAAAAAGGACACTGGGCCAAAGTCTGTAAATCTTCCGTGTCGGCAGTGTTTAATGAAGACACTGAGTTCCCTAGTCTCACGTGACTAGGAAGAAAAAAGACATTACATTTACTAAGTGTAAAATAAATGGATCCACTGTCAATGCCATGGTGGATTCTGGTAGTGTGGGGACTTTTATTAACGGCAATATTGCAAAAAATATAAACTTTATAATTATTCCCAAACAAAAAGCAATATCATTGGCCGACCCTAATATGTGTACGAAAATTATGGGAGAAACCAAAGTCGATATACCTCTAAACAATAATGTACATTCTAACGTAATAGTGGAAGTAATTAAGAATGTATTTGTCGACTTAATCATAGGGAAAGATATTCTCTCCAGACATAAGAATGTAACCTTCAAATTTGATGGACCAGATGACGAACTTATTATCGGGGCAGTCACCAGGAATAGTTTTTCTTCATCCATGAACGTTTCTCCTCCCCCATTATTTTCTCATCTTTCTACGAACACAACCCTATTGAGCACCTAGTCACGTCGCCACACAATTGCTGATAGCAAATTCATAAGAACAGAGACTGCAAAATTATCGTCATGAATGCTTGCTCACTTAATTGTTCTACTCTTCCCGTCTCTCATTCAACTTTAGGAACGTTTTCGAAGTTAATCTATACTCCTCCGCAATCTCACTTGGTCTAATAATAGCATCTCACTAGGTAATACTTAGCCAAGAAAAATCCTGGATAATTGACTTAGCGACTGTATTGGTTCTTTGCTAGATCTTTATTTATTTGTCAGACTGAGCTATGATTCGGTTTTCAAGTCAATGGAAACATTTGACCGAGCTATCGAAATTACTTAACTATTTGTACCAGATAGCAGAATCGAATCAGAAAAAACACAGCCGTATCCACAAGTTCCTCCCATCGAGATGACAATTTTCTGAGAGGACACATTTTTTTAATACCAGAACAGAAATATATTCTCAAAATAACATTCAATTAGATGAAGACTTCCAATTGTTTTTGTTGACAACAATAAGTTTATTGTTTTAACCCATATCAAAATATATTACATTTTATAAGAGATTACGGAGGTACATTGTTGTTTATGACTTTTGAATCCATATCTTCACTTACACGTACTGTGAGGTTTAAGCAAATGTAGACTCGTACCGTGGACTGCCGACGCTTCCGTTGTCAGCCTTTTTTCTCCTTTTCAAAAAGTTATTTTACGAAAAGCTGAATCACTCCTACCCACATGTTAAACACACCTCATGTCTAATTTTGCATAAAGGGGAAAAAGTAACGTACATTGCAAATCATCCACGAACACTTGCTTTTATTCAACCCCCTACTTTATACTTCTCAACCACAACCCCTTTTCTTCTCCACCCCCTCGTCCCATGATCACCATAACCACTATTATTCTCCTTATTCTCCCCCTCCTCTTTTTCTTCCAGAAACACTTGTAATTTATTGATTTTTGATTCGCGCCTATTACGATCCGTTCCGCACATCGAACACAAGTGTCCATTGCCTCAAATAATTAACGATAAATCGATTGACTGAAACACACAGACAGACAATGAGAATATGCTTACGCTCACTTCGTACAATGGTCCACTGATGCTGTAACTAATTTAATGATAGTAATTTTATTTTCAGAAATTAAAAAAATAAAATTGCAAATGAACGAGAACAAGAAATATAATGTTAAGAAAACCATCAAGGCCAGAAAATAATAATCGAATTCATTCAATTAATGTATTCCATTTTTGTCCATATGTTCGTCGCTCTATCCCATTCCCCCTCTTACACTCTCTCCTTCCATGACCCAATCTCTCTCTTTCTCGTTAACATTCAGGTATATGTCATTGGTTTCATCGATACTGTCGACTATCGCGAATGCAAATACTATGCTAGTGTTTTTATTCAATTACACATTCATACCGTTAAGAAAGATGCACATCTTTACTTCGTTCTCATCGCACATATGCATAACATATATATTTCTGTTGAGATCACAACCCATTCTACCAATTTACATGTCTGTTTCATATAACATAACGCATATCTCAAAAAGCGCCAGCTTTTACATGTAAATGGCGACACTAATAAAGCATCTATATAATTTCAATAAAGTACTTATCTGAAAGAAAAATGGAACGTCTCAAAATGTTTGCCTAATGCAGTTATAAGTTTACAGTTATTCAAGTTAAGATACTGTTACAAACTTTCAAAACACTAGAAACAACTCAATTGCGTGTGTTGAGAAAGCGTTTATTTTTATGAAAAAAACATAGTGTTCAAGATAACTATGGATTGACAAGTGTTATTCGAACTCTGTATACTCATAAGAACAATACTTTAAGTGGTGGTATGCTGATTTTAACATTGCTGTACAAAAACACATGATGCCAATTGCTCATATCCTCAATATTCGTTAGTAGTCCCAGACACCATATAACTGTCTACTAATTTTTTGACCGATCTTAAACTGAAAATATGTGAGCAAGCAAAGGCAGTTTATTCACAATTTTTCATGCGATACCTGTGTCAAGATGTGGTGCCGAGTTTACTAACAGTCAATCAAAAACAACAACATGTAAACGATGAAACACGTTGTTTTCCGACCGTTTCAATTTTTTTTTAAAGCGTAGCGTCAATATGTGAAAACAGATGCACCACTTTACTCCGATCTAAAATAAGCAAACGCAAAGACACAAAAATCACCGGTAAAGATTGTGTCCTTCCTTATTTCAAATGAGCAGGATAATTTCTTAAGGAATTACCTGAATATCGTAAGAATCGTCAACAGTGTATAGTACATAGCATTATTGGTGCATTTAAAAAAAGGAACACATCGCAAGAAACATGGTCACAAATGCAGAAGAAATAAGTAGCTGTTTACCAAAATAATTCCCTGTGTCACAAATCGATCGAAATTATGACATACCTACATTAATTGCAGTCCTAATTGATTCCGCAGTAAATTTAATCCCCCAACATGGCCTCAGCGACTACTGGCTGTTAAGATATTTCAACAGAATTCTGTAAAAAAAAAGTAATTTGACTCTAATGAGAAGTAATATCGGAAACTGAGGATAAATATCACTCGTCCAAAAAAATGCATCGCATCGTTACAGAAGCGTTTTTAGAACGACACTATGTTAATGAATGAAGTCGAATTTTGCCAAACCGTCGTTAGATGTATTAGTATTATTTCTGATGATTCTTATTTACAGTAAGTGTATGCTACACATTTGTTTGTTATAAACTTTTTCTTAGATGAAACGTTCGTTAAAATATGATAGATATCACGGTCGTAATACTTCAGATTTTTTATCTTTGAAGTTTTCGTATTTCATTATTTACAACACAAGGTTCTAAAAGACTATTTCACAAGAGTTGTAAATTACCGTGTAAAGAGTCTAATGTACATATTCATTTTAAAATGCGCATGCTAGGTACAATAAATATATCAGTGGTTTCTTTTCTAAGGCAACTAATTAGTGTTTGCCCATGGGCATTGTAATTCAAATATACATCTTTAACTGGATTACTGAGATAAACCCACATTTAATAAACAACTCATCCAACGGGCTCGACATTTTTTTAATGGAATGATCTAACTTCGGCAAGATTAATGCATTCCATGCCTTTAACAATCCGAGATAATAAGGAACACATTCACAGGTAATTCATTGAAGTAAGTACTTACTAGTAACTGTACTGTTTAATATAAGGGATTGACATAAGGGTCTATGTCGCTATGAATAGGATACGGCGTACTTCAGGTCCGCTTCAGTTGAAATCTTAAGATAACTGCCTCAAGCGTGAGTGAGACGGAGGCAAAATATATGTGATCCAAGTGTTTTCATCAATTAATAGATCCAATCATTACGCTTCGGCGTATTAAAGTTAGCTTACATGGACAGAAAATAATGCATCTAAATACAACTGCTACAGAAGTTATTTTTTGTTTACACGTAGGTAATAATCCTACAAAACTAGCTGCATAAACTCAACGTTGTCGTGAATGTAGTTAATTTTAATTTTTATTATTGCACAGTATTATAGAGAATAACGCAATAAATATTCATATCTTTATATCCTTCAATTGAATTCATCGTGTCTCTATTCAGTTTCCATGGTGTATTTCAGTTAAACTGACGAGAGTCAACCATGAAACAAAAGTTAAAAAAAAGAATGTCCTCGATAGTGAACATAAAATGAACGTTCATCCCACTTTCCAAATATAAAACGTGCCTGTCCTTCACTATCTAAAAAAAAACGCCATTGGAGTTCCTCTCTCGGGTAAGAGTTTGTTCTTTAAGGGGAACAAATATGCAAAATTTCGTCATTTAAAACTTAGCTAAGTTAAAATTTTACTTTTCCTGCTTTTTGTTTTTAAAGTACTGTTTACTTTTATGTAAATCGTTGTTTCAGTCATATCTTGTTTCTTTTACACGTTTTCTATGTTATCTAATGTTAGACAGATTTATATTTGTCTACCGGGCCGTAACCATTGATAAAATGAAAAGACAAAACCGGATTCGAACCTGTGGCCTGGTAGATAGATCATCTTAAACTAGAGCCGGTTTAATTACTTGCCCACGTTGCCTTCGCGTTACTCGAAAGAAGAACGTGTACAAATAAGCCAACACTATTTTGTTATGGTATTACTTAAGTAAAATGCAATGCTATATACTAAATATTATCGTTTATAATATACTTCATTGTTTACTGTTCAGCATATATATTGTATTATAATTGCGATTAAATGCAAGTTAACATGTAACCGAACTTACGTCCCTATCTACCTCAACAGTTGACTATAGTTTACCTGTTTTCTTAAGACAATTATATTTTAAACACTATCTTATTTTAGTTATACTATTGACTTTAACTACATAACTTTTATAAGTGTATTTTAGACGTATGGGGAAATCGTAGTTTATAGTGTGAATTAAATTTACACCTATTATCTATTCATAATTCTTTGGTTTTACATTTATACATATTTAAACTCATTTGGTTGATAAATCTTAAAGTAAATCAATAATAATGACTGTCATTTTATTATCAATGTTCTTACTCATACAATTCATTTAAGTATAGTTTCAAATTGAATTAAATGCAGCAACAATGTCATACATCCAATACTTTACGTAATCGGAGCGTAATAATTAAAAAAAATGTTACATATTACATTTTGATCTGATTAATCTTAAAACGTGTACAACTTAATGAATATATGCGATATTTGTATCGATCTATTCTAACTATATTAACATCAACCCAGTAATGCTTATTTAATTGGAATGATTTAGAAATATTTTGAAATACGTTTTAATATATAGTAAGCTCCAAACTTCCTCAAACAATTTTCGATATTGCTCATTTGCATATATTTATTGTTTTATATTTTCTAATGCATTACTATTTTGTAAAATACATTTATAATTAGTATTTTCTAATTTTCTTTTACATACGCAATCGTTGTATCGTTATTACTATTATAAAAACTATTAATAACACCAATTACAGAGATTTTATTATAAAATGGATAGCGTTTAAAAACCTTTTTACGCATTTAAATTTCAAGAGAGGTAATTTGCATTAAAATTTCTATCTAAATATCAAATGTTACTAAGATGTGGAGCACAACTCCTACACTTTGATCGTAGCTACAAACTAAGGAACTACACCACATATGTTTTGTGACTAGGCATGTTTACATCAGAAAACAAAAGAAAACCACTCGATTTAATAATATCAATTTGATGAGGTGGATATGGTAGTATCGGTTCTATTATCATAAGCCAGTCCTCTTGCTATGGAATAAATAGTAAACGCTCAAGATTTTTCCTTAAAATAATAAATATACAGAGT
>OY744517.1:120945334-120960334 GCA_963556195.1 Sepiola atlantica | reverse complement strand
TGTTAGAAATTATTAAGATGATTAGATGTTAGAAATAATTAAGAAGATTAGATGTTAGAAATAATTAAGATGATTAGATGTTAGAAATAATTAAGATGATTAGATGTTAGAAATAATTAAGATGATTAGATGTTAGAAATAATTAAGATGATTAGATGTTAGAAATAATTAAGATGATTAGATGTTAGAAATAATTAGTCAATTCAATTCTTTGGAGTTAACTGATGCTCAGTATTTTCTGAAAAAGTCTCACCCTATTCAAGACAAGTAGGTGTTGTTGAAACCAAATATTTAAATTGCTGTGGACAACTAATAGGAGTTAATATTAAATCTTGTTTTCAAAAGTGTACAATAGAATCGAACATATATAGACGCGCCACTTGTGAACAGAAATATAGAAAGTTCAGAGACGCGCCTCTGTCGTACAAAATAATCGAAAATTTAATCGAAAGTTTCCGGACGCGCTTCTGGTGTACACAAATCGAAAGTTTACAGACATTCTTCTTGTATAGGAAAACATCGAAAGTTTACGGACGCGACTCTAGTGTACAAAAAAATAAAACATTTACGACCACGCTGGCCTTTTGGCTAAGATCAAAGTGTAGTATATGTTCCGAAGGATACTGCACCCCATACTGGTATTGTCTTGGCCTTCGGGCTTGATTTACGCCGGTCAATGGGTATGTCCTGTGCAGTTCTGGGAGGCCCACCTTCCCAGGCTTTGCCTCCCCTCTTTGTGAAGGAGTAAGTTTATTGCTTACTGCCTGAGGCGCCCCTACCGGGGAATGCCAACGGGGCAGCCCAGGCTATTTTTAAACCCCACTTTCCCAACCCGACCTTGGGTAACATCTTACTTGTGGGAGTAAGATAAAAACTGGCTTTGTGCATAACTCCTGGAGAGGAGTGAATCAATACTGTTGTACAAAATAATCGAATGTTTACAGAGACGTTTCAAGTGTATAAAATAATCGAAAGTTGATGGACGCGTTTCTGGTGTAAAAAATCGAACGTTTACGGACGCCTTTTCTGGTGTACACAAAAATCCAAATTCTATGGACGCGCCTCAGTTGTACAAAATCGAAATATCAGAGACGAACCTCTATTGTACAAAATAATCGAAAGTTTAATCGAATATTTCCGGACGCGCCTCTGATGTACAAACAGTACCATTAGTTTCCGGACGCGCCTCTGGTGTACAAAATAATCGTATGGTTACGGACGCGTCACTAATGTACAAAAAAGAATCGACATTTTATAGCCGTGCCTCTGTTGTACAAAAGAATCGAAAGCTTAATCGAAAGTTTACGGACGCGTTTCTGGTGTACAAAATAATCGAAAAGTTACAGACGCGTAACGGGGCACAAAAAAGAATCAAAAGGCTACGGACGCGCCTCTCGTGTACAAAAAAGGATCAACATTTTATAGACGCGCCTCTGTTGTACAAAAGAATCGAAAGTGTAATCGAAAGTTTTCGGACGTGTCTCTGGTGTACCAAAGAATCGAAAGTTACCATCTTTAACATATCTAATAGTCCATATATTTAACAGCCACTTTTTCATTAATAAAGAGAATGTTCACTGTTTTTTTGTCTTTTTTTCTTCTAAAAGTGTTGCTTCAGTTTGCAATTTGGCCTATTTTTCGTAAAAAATTGGGCTTCAAAAGATAATTATTACTTTTTAAAAAATATTCTAGGAATCACACAACTCGGTTTCTATGGCCCCAATCTTTTAATACTCACTTATTTCGAATCAGCTCATCGAGTCCTATCTCTGTATTATTTCATGATTGAATTATATTCATAATTTTTAAGCTTACGTCGAGTTAAAAAGCATGAGGAGCGTTACTCAATAGGCATTTTTGTCGGTTTAAGGTGCTCAACTCTTCCATATCTTAAACTTCTTTCGAGATATCGATATTTTTTAGATTCCTTGTGCTGTTTTCCAACTTTTGGTATAGAAATATGAATATTTGTTTTAAATAAAAAAGTTATGGTGATGAAAAAGCAATGGGGTGTAATCTTACACATAGATTACCACACATATTGTGAATAACTTTTTTTCTACTTGACCAAATTTTAATTGTTTATGTTCAGAAAAGGCTTGGAACAAGTGAATTTTAATGCAATACACCGCATTAAGTTTGGATGAAAACTGAATTAATCACAAGCCTAAGAATCGGTCATGATGGGGTAACTGTTGAGCTCAAGCATAGTGTGTGAATAATATATATATATATATATATATATATATATATACTGATCAGGTATGCATTCATCCTAATTTATATCAGAAATTAGATGTCATATCTGTAACAAATAAATTAAATAATCTTAGAAGAATTTCTAAGTATACATGAAAATGCTACTATTCATAAGCGGTATTTTCCTGATGCGTCCGCTGGTCTTGATTGTAATTATCTTATAATTGAAGGATTGCGGTGTCAACTGCTGACCTATGAAATCCGATGTAATTCAACGTCACCATTGTATATCTATATTTCCTTTGGGGTTGGGTTACTGAATACTCGCGTCTAGTTAAAAAGCTATCATGAGTGAACATAGATATAACATATATCGTCCCTTGAAAATTATATAAACAGTTAAAATAACAAGGAACTCCATCACATGATAAGATATGTGCAAATGCGTCTGAGGCAGAATGATAACAGTCTCTCATCATCCTTAGATTCCGTTTCCAACAAACGGTGTAATAGATAACAACGATGTTTATATATGCCAAAATATAAAAACAGCGATTATTACATCAAAAGCTCGGCACTCTACTACATCTGTAATGAGATGGCCCCACGAAAAGAATGTATTCATGAGAACTCCCAATGTGTGAAACGCACTACCATGCTTCCTTATATACTACATTATGGTCATTGTCAAATCCAATGTCAGCAACAACGTGTCATTAACCGTATGCATAATTAATCATTGTTTATTCCACTAATTATTTTTAATCAACTTATAATATTCACCATTTAACTAACAGCTTGTATACCGTTATCCTCGATCAGCTACTGGCCAAACTATGTGGTTATTAACTAGTAACAACACCCACCAGTCTGATACTTTTGCATAGTATTAATAAAGGTGATGATATTCATAAAGCATCATGCAAGGTATCTTACATAACCGGGAATGGTATTGTAATGGTAGAAAAACGTTGTATTGTTCTTATGTAATACGGGAAGTTTCTGAGACATTACCATATCTATTATTAACGGAGATTTTCATATCTGTAGCTGAAACTATTCTTTTACTTCTATGCATTCCACTATTACACTTTCAATGCTTAATTCGTTTTACTATATAGACGCATGTACTGTATTTCAATGCTTTATTCAAAGAGGAAAGTGCGGTATCTGTTCTGTTGTTATGAGCCCGTCCTTCGAAGCATTACCTCATCTTTGGAGGGATTTGTGTAGTATTTGCCCTGTTTTCATAAGACAAACACTTAACTATCACCACCTCCTTTAAAGGTTTAGTGTACTACTTGTTCTGCTGTCACGAGACCAACCTCTCATTCATAACCTTCTCCTTTTAAGAGTAAAATAGTATAGGTTCGCTTGTCACGAGACAACCGTCGCATACAGTAGCTCCTTTGTTTTAGAAAGGAAGCAGGTATATATGTATGTTTAGATGTTTGTGTGTATAAGAATCATACATAAACTTATTAACGGGTCATTAAACTTTTTAAAATACCGCTACTACTGATAATGGGTGGTAAGGTTAGCTATATTTAGTTTTAGTTAATAACGACGTCGAAGTCACACGTAATTTTACCAATTCCTCGTAATCATGAATTAATAAATAATACAGAGGTTCTAGTTTCTTGGTAATATTTTAAAGGATATTTGTAGGTATTAATATAGGAACAACCTTCAATTCGAAAATACAAATATTTCAGATTTTTATTATATCCATAGTTATTACCCACTAATGAAGCCTATTCTCAACAAGCACATCCATATTACCTTTTATATCTTTAATAACAGTTAGTTCTTTAATCACGTTCATTCTCTCTTGCTTATTTAGTGGCTGTCAGAATTGCAAGAGACATCAAGCATTTTACATCGGATAATTTAACCCCGATATTGATATAACTTATCATAATTAGGATATCGATGCTATAATTGAGTGTTTTAAGTCACAATGACATGAAACGAGAAGAAATTCAGCTGTTAAGACATTGGACTGCTTTATTGAACGGTTGTCACAGTTATCCCTCAAGTTAGAAAACTAAACATTAAGATCCGATACTTGTATCAACGTGTCTCTCGATGAAAGAACTTTTAACCTACTATTATTTGTTCATAATACGTTGTTGATTAATTTGAATTAACACTCTTTACTTCCAACATATAAACAAGTGTTTAAACGACCTGTATAGAGATCAGAATAATATTTATTTCATACAGGACACAACACTACGTAAACAGCACCAATATCAAGCGCCATAACCACTGGCAATACAACAGACAAACAAAACAGACACACATATATGTACTGTTATATTGTTAGTCAGCTATGTCTCCGTGTACATCTGACTAAATGAATATGCTAATAACTCTCACAAATAAAGATCAATATTATTTATTTGTAGATAAATAAAAAGAAATTCCTCCAATACCAAAGAAGTTTGCGAGTAGAAATTAACTTTTTTTCATCCCCAGGACGAACCCATTCCAGCTGTAAGAGGGGGCGAGGAAACAAATAGCAAATAAGGACACCCCCGTCTCTTTAAGTGTATTCGGAAAAAATCTCTTACCCTAAAGCAAAAGTAAACGGTTAGGGTTTTTTTCGGACATCTGAAATAATAATAAAATGTATCTATTAAATAATATTCTCCAAATTATATTGTTATATATATATATATATATATATATATATATATATATATATATATATATATATATATTAGTGCAAACCTTGGCTAACTATACTGTTTGGGTAATTTTGAGTGAAGATGTACACTAGAAAATATATAAATACATATTGAAAATGACCATGAAACAGAATTAATAGTACACCGATATGCTATTTTCACTGTTGGTTTAGTAATTTTAGACTTGGATAGTTCTACGCCGAGCTAAAGCTACTAGCACATTAAATGTGAGTTGAGACCTCAATAAATATGGATATTATGATTTTCGTAAATATATACTTGGACACACGCCCTAGAAAATATTTTAATATAACATTTTTCGTTATAACGTAAAACAATGTTCTGTTCTGTTTATTTTTACTAATGAGTAACCACTTATTAAGGCCGAAAGGCGATTCGAGGATAAACGGCAATGTATTTGTCAAGTGGATGGTAAGATCACACTATGACTATTGCAGACGATACTTTAAACTTTGTAGAATTTTATTATTTAAAACCACGAATCAAAACTAATTTGTTAACATTGGACTTGAAATCGACACTTTTGTAGTCGGTTAGGAAATAGGCCTACTGTATTGTGTTTCTACAGACGAGTAGTTGTTGGAGAGAGAAATTGTTCATTGAAGTTCGGTTAAGTTTTATGTACACAGAATGAAAGTTAGAGATCAACACGTTTAATTATCATGGACTAAAAACGCTGAAAAAGATAACCAAAATAATTGAAATAAAATGATGAAATTGAAAAAACAGATGGCATGAAAAAGGCGAACACTCAGTAGCCAATATTTTATAAATTTGGAAAACTATAAATTTAACTATTACCCCATGGGCATGTATGAAATGACAATGCAATGTAAGATCAGCAAAAGAAAAATACAATTTCAATAACCAGTGTGACCAACTGATACAACTATTATTTAATATCAAACGTGACAAACAAATACACGTGACATTTCGGAAATAAGGATGACAGACCGTCAAACTGTCTATTTTTTTATATCAGGCATGACGTACCGACGAATATGATAAAAGCCACCCTCGTATAGACATATTATTTCAAACTTTGTCATGATAGATCAGCACAATTGTATTTTAAATATATGCGTAACACACCGCCGAAACAGGCTATTGGTGTAAGTTAATCATTGAGGACCATTGTGCCAATTTCAAATTAAAACGTGACAAACCGATCGACGTATGTTACAACACATCACACCGGTAAATAGTTTTTCTCTTTACATTATTTGATAAATATTAGTTGATATTTGGCGAATCAGATGGCATGAATATCGCGGCATTATGCCGTAAACGGAACAAACCATCCGAACTTTTTTATTATTTCTAGAAAGAAAAATTAATATAATCTTATCATGTGTAAACATATATGTTAAAAAAGACAATTGATAAGTTGCAGTCATTAACGAAAATTGTAAAAGTCACAGGTTTCCTATAATGACCTTTCCCATCTTCCACGCATTTATTTAAATTAATTGACGAATTCGTAATACCCTAAGTCATAATATATATTCCTTCGGTCATTAGTTCATGTTCCTTTTTTTATCGGTACACTTTACGCTCGAAAATTATTAATAAACGTTCAATGTGTCCATTTAAGTATAGGATTACATATTAATGGCAGTAACCTATAATGCACTGCCTTGGTAAGTAACTATATAAGGAAAGTATAAGGTATGTATTGGAACGAAAAACGGTGATACTCATTATACCGGTGTCTTCACATAAGTTTTCAGAACGTTGTTTCATAATGACTGTGGCTTTTTTGAAAACTCCAGCTCAAGATTTTTCTACGGGGTTGAATTTCAGTTGATTTCATATGAATGGTTTATTGTAGAAAGTTCATTAGGCTTTAATATAAGAGTTTTCTTTTCTTTTAGATAAGTTGTCTTTTAAGACAGATAAACTACACATAACAACTATTAGTATTATTTATTTATTTACTTATATATATATATATATATATATATATATATATATATATATATATATATATATATATACATAAATAACATAAAATAAAAACATCGTTATTGTAATATAATATGAACCTGGCTTATATATATATATATATATATATATATATATATATAGACTTGGAAGTGTCTCAACCATTAAAACTATATTAAATAAAACAAAAAAAAAACCTTACGTCCAAGTCGTTCAGTGGAAAATCGCTCATGTAAGTCCATTTAACTTTTACAGTTATTATATTAGTTTGCTTCTAACATTATTTAAGGGATCATCAGTTTTTTACCATGAAAAACTGTTTCGGGAATTTAATATATATATATATATACCGTAAGGTATTATGTAAGTAGACACCGCACCCCCAATAATTTAAATATGTTTAACTTTTGTGCTTCATTCATCGAGGACAAGTCCTCATTGCCGTGCACAGAAGTCATGTGTATGTATATATATATAACACCTGTTTACACAGAAATAAATTTACCATAGGATGATATATAATAAATAAAATGAATAAATAAATAAAAAACTTAATTAGTTAAAATTTAAAACCTAAAATGGAAATACAAGAAACCACGTGTTAAAATAAATTCGCCCACTGCATTGACAAAACAAAGGAAACAGGATATAGGAAAATCCATTGTTAACAAAAATAGAAGCGTCACCAACAATGCCTTTGGTCGAGGGAAGCCCAACGATTGGCTGAGGGAACAACAAAGAATCTGATTGGTTAACTAGCAAGCCATCTATATAAAAACACCTGACAAAAATAACTCCATGCATTTAGCCTGACGATTCCCCCCCCCGGGGATGAAACACGGGAGTCTCTGTGTAGCTTGATTGCTATATATATTTTCATTGCTTACTACCTAGCTCTACTTACGTATCGAGCACTGTTGAAGTAAATACTGAAAACTGACACATAAAAAATTATATCTCCTTATAATATTTTATATGGAGACATGAAGTACTAATATATATATATATATATATATATATATATATATATATATATATATATATACATATATATGTATAATTATACAATTGAGGAATATATAGTTCAACGTGATGAACATTAAAATTGTTCATATTGTAACAGTATGGGTGCGACAAAACTCGGGTTTCGGCGATATCGTGAACGCACACGAAATAAAATACGTTAGTGGTCAATTTTTATTGTTCAAGGCCGCGATCTTGTAGGTGGCTAAGACAAAGGAGATAATATATTTAAGAGTGACACGGTTTTACGAAATCTTTGACGACAAATCATTGGTTTCACGGCATGGGAAGGTTTATGGCAAGAAAGTTGACAAGTTGGGTACTCGGAAAGAAGGCGGTAAGTTAGGGATCGAACCTCTTAGACAGCGGATCGGACCGGAAAGCGACGAGACAACAACTGAAATACATATTTTCGCACTGACGATATTACACCCCTCCCAAACTCAACTAAGTTATAGAACAATTTGACTTTTGTTATTTTATCGTAGTGCAAACACAAGGCAGATCATATGACCATAATATGTTTATTAACGTTTCGTCTTTATTCATTTCATTTTCATTTGTTATATTGAATAAAGGCTTTAAATAAAAAAGAACATCTCAATGAACATATACACAATTTTAGGTGTTCTTTTTTCATTCATATATATATATATATACATATATATATATATATCTTAAAATATATATTTGTTTGATAAAAGTTAAAATTATTCACTTTGCTCAAGCCAATTTCTTTTGCAAACACTATCCACAAATGTTTAGACTGATATATTCTGTGATAATATAGTTATTGCATACATCTTACATAGGTTCTACTCGTATAGGCTGGCTCACGTTTGTAATGTCGATCCCCAAGAGTGCACTTGAAGGTTACAATGAGGTCTGATAAGAATGCCTATGTTTTAAAACCCGCAATGCATACCTCATTTTGACGTACACACATTAACCGTGTGTCTATACTCTTAGACGTTAGACAGATTGATGGAGAAATAGATAGATCGATTAGAATGAAGAAAAAAGAAATGAAATTTGCAACGGGTAGGGGAATAACTGTTCGGTAGGTGCGTATAAGATTAGAAAAAAACGGCGTGAATGCTAACCATCTCATCCGACCTGTACCGTCTGCCGGCTGCCATTACAACAGACGCCATCAAAACCGGCCTGCATATTTCTATAAAACGCTGAGGATTTTATGGTGACGCGAATGTAATGGTCGGGCAACCTCACACAACAGACAGGTCAGCCATAGCATAAATGTCAAATTGCTGCTCGGATTATTTACCTTTTTTTTCAGTTCTTTCTTTCTTTTTTTTCATTCATTTTCCGTTTTAGTATTCCTGTCTTACCATTTTTCATTCCTGTTAAGCGCCATCGATTTCCATTCTTCTGTTTTTAATTCTCGATATTTTCTAAGTGGTGTTATTGATTTGTGTTACTTTAGGAGATTGTCTCGGCTAGTTCATGTTTATTTTCTTTCTTTCACTTCTGCTTTAATTTCCTTTTTCTGTCTCTGGGTTTCAAAGCATATTAATATGGAGAATATTTTCCGCCGAGAAATTCATACCGGAAAGTAGACAAATGTCATTTTATATAATGTTTCTATTTAGCCGTGTGGCATGCATCTGTTAAAATATTACATATGCTGCACCGGCTTCTTGTCATCTTTTTCTAAGTTGTTTTCTATCGAAAAATATTGCTCAATATGACAAATAATTCTATACACTAGCAACATATGCTGAAAATAAAACGTATTTGTTTCTGAAACTAGCTCGCCTACCGTCATCTTTTTTATTATTTTTTTAGTATTTGATGAGCAGGACTGCTGATACGATCAATAACATAATGGCGTTTACTTTCCATATTAAAACCTTACAAAATGGAAAATATTTTGCGAAGCGTCTGTTAAAACTACAATTGATTTGGTTTCACGTCCTCACTTTTACACGTCTCTATTACATGAAATATTGCTTGAACAAAGCACGGTGTCTGTGACCACGCTCGTATGTGACGTAACCCACATGAGATTTTTGTATAACCATCATTTCATAATTCAACGTATTGAACAACCAATTTCGTAATAATCAATTGTATTTAAATGCATTCGTACTATGTTTAAGATGGTTGTATGCTGTTAAAAGAAGGCATGTGAACAGTCACCGGGAGAAAGTGAGCCGTGTATGTTATGTTCCAATGGTATCAGAACGACTTTGTCCATAAGGGCATGCAACTGCAGTATACGACCTTATCTGTGTCTGCTACGGGGATCAACCATGTAAAGTATTCACTAAATAATTTATTGCCCGTTAATTCTGATCCTTTTCCCGGCGTTAGCTAGTTTTCCTCGTCTTTGTTAACAAAAGCATATTTTCTTTAACCACTTCTTCCACTATATTAAAGTCTTAAAGGAGCACTGCTTTTTCAAGGAATTTCTACACCGACAAACTGCTGATGAGTATAAATAGAAAAACGCTTCATAAACCCAAACAAATAATATTATATAAGTAACATTACACGGATTTTAAAGAACCTAAACTGCCATGGTTATTATGTAACTAAACATCCAATCATCTATAGAGGTGGCAGTAGCATTTGCTAAGAGAGAGAAAGAGAGCCCCGTTAACACTTTCACTTGAAGGGAAATTGTTGTCACCCAGACTCCAAGAAATAATAATTGTTTTTGCCAATGATCAATCATTGTGATAATTACTAGGGAATAAATAATAATGAAAATATGACCCAGATAATACGGAGAACCACGGCCCACAATACATAAGTTGAACTAGCAGAAATCTGTGTTAAAATAAGAAAATAAGTATACTAATGCAATCGAACAGAAAATGTGAGGTTACATACATAAACAAATCTCATAATTTGTACTTCATCTTCTACACATTAAACCGGCATAGTTATGTACGGCGTGAAATGTTCGTGTAGGGTCAAATTAGATGAGAGAAAAACTCATTACGACCTCAGCATGAAGAGCACCGGACGTACTGGGATCATAGGTATGCTTATTGCTACTAAAATTTCAGAAATCAAGGATAAAGAGCTAATGAGAATAAACGGGCACATAAAGAAGCGGGTTATACTGGAAATGAAGGGTAGCTTGCCATCATTCAAACTTTAGGAAACACAATTTGTTGTTTCTGGTGATTGACCACAGATGATGACTCGTGTTAGCACTCCAATGCAGGAGAAATCACACAAATAGTTATATCAAACAATTTTACTTGCGTTGTTGTACCTATCTATTACTAATACAGCCTAGCAAAAATATCCTCCCTACGGTCATATATTGTAGCTAGAATACCTGTCCTTTCCTCCTGTGACTGAAGAGTTCCACTGTCAACCGACGGTTTCCATGGAGTGTTTAAGTGAGTTAATTTGAAAGACTTTCCTAAGTTCACTCAGGTAGCTCAGTCAATAATGACTAACAATCCCTTAAATTCGCAGTTTGTTATAAATTATGAAACATTGATCCATTGTCCTTTCTATAAACCTTACCTTTTTTGGCTAATCCGTTCTGATAGTTTGGTAGAACATACCATTTTCCAACAATTGGTGACATTTATTGGATATGTTTCTACGAGTATTTTGGTTACTTTCCGATTTTTGAGCTCATCGTGCAGGGCTCATGATTAGTTATTTTGTGTTTCGTTCTAACTTAACAGAATAGACACAAGGTTTGCTTTGTAGAACAAACACGTTTTAAAATAAGTTAAACTATAAATAAATTATTTATGTAGGTAGAAGAGTAACTTATGTATTTCGTAACATTTGTGGGTTTTTTTGTTTTTCACCACTTTTTTGCTTTGTAAGGAGTTTAAAAAATTACCAATTTTCTAACGTTTTGTAAAATGTATTTCTTATTTGTTGTGTGTTTCCACCACTTTTTGATTGTTAACTATACTTAAGAATTGCCCTACCGTCTATTCTTCTATTCATCAAATTATAAGATTTACGTTAAAATTCGTGCATTACGCCATCTGACGATCGTAACATTTCGTGAAACCGTTGTTATGTCATGTTTAAAAAACGACAGTAGCAATTTAGTCGGTTCGCAGCAAATGTGGACCGTCTGCTAATTTCCAAATTCACAAATGAGTAAGTAAACCCAGATAAATTGTTTTGGACTTATTTACATTTAGCTTAAATTATTTTAAAGGAAATACAATTGAGAAATTAGTCAAAAAAATCCATTTCGGTTTACTTACATATTTGTGCAGTCGGAAAAAATTAGAAATTAGTACACGATTCATTATCCGCCATGTCCCTAAAGAAGACTTAATGCCTGGACCAATAGCTCCTGAAATTGAACTCGGGGTGTTTTTGCATCGTAGACAATTTGAGCTCGAAACGTAATATACGTTGGCCACGGGTGGGAACAAGTGGGGTTCTTGTCGGGCCTTGCAAACTGACAACAAACAAGGCGGTATATTTTTCAGTAGAAGGACAAATGCAGACTGGACAAAAGCAAACCGGACATACACCCACAGGACAAAAGCCAACAACAATAATTAAAACAAAGACAAAAACCCACCAATATAAAGTTAAAAAAGAAGATTATTACGATTTCTTTACAATTATCAATAACTATGATATATTTGTCTTTACAAATGTTTACTCCATTTTAAAATATTTTACCGGTACTTTGTAATTATTGCATTCTTTTGAAGATGACATCATTAAAAAACACGCACCCATTTATCAACTAAGCCGGATGGTAAAACGAAAAATACATTTAAACAAATATGTATTGTATTACTACTCGTTCCCAGAAAGAAAACAAGACCATTATTTTAGAATGCAAATTAAGGAATCAGTTTTGCATATAATGTAAACAGAAAATAATCCACCATTCCCGGAGTATTCTAACATTTTAGGGTATTAACCAATTATTTTTGGCGATAGGAGTAGATTCTATGCATTGCTTTTTTCTACATTTTTGAAGCGATTACATGTCGGACTTATATATTACGGTCGGACTTGGTATTTACAAAGTAAAATACCTACTAAAATTCAAAGCTAATTTCTGGTGGCCAACTGGTAAGTCTCTTGACTGCAAATAAGTTGCGACTTGTGATCGGAATCTGCGCCCGTCGACCGTCAGGAATTAGCTTCCTACACTGAAAATTGCGTAAGAATAGAACATCGATGTATGTAGATAATAAATAATACATATTTATTCATAAATATTATTATATAACCCCCTTTACTAAGGCTGGGTACTCTGAGTGAATTTAATAACAAGCAGGACTACTACTATCATTGCAAGATCCAACACGATTTGTTGCTGTTGTTAATCACTCTGCGCCGCTTGCTGTGGATACTGACCGCCTTGGCATTTATGAAGTTTAATTCCTCTTAAAGTTCAAAGCTAAGTTTTGGTGGCCAACTGGTAACTCGCTTGACTGCGAATCAGTGGCGATTTGTGATCGGAGTTCGTGCCCGTCGAGAATTTGCTTCCTGCTCTGAAGATTGCGTAATCATGAAACATCGATGTTTGTAGGTAATAAATAGTTGATATTTATTTATAAATATTATTATTAATATATATATATATATATATATATATATATATATGGGAAAAGAAGGATGAAAGTAATCCGACGTGATGGGAAAATGAAAAAGGAAAACCAAAAAATGGATGTTTTTTATGTGTACATCAACGTTTCGTCTTTATTTATAAGACTTCATCAGGATGATAAAATAGAGAAAGAATGTCATGCAAGCACAGATACATGTAGGGTAGACATATTGGGAAAAATAGAATGAAATAGGGGCCAACTACTGGGTTGACGTCCGTATTTGTTGGAGAAATAGAAATGAATGTAGAAAAGAATGAGTGGGGGAAAAAAAATGGAAGGATGGGGTGAGCCAGGACTACTGTAGCTGGTGGTAAGAGAAAGAGGTGGGGGATGAGCAGGGGTAAAGTGGATGGCAGAGAGGGAGGTGAGGAAGAGGGGCGGAGGGGGGTATTTGACCAGATGGCTGCGGTTCAAGATTGAAGGGGAAAAAGTAGGTTGATATGTTTGTGTATGGGGGGTGTATGCAGGGAAAGGAGGATGGGTAGAGAGGAAGGGGGGGGGGGGGGCTGTGATTTTGGTGGATGGGCGAAAGTTATGGTCTTAGAGAGCGTTTTGAGAAAATGAGGGAATTTAAGAAGGGGTATGGGAGAAAATAGTTGAGTGGGGGGAGGGAGGATTTGTTGTGATAGGGTGTGAAATATTTGAAATATTTGGAAAATGATAGCAATGAGTGAGGGATTGGGGGGAGGAGGAGGAGGGCGGTGATTGAAAGGGTGGGTATGGAATATTTGAGATATTTTGAACATGAGAAAGTTTATTTGGACTGCAGTATTAAAAGTGTGAGGAAAAAGTAAGGAGAAAATGAAGATTCAATGAGAAAAAGAAAGGGAAAAGTAAATGGGAGAGTGTTATAGAGGTTGGAGATGAAAAAAGTTTAACCATGATCAGGCAAGAGTCTTTGTTCTGTGAGGATGATCTTGCTTATTAAGGGTGATAGGTTAAAGAAACCATTACGTTGCTTGATGGTGGTGGAGGCGGTGATGAGGGCAGATTCTAATAATCTTCGCCGAGATTTGTTGTGGATATATTTAGTGATTTTGGCTTGTTCAAATTTGAACGCATGACCATGTTCTAGTGCATGGGAGAAAAGTGCACTGAAAGGGTTGTTGTTTTTTATGTCCCTTTTGTGTTCATTTAATCGTTTCTTTAATTCACGTTGTGTTTCTCCCACTCAACTATTTTCTCCCATACCCCTTCTTAAATTCCCTCATTTTCTCAAAACGCTCTCTAAGACCATAACTTTCGCCCATCCACCAAAATCACAGCCCCCCCCCCTTCCTCTCTACCCATCCTCCTTTCCCTGCATACACCCCCCATACACAAACATTCCAACCTACTTTTTCCCCTTCAATCTTGAACCGCAGCCATCTGGTCAAATATCCCCCTCCCCCCCCCTCTTCCTCACCTCCCTCTCTGCCATCCACTTTACCCCTGCTCATCCCCCACCTCTTTCTCTTACCACCAGCTACAGTAGTCCTGGCTCACCCCATCCTTCCATTTTTTTTTCCCCCACTCATTCTTTTCTACAT
>OY744517.1:120932834-120940334 GCA_963556195.1 Sepiola atlantica | reverse complement strand
ATCTTTCTATCTCTCTCTCTGTATATATATATATATATATATATATATATATATATATATATATATATATATATATTTATCTTTCTCTATTTAGTTATACTCATGTAACTATATATATTTATATATGATATATATAGGTATGCCTGTCTGTGTGCATGGTTGTGTGTAAAACAAGGATATACTAGGGAGTGTTTCTGAAATAGAAAATGTATTCACATGTACAATCTGCATGTTCAAATAGTGGGCGTAGTTCAGTATTGATAGATGACCCTTAAAAAAGTTAATGGCACTTTTTAACATTTTGGACAATCAAATTAATTTGAATATGAGCGTAATATTAGGAGGATTACTATATATCTGAATAGCTCCGTGGGTAAGATATTTCGCTGACAACATGAAGATGACCATTAAAATAAACTCTCGTAAATATGATGATAGATGTTATGCTATACTACACATTAACCATAAAAAACGCAAGGTTACTCCGATATATATATATATATATATATATATATATATATATATATATAAAGTAACATCAACAAATGTATGATTATGATATCGATCCACCTTACCTACAATGTTCTCAATCATTATTAAATAAAGCCTTATATCAGGTTTACTATGAAACAAATGTGTATGAAGTGGGAATGAATATACTAATACTTGCCAGGATAAAATAATTCAATATGACCATATACTATAGAACAGAAGAAATATATAACATAATTCGATGTAACTATTACGTCTTTAGTTCTGCATACATCTCCTATATTTTTGTCTGTATATGTTTCAAAGAATCTGAATATATATGTATATATATATATATATATACATATATATATATATGTACATATATATATATATAAATATATATATATATATATATATATATATATATATTTATATATACTTGCGATTTTTGGTGGTTAGTATAGGGATGGTGAATCATTGTTTGTTAATTGTAATAATAACATTTTGCGAAAAACGCTTCATACGGTGACTTTAAGAAATCAGAACTTAAATCAACTATATACATTCAAAATAAAATATTAAATGACTTGGTTATAACATTACATTTAAATGAAAACAAATTTACACCATACCAAAAAACATAATTATTTTCATTGCTATGTATATAGTAATTTTAACAATCAAATGTCTGTGAAAAAAGTTCTCATCCAAACATTTTTGAAAGAATACCGTAACTATCTACCCAGAAGCAGATGCACAATCATAGCGAACAATATTATGACAAAGCATTTGTAAGAATCGGATATAATACATCAATTAAATTTGTTAAAAATTCATCAATAAATACTGTGGATAGAAAATGTGTAAATACATAACCATATCATATTATACAATAATGGTCATGTACAACACATAAATCATGATATATATATATATATATATATATATATATATATATATATATATATATATATATATATATATACATACATATATAAAGATAAATGAAAGAAGATGGATAAACATGTACGAATGATCAATCGAAGTTGAAATAGATTTTGTCATTCACACATGTGTATCCCTCTTCTTTCATTTATCTGTATAATTGCTCTCTGTCTTGTATATTGAGCTTAAACCATTTCACTATAGGTTCTATCTACTAAAAGTATACGTTTTGTTTCATATTAAATATTATATATATATATATATATATATATATATATATATATATATATATATATATATCAGTAATACTTATTAAGGTTGGGATATAATAATAAACAAACACCGAACAAATCATTTGGATATATATAACTTAGAATCTAAACGTGCATAAAGTCTAACAGCAAGAATTTACACGAATAACTATCTCACAAATGATAGTAGTAATACAATAAAAATAAACAGCGACATGCAATTTAGTCCACATAACTATACAGTACGCACATTCTAAATCAGATTCCTAAATATTTATATCTAATTCTATGAAAATTATTTTCTCTACAAATAGTACATTAGGAAAGATTATTTATAACACAGTTTAAGAACTTGCATACGCAACATCAATAAACTTAACTTCAACTACGATAGCCTCTAATAATACTCAAATAAATAGGAACCTATTATTTTAGCTCGAATGTAATTGTTGACATGATAATAAATGTAAATTAGGAGGCCGATGCCTTACCGCAAACATATTTTGTACATATACTGTTATAGAGCGAGGTAGAACAAGAATATAAATATGCTCTGCAGGGTACACATTTTAAACTAGGTATATAAATCACGTATCTTCATTTAAAAATACCCCAGCGATATGATAAACTTGATATGTGATGGAATTGCATAATAATAACAGACCGTACAAACAAAACTAGAATGATATTTGTAGATAAGAAAGTATTCAAAAGCTGAATTAAAATAATATAATATTTGTATGTTTGAATCTTTTCATGTAATAACATCAAAGGCTAACACAATTAACAACTAATATGAACTCCTTTAAAATTATAGTATATCGGTCAATTTTTAACTTTAAAAATGTCATCCTCATTATAATTTAGAATAATATCTTACCAGTTTAGTCAATTCATTTGAATTAAAATTAGTAGTTTTTAAGGGTAATGGACGGGAACAATATTAAAAGAATATAAACACTTCATAATGAAATTTAAAGACAAATACTATAAAATATATAAAATTCTTAATTATAATTATAAGACTAAAAATAGATGTATCGGGCTTACATATATAGTGAATGCATATCCGTGGGCTCAAAGATTATACATTATTAATTTTTGAGTTTTATATATCTTGTAGATTAGTGGTCGAGGTATTTATTAAATAAAGTAATAGAATAACCTGTAAGTCTTCAATTAAATAATTATTTTGTATACTTTGATAAAAATGAAAGTCCTAATGGTAAGTAACTCATGAATAAAATAATGCAAGTTATTGCTCTTGATTTGAAATGAAGGTTTTTAACGAACTAAAAATATTCATTTTGTTTTCATATTCTGGATTTTTTCGTTTCTATTTATGTTTATCTTTCTTCTATAATTTAATCTTTTTAATTTATTATTATATTTCATGTTAGAAAACAAATGTATTTCTTGTTCGGATGTTTAGGGAAAGATAAGCAAACCTTTTACAGCTTTGTTTATACTGCTGAATGCAAACACGAATTTGGTTCAATAATGATCTACCTAGAAGTGTTTTAAAATGAGTGTGTTGTTTGTAGGTCCGGGGATTCTTTAGATCTTGTCTATGCTTGTTCTTATCATTGGGCATCTTATTGGTATACCTTGTTTGTTTTGGTTTATATTACGAAACATTTTTATAAAAAGGAACTCATCCCTAATAAATAAAATATGGTTACTAGAATGTAAATTGCATTGTTTGTCTACAGTGACGAGGTATGAGTTAGCAATATGTCGAACCTGTCGTGTTAATTTTTGTTTAATGGTTAGCAGTGTAGTAAGTTCATCGAATTGCATTCGGTTCACCTACTTATAAAACACGCACACGCATGCAACTCTGGAGCGATGGAACAGGGACTTAAGTGTAGCAGAAAGTCTGGAAACAAAGACTATTTCATACATAATATTAAAGACGCACATATCAAAATATAGATGGCATAAAGCAGTGCGCGGTTTATGATACAAACTAAGAAAAAACGACAGCATGTTCGGCTGGGTACGCTCTCGTTGTTTGAAATCTAAAGTACCATGTTAGTTTGAACATCATGTACACCTTGTTTGTCTGGGTGGATGACGGAATTATCGTACGAAATGGATCTCATCACTATCTTTTTCTTGATATTTTTTATTTTTATCATAATGTTGTCTTGTTTTACAATCTAAACGATTAATATACGTTTCAAAGGTAGCTAACGATTTGTTCACGAATCATCTCAGGATGACATTAAAAACGATGAATGAAAAGCTGGAAAATCTACTTTATTGATCCAGTCATGCAGTCTAAACGTTGTTTTTATTGAATAGGTATTTTGTTCGCTTGCCAACCTAAGGATTCGTAAATTCTGATATGCCCCTCTCTTCTCTAAAAACAATATCAATTAGGGCTTTAGAATTGTTACCGTTATCGAAGCGCATCATATCCATACATTAATTAAAAACAAGTAGAAATTCTGACAAAATTTCGATTGTGACAGAACCTTTCAGTAGCCAGGTGAAAGTTTAAGATCACGGTAACAAGATTCGGGCCTTAATTTTCTACACTATTATAACGATGTTGAGTGACGATTAGCCAAAGAATGTAGACACTAAGCTATACAGATAGAGACAAACAGACTCGATCGAAAAGATGGCATCTTTGTGGATGGGAGTTGAGCATAATCTATTTGAATTGAAAGGAAAAGTAATGTCGGTACATATTAATATTAATTTAAGGTTGTTTTCCGTATTTAAATACATCAGTGAACGTGTATCAATTGTCCCTTAACTTCGGTGTCACAATAACATTTCACACTCATTAATCGCCATGTTATAAAAATATCACAACAAAGCAATTTAGTTATTTCCATCTCAAATTATAACATAATTGTATTTTATATTTGTATTTGTCATTTTCATTTCATGTCATAAGAAATGTCAACATTATCACTCATTTTAATTTTAGTAAGAAGAATATACATATGTACACTTCTCTAAAATATGTAGACAAATATACGGAGTGGGTAGAAAGTAAGTCAGTATTATTAAATAATCGTAATTTACGACGAAAATATCCTTTCTCGAAAAAAAAACCATGATATGTTTCTAGTAAGATTTGAATATGGGCGCCACCATTCCCAGCTGAAACCACTTGGTAACCGCATCAACTCATTTTCCAATTAATTTCTTTTTACTAATTGATAAGTATCAAGCAAAACAACACTCTAGGAAAAATGGTAATTATAAGGTGACAGTGTAAAACAGCGATCCTCTCACATTAGTAAGAAGCATCGGTCACGGAAGTAAAAGTTTACTGTTTTCTGGGTTCGGTGTCCTTTTACTTCCGTGGGTGTATGTTGGAATTCTTTCTGCTCTCATATTATTAATCATCATTTAAGTAAGTATGAAATAATTATTTACGAAATTAGTTAACGCTGTTCTCACGGTTTGAAAAGCAAGTGACGAATGCTCGCGCAGATTTAGCATTATTAAATTAAATGCTATATATTTCATATTTAATCTATTTGACTAAAAAATAACAACCACTTCTTAATAGAGAGTAAATATATGCATAACTTATAGAACCTAACAATATTTATAATATATGCGTCGATTTAAACAAAATGCATCAACTTATAACATAAACCATATTTCACATATGCACGGCATGTTTTTTTCATTTCCCAACAAATAAATAAATAAATAACTGTGGGATGTCTACGAATCACCTACTTATTGGCATAGCAAGGTCACAGATCGGACGTTCACAGTTGTAGATGTTTAAGTCCAGAGTAAAAAATATAGTGAACTCAACAATAAGTGTGAGTCAACACCTTCTTACATCCTCTACTAAGAACACAAAGAAAAAATATATCATTCAAGAATACAGTTTTATTTTATTTTTGTTCTGAAAATGGTCTAATTTTGAAAATTATTCTGGTCGAATAAATAAATTCATAAATCTTATTACATCAAATTGGCATTTTTCTAGCAAAGAACATGCATCAACGTAGCACAGTTATATTGACTTTCAGGACGTAAGTTATCGATTACAAAAATCGATGATCAGAACAGTTTTCTTTCTTATATAGATTAGGATCATATATCCATGAATAGACGTGTTCTAGCGAATGAATAATTATACACTTTTTTTTTATAAAACTAACATTTAAATTCTTTACAAATTTGCAAAGACTTATCTAAGTTTAATGACTGCATTGCAAACTAGCATGGCCTACTTGAAAAACAAGAAGACTATAACTGCAGAGGTTTCATTGAGATATAATAAATCGTAGCTTGGTTGATAGGAAAATCTACACGGCCTCTGGGCTCTGAAGTGTACTACCTCGTGGTCGGAACGATAACACTGTTGTAGACACAGAACATACACATAAAGCATCGAGCGCAAAGAGATAACATGAGAGAAACGAAGTTTTGCCCAGGAAAGAAAGAAGTAGAAAAAGCGAAAAAAAAATGACAAGACGGTGGACTTGTCGACGTCTCCAATTTTAGACACGCGTGTATTCTGTTACTTTCCGCACGCCAGCATGTCTCGATTTGATGTATTGCTGCCGTTGGGCTCTCCTGTCGATACCGATCAGATGACGCGCTTGTTGTCAGAGTCCGACATTCGCTCTCAAACTTGCTAAAAGTCTGTGTAGAGTAGCTCGAGGCTCTGGGAAAACTAGCCAGTTCTATTAGTTGGCTAGTAAAGTTTACATAAGATACCACATGTTCGCTGTCTTATGATTTATCTTTCCGTTTAAACAGTGCAATCACAGAGAAATTCAGATGAAATGTCAGAATAAAAATCAAGAAGGTGTTATATATATATATATATATATATATATATATATATATATATATATATATACTAGTAGAATATCTGCCTCATAACACTTGTAAGCAACAAATATTGCATTAGTTTGATTTTTTTATGATTGTTCTCTCTTTAATGGCTCTGATACAGTATAAATAAAAAAAATTTAAAAATGTAACTACGTTATCTACGTTACGTGACCTGTTGCGAAGAATAAATATTCCATAATTTAGAATTGTAAGTTCAAGCTCAAACATAGTATTGATACGCACGTGCCATCACTAATCGTTTTTTAATATATTACGTAATATAACTAAGAATTGAATGTAGATTGAGTTTTTACTCTATTTATGTTTTTGTATCTACCTTATTTTAAATAGTTTTTTTTTTAATTAAAAGACAATACTTATATATTTATATATATATATATATATATATATATATATATATATATATATATATAAGCATTTATTCAAAATATGATTATTTTCTACATAAATAATGTACTCACGTTACTGATCGTATTTTGTAAAATATACATTTCAACATCCATATTAATCCATTAATTAGGTTAGTATAAATAATTTGTTCGTGGTGTGGGTTTAGGTGGACAAACGATCTGAATGGTAAAGTTCACGTAATTGTTTAAAATGATCGGCTAATTAAACATTTAATAAATGCACCACTAAATGTAAACATTTTAAACGCATCATTATCCGATATTACTTACTGTATTCTTTAGAATATATATTCTAAAATAATTAAGGATACGCTTATTAGTTTAGAAGACTACCCAGTACACACACACACACACACACACATATATATATATATATATATATATATATATATATATATATATATATATATATATATATATATATATATATAATGACTAGAAAGAGACAATATTTATTAATCATGATGAATTAAGAATTACAAGCTGACTGGTTTCGTACCTCGCTCAACAGAGTCAAATATCGAGGTATCGTGTAAAAAATATATAATAAAGATTCCATGAGAAGTATAGCG
>OY744517.1:120877834-120925334 GCA_963556195.1 Sepiola atlantica | reverse complement strand
GTGTCGCTAGCAGTCAGCGAAAGCAAAGCCGTCGTTGAGGGTATATTATTAAAAGAGAGAACGGTAATGTTCAAAGAATAAAAATGCACGCACGGCCACACGCAAATCATATAAACACATGCACATATCTACTAACACGTATGCATCTGTGTATAAACTATTTAATCTATCATTATACATTTTGGAGCGCAACTTCTGGCCCACGATTGATGAGTATACCTTATATTTTGTTTAATTTAGTATGGATGCGAAGGCGGCAAAGATGGGTATGAATTCATTTGTGTAAATTCAGATTCTTTATTGATTTTTGAGAAATTTTACCAAAAAGTAAAATACATCAATTAATAAATAATCATTACACGTGAGATTCTTTTGAGATTTTAAAAGGCGTTTTAGGGGTATGAGATGGCAACAACTTCACTTAAAATGACATTATTGCAGATGTAATGCTTATTGTATTTGCTTTGTTTTATACAATCACAACTGATGATAGCCACACAAAGAAATAAATTCACAAATGTGATGGTGTGATCCGAAACAACTGTATGTTGAATAGAAAAAAACACAAGTATTATGAAATGATGTCAATATATCCTCCATAACATTGATATAGTATAAAATTAAATGAAAAATATTGAACATATATATGTATATATATATATATATATATATATATATATATATATAACACACACATATATATATATATATATACATATATATATAAATACATATATATATTACAATATTAATTTTAAGAAAATAATATAACATTTGTGTGTATATATATATATATATATATATATATATATATATATACATATATATATATATCTGACACGTAGCCATAAGGCATATTCTGAATCGTTCGTAGAATATTTAGTCAGTCTTTCTTGATATGACGCCCTTCGCATAAATGGAACTTTAATTCCCTTATTGAATGTGGTAATGTCTTGTGACCTAATGGTTACAGCTTTTGGTGACGGAGTCTAGTTTAATTCTGTGACAGGGGTGATCATCCGTCCACTGATGAGAGCGAAAACTCGAAAAACTAGCGTATGTAGGTAAACATAAAGGTTCTGTGGCAGGGGTTCGAACCGTGCGACCTTCCAATATTATCATTCTTACACACATGAGAGCGAAAGCTCGAAATCCCAGCGTATGTTGGTAAAAATAATTTTATGTTACTTATTTAAATATATATATATATATATATATATATATATAGAGAGAGAGAGAGAGAGAGAGAGAGAGAGAGAGAAAGAGAGAGAGAGAGATCTTCTTATTAGTGGACTACGACGCACTGCCAAGGAATATGTACGATTTTAATCATCTAAATATTCAATGTATTTATATGTATTTTTTTTTAGTGATTACATCGTTTTTTTTTTTTTTTTGCTTACTACTTTAATATATATATATATATATATATATATATATATATATATATATATATATATATATATATTTGTTAATTGTATACGTACATACAATACACGCAAAGGGAGTGAAATAATCGAAATAGTAGTAGCAAGCAAATTAACGAACGCTGCAATCAACAATAACAACAATTACATACAGATATATTAAATATTTAGGTGATAAAAATCGTACATGTTTTGTACAGGGCGCTGTAGTCTTCTGGTAAGACGCTGAGTTACAGACATCAATATCGAAGGTTCGATCCTTGTCTATGCACGCCATGCTGATGACGGCTGTGAGGCAGACACACGTGACTATGCATAACATTTATGTACGTATCAAATTAATAAAAACATGTGTATTAACGAAAAATACTTCCTTATATATATATATATATATATATATATATATAAGGAACTATTTGAACAACGAACTTTGACTTGATTTGGGTTGGCCATACCAGGATTTTGGAATTGTAAGTGAGTTTATTGAACTTTCTATATTATTTGATTTATTTATCGTTGTAATAATAAACATTAACATAGCATACTTTTCACTTCATCGATTATTGACACATTTCGCGACTGGATAACTTTGTCAGCTCCTTCAATTTCTCGTATGTGGACTGCTATTTATAACTTGGAGTAATCCGCGGTCAACCCTCTTAATGTCTTTCCTGATTATGTTTTTCAATTTGTATGACCTGGATGGAGTGTATAGATTCAACAAAAAAGTATGTTTTTAGGTTGATATATTTTATGTTATGTATTTTTATGTATTTGTGTATATAATTTTATATATTTTCAAAGCTTAATTTTATTACCTGTAGTAGTATAACTGCGGTAATGGTTCATCTGAAGACAAGAATTATCTTTGAAAACTCATTAGCGTAGGGCTTAAGGATACTTTGCTTGAACTTTGAATTCTAATAAAATTTGATTGACACCTTATTTTATTACTTCATTTTATATTATAATATTAATGCTCTATCCAGTATATTGAGCTTCAGTTTTTATCCGGATGTTTCACTAATTATAAGCTATTAGTTGACGCTGATATCATTTGTTGGATTGCTTCATATATATATATATATATATATATATATATATATATATATATATACAATAAAGGAGTCGAACTAACTAATTTTCTCTCCTTAACATTCTCTAGAAGACACATAATTATACCTCAAAACAGTAACAGACAGATATACACTCTTTATGAACATTGACTCACGGGAATTGTATAGACATATTTTTAATAGTTTTATAATTTTATATATTTTAATATAGTTTTTTTACATTTTTCCAACTATAAATCTCACCTGTTACATTTCATCCCCTTTACTAAACCTTATTAAACCTCCCTAACAATAATTTTAAACAAATATACACAATAAGTGCAACCGAAACATGTATGCACATATGTAACCAATAATGTTTGTATAAATAAAAATGTATACTTAGAAACAGCTCTACTTGTTATTGAGCACTTTTTATAAACACTTGAGTTTCTACGGATTTACATTTACAGAAACTAATACAAGACATGTACGATATATATATATATATATATATATATATATATATATATATATATATATATATATATACAACAGAACACTGCGTAAACACTTTCTACATCGATGCTTTATTGGCATAATGATTTTATAAGGAATCTGTAATAAATTAATATTCTGCAAAATTCAGTTTTTATTTTTGTA
Organism: Sepiola atlantica; assembly: GCA_963556195.1. Taxonomy (NCBI): domain Eukaryota; kingdom Metazoa; phylum Mollusca; class Cephalopoda; order Sepiida; family Sepiolidae; genus Sepiola; species Sepiola atlantica. The sequence goes on along the minus strand of OY744517.1, from coordinate 120,922,189 downwards.
CTGCTATTTTCATATATATATATTCAATTGTGTTGTTAATATTTATATATATATATATATATATATATATATATATATATATATATATATTATTTCGTTTTTGGTTTTGTTCGCCTACGACGATGCTTATTGCATATTATTATATTTGCAATAATAAATCGGAAAATAGATCAATATCCTTTTAAACATTTAATTAATTTTATTTTCTGTCTTCTAAATGAATAAATTCGAAAACTGTGTTCATATTAATCGAAACTATACTTTCATAACAACTTCATTAAATATTTAAAACGATGTTTATACTCAAAGGCTTCTGTAATTGTATGAAAAATATTACATAATATTGTGATGATTAACAGCCTCAGATAAGGTCTGTTTTTCATTAAAAAATGTGATTATACATTTTAGGGTCATTCTAAGTAATAAACCAACATATATGTTTCGCTAATCTTAAGTGAGACTTGCAAAGTCGTAAAACCACACGTAATCGGCTGAAATAGTAGACCCCAGCTCCCATACCCCCCAAAAAGCGCACATAATAAAGCTCCAATAGCATACAAAATTGTAAACTGTCATTAAAATTTTGAATGGCCCGCATATGGATAATAAGTGTACGTTTAATTGGTATGCGACTCTGATGCTCCATTCTACATTCTAAAATAATTTTGCTGTTGTTTACTATCGCAGCCAGGAGTTTCAGAGTATTCACACGTAATATTGTAAAAAGTAGAATCTCATTTTAGAGGGGCGGTTGCTGAGTGTGTGAATCTTTAATAATACCAAAACGTTAAATATTTTGTAGTTATACATTACAAGTAATGTATTTAAATATTTAGATTATATTAAAGAAGCTATTTATTCAATTTTAATGGGAAACGTAAATAAGTAACGCTCATTGCTTGCACGAAAATGCGCCTACATATTCAAATATAATACTGCGCAACAATTCGAAAATTTCCCGCTCCAACGCCTACCCTACGGCTGCTATATTGACGACATTTTTCTTCATTTGGCCACAGAGTCTTACGAACCATAGAAACTTTAACCAATACACTATAACACTATAATCTTTACCATTGAACACATATATACCTACATTTCACCTTAAGACGTCATAGTCAAATGCAACAAGAAAAGTACCAAGATCCCTCTACATTTAACTAAACGATAACTACGAATTCCTTAATTTAAACAAAATCCTTTCCCACCTGAAACAAATCCATCGTGCACACTTATAAAACGCATAGGCTCTTTGATTACATAAACAACGGTACTAACTTACGCAACATTTTTTTACTAGCCAATACATCACATACCTAAATAATATATGTAAAAAAACAACAAAAATATACAGAATATGACTCCCCATGTACAAACATAAAATACAGAACAACCGCATCTTCATAGTATTCCATACTAAACAACACATGAACAAACTGACAACTGACTTGACAAAAAATGTTATAGCCTACAGACGAATCTGACTATAACATCGATCTTAAACCTACCTCCGGTAAATGTAATTAGCCAACCGCCTAATTTTGCCCGCTTACATAAGTACACACAAACCACATGGTTCTTTTTGCTAGAATGGAGAATATATCGGCGAGACAAACACTCCCTTTATATCACGTTATGGCAACCACTTTACTATTAAGAAATACTAAGCGCTATATGACAACTAACCTAATAGGAATATATATACTGATATGTGACTGTGGCTATTAAGGGCCACATTTAAAGGGAGTATTTTTAGAAGGGTTTGTGCAGCATTATGTTTAGAGCCATTACTTTAACATGTGTGTATGTTAGTACAGACGTGCACACATGGAACATGGAGAGAATTCCGATGCCAATCGGTCCAAGAAATCAAGTTATTAGAGTAGAAAGTTACCTGGAATATGGGGGTTTCTACAATGAGGGATAGGATTTTGCTGTTAGTTGGTAGGTCAGAATTATTTACGAATCATTGTGGCGATAGGGCAGTGCCCTATTCAGTTAGATAATCTTGTTTGCAACCTGACTGAGGCACCGATTAGCGGTTAGTAAACCAGTCTATGATGTAAGAAGTATAGAGTGATGAAATACTGACAGGTGTGATGTGTTTTTTTAGACTGGTAGACATATCATTTTTCCTTTGCCACACACTAGGCTGAATATTCTATGTTTTTATTCACATTAATTATGTTAAGCCGGAGAGTTTTAATTTCGGAATATCAGAAAGGGTGTTATCACTCAGAGCACTCGGTTGTATGAAAGTTTTTTTTTTATACTTAATATGGAAGAGAAGCTTATATTGTAACCGACCATATTTTGTCCTATTCTGATATGGACTACATGCCATTTTCTCAAGAGTCCGGTTATGCATTAATTATGTATGTACAATTTTCCTAAATGTCGAAAATATAACGTGATGTCCTCAGCAAATATGCACATCTCGGACGCGATTTTTGAAAATCAAGAATAATAAAGGTTCATGTATTTGCGGCACACCCGTACTAATGCGATATTGCTTTGATGTACGACCATCGATAGATACCTGATGTTCCAATTTAGCTAAAAAAAAGTCTGATTATATCAAATATTTGCCCACTAATACCGTATGAATTAATTTCCCTGTGAAAAATATATGAAGCCTAACCGCTCAAGCTTAACTTAACTTATCCACGCACCTACAGTCATCCCCCCACACACACACACATATATATATATATATATATATATATATATATATATATATATATATATATATATATGCTTAAAAGATGGCCGTTATGATATATCCATGAGATCGGTATTTACTAATGTCATCCTCTTGGTCGGAAAGTTTAGCATTTTCGAAATTGTTGATTATTGCCAAATTTTTGAATGATTGACAGATTTTAGCGAAAACTGAGAGGGGGGTGCATGAATGATAATTTTGCGGATCAGTGCTTTTACCAGTTTCTTGAAAATTAGTACCGCAGAGAGAATGTTCCATCTACTCCGAAAGCAAGATTCGTCAAGGCTTTGTTATAGAGTTTTGGTGAATTCAGAAGAGCATTTCTAACCGATACTTGCCCTTAATGAATCCAGATAAAATTAAAGGTATATTGTTTGGTATATTTAGAGTATTTGAAAAAGTTAGTCTATTAAAACTTATTTGAATCTTCTAACTGTTTACATACTTTTTCCTTAGAAAATCAAACAAAGGAACATTGATGTGCATATATATATATAAAAGAAAATTTAAACTGTCTGTACAATGGGCGTAAGTTTTGTTCATCATAAAACATCGGAACATATTAGCACACCCTATCTCGGTGAGGTAAAATATCACCAAACGTGTACACTGACCAAAATAGAAAAATGTTGACTCTGGCGAAACTATGTATTTCTGTCGAATGAATATATTTAAAACTGTATGCATCTGAAAAAAAAACTTCGACTCCACTGGTTAATAACGGTAAACTATTAGTGCTGGAAATTTTCGACGAAATTAAAACCCTTCCTTTTTTCTTAGAAAACAGACATGTTGGTTAAATTCTATTCTTGTATAATCTTTTTATTTGAATCTATGTCAAGATAAAGTGTCTGCATTGGCGTATTTACTTTTATTTGTTAGGATTTTTATTTAATTTTATTATTTACTCAATTGTGTTCGATTATCAGATTAAACGATGCTAAAAAAAAATTGTGTCGTTTTTTTTTAATAACATTTTAAATAATCTCGACGGGGAGAAATCGATTTTTTTTTGTACAATTTCGGACAATCTTCTATTTGTACTTTTTTTCTGCATGCAAAAATAATATTGTTTGTAATTTTTGTCATTATGCAAGTTGTACGATACTCATTCTACATGATCTACTATGTGCAGTGTCCGCAGATGCTGGATATGAGAATCTCACGACTATTTTGAAATGCCCATCCATTTATTATTTTCGAAAATCAATAAGGGTTTTGGGAATGTTCCTGGTGCTCCTACGATTATTGGTATTATTTTAATTTTCTTAATGTTCCATATTTATTTCAGTCTCTGGCAAGTTCCGTTGATTTGCTTTGTTCTTCCGTCTCCTCTATCTTCACAGCTGGAACGGCGAAGTTTACGATTAGGCAGGATGTTTCTTTCTTGTTGATGTCTATTACATCCAGTCTCTTTGCTTGCATGAGTTTACGTTTGTACATCCACGTCCCAGTGGATTTTGTGTTTTTCGACTTTTAGTATTCTCTCTGGTTTATGTTTGTACTATCTGCCTGCGTGTTCAAAATGCAATCGCTTGCACAGTTCCCAGTGTACTGATTTCCCCACACAGTCATTTATATTCATGTATTCTTTTGAGGTTAGTTTGCTGCATTTACTTATCATAAGATTTACGGTTTCGTCTCCTCGCCCGCAGTCTGTATTTGCTGTTTTCATGGGTATTATCTATTTTAGCTTTAATGTAGTGTTTCCTACTCGCATTGTCTTATGAAGCCGTGAGTAAAGATTCCGTTTCCCTGTTAATCTGCCCTTTTCCTTGCCATGCACAGCTATTTTCGTTGGATTATACTCTTGTAAGTCTTATGAAGCGTCAATGTAGTTGTTTTCCTTCCCACGTTTCTTTTCTTGTTTTGTTTTTTTCTGGTTTCAGTACTTCCCGAGTTGCACGTTAGGCGGTGTCTCGTGCTGTGGTGATAAAACAATCTGTGTTCTTAGTTATGTTTTTCTCCAGATTTATTTTGTATCTTTCACACAATATTGTATACTTACCAGCCTTCTCCCCCTTCGTTTCTGTTCATGTAGTGTTTGGCTGTATCGTCTTTTGGTGTAGTGTTTGTGCATCGTTAATAGTTTTCTAGTCTCTCATCTAGGTGTATGTGTTCTTCTTTAGTCCAGCCTATCAATGGTCCAGAGTATCTTATTTCTGAAACTGCCCATGTGTGTATTCCTTTCACTAGATTTCTGCTACATAATTTGGTTTCTAAGAGTTTTCTTGTACTTCGCAATTATTCTTTTCCAATTTTTTTTCGGTCGATTTTATTGTGTATGCTTCCAGAACTATTAGATATTCATAGGTTTCCTGTTCGCCTAGCGTCTTCGTATCATCTTGGTTTTGCTAATCCATGCCCTTCTGTAGTCTCCAGGTTTCCTATTTTTAGCTCTTGCAATGCACACTTTTCCATTCAGAATTCTATTTGAACATCCTAGATTAAACTTTTGCTCGTATTTATCAGCTTTTCTAGTTCCTTTTTTCATAGTGTTTAAGGCCGTCCATGTACATGAGGTTGTTTATTCTATGTTCTGTATATGTAAATTTGTATCCAGCATCACATTTTCTGACTATGCAGTTGAGTCGCCTCATGGCCATAATAACTAGTAGTGGTGTTAGAGAATCTCTTTGGAATCTGCCTCTGTATTTTTTATCTTAGTGCCTTCCTCCAGCTGTCTGTTCTAATTTACATGTGTCCATTGCTTTCTTCATAAGGTTAATACTACTACCAGATATATTGTATAGTTTTAAGCGTTCAATTATCTATTCCTAGGAATTATGTCGTAAGCTCTCATGTAGTCAACCAATGCCATAATTATGTTCTTTTTTCTGCTTTTTACATTCTTCAGGATCTTTTGATCTATGCATAGCAGATCATGCGCCCCTTTTTTCTCTTTGTAACATCCTTTCTGTTCCTCGATGAGACGTCTACGATTGTTCAGGGATTGGTAGATTTCTCTTAGTTGTGCCGTTAGGATTTTCCACATTGTTGGTAAACAGGTTATAGTTATGTAGTTGCAAACTCGTTCCCTTTTAGGCATATTCTTGTATTAGCGTTGTCCTTCCTTTTATCATCCATTCCACTACGTCATAATAATAATAATAATAATAATAATTATTATTATTATTATTATTATTATTATTATTATTATTATTATTATTGTTATTGTTATTTACTTACGTTGACTTTTAACACGAATCATCATCAATGATTTGCCACTGAGAATAACAACTGCTTTTCCATGAAGTCTGAATGCCAACTAGTCTCCCCCGATTTTCTTGCTCATTCTAGTATTTTCGATAACCGCTGACATGCTATTTTGTTGTCGATACATCCGTTGTTCATTTATTTCTCGCTGGCAATTACCTTCGTCTTCTCTGGTATTAGGATGGCAATAAAACTCTCAAAGGCACATGTATTCTCCGCAAACTTCCAATAGAGGTCTAATTAGTGCTCTCCCATCTCGGTCTTTCATAAGCGCGTAAGTTCCTTTTTTTTGGGGGGGGGGTGCTTGTGGTATTTCTGGTACTTTCCCTTCCATGGGTCTCGTGTGATGTTATTTCTTCGTTGTTTTTATTATTATTATTATTATTATTATTATTATTATTATTATTATTATTATTATTATTATTATTATTATTATTACTACTACTACTACTACTACTACTACTACTACTACTATTTGTAGGTATGTATGAACTAATATTGCGTACCTATCACAATGTTCTGTTTCCTTTTTCATCGGGTATTTCGATCAAGATTAAATGAAAAGTTCCAAACTTTTTCACTCACTGCCTGTAGGCATCGAAAAGAAAGGAAGAAAGTTCTAATGTCTTCCAAGTTTGCATAAAGAATTCAGCTAAAAGACGGTTGTAGAAGGTGTCAACCATTTTTCAGCGATGTTACGGCGGGTCTGATTCGATTTTAAAAGGTGAATCTGTCCCTAGATGCGACAGAGAGGCAATTAGGGAATTCAAATTGACGACTATGAGAATCTCCATGGGATTGATTGTCGATTTGAATTTAGCCCAACATGAAAGTTTAATGATGGCAAGGATCGACTTAAAAGCCTTAAGTTGTGTATATCAAGTTTCGTTAATGTAAATGGCGCCTTCCTCATACGGATCCAGCAACTCGCGGTTAACTACTTATTTCGTCTACACACACACACATACGCACGCACACACACATACACACACACACACGCATATATATATGTATATATATATATAGTATGGACATTGACAACATCTTTGAAGCACGCATGAGAATGTATTTAAGTGAAATATTTTGAAAATCAACAATCGTGCAATTTAAATGAAAAATTAATTAATTAAAGTATAATGGTATTAATACCATCAAAATGAGGTAGAAGGAAAGAAAAAAATCTATAGACAGTCTCGCCTGACAAACTTGTTCTACAACGAAAGCTTGCAAACAAAAAATGAATTTTTCATTTAAATTGTACGATTGTTGATTTTCAAAATATTTCACTGATATATATATATATATATATATATATATATATATATATATATATATATATATATATATATATATATATGCATGTATGTATGTATTTATATATAATATGAAGGTTAGCTGATAAGAATTTAGCTCTTCAAGGTTATTTCGATATATTACATGACACAATATACATGTTAAATATACTCCAGTTGTGTGATTGAACACTGTGTAAAAGTAACTGTATATCAATTGGTGAAATTAATCACTTTTAATTTAGCATTAATCTGCAACTGGTATTTTAACTTGTTGAACCCCGTTCTTATTTTATACGGGCTATATCAGCCTCGCTTACGTTACTTTTAGCATGTGTTATTAACCCTCTAATATAATAAAGAGAAGAAAAGAATATCAAATTCAAAAAAGAATATCATCACTACTAGTATAACTACTTAACCCGTTGATGGTTATGTCAGACAGATACACCGTATAATATTCTTAGAAAATAATAAGATAACCTCAACGGAGAATAATGTATATATTTATATATATATATATATATATATATATATATATATATATTATATATATATAAATATTATATACCTGCTGCAACATATTATGATACTATCGTCTTGGATTAGAAAGACGGTGAGGATATACATCTAAAATATGCAATTACATTCTCTGCAATCGAATGCATTTATCCAAGAGCTAATTTCATTATTACGTGAACACTGGAACACGCGTTTTATAAATTAGTGTATTTCTAAAATACCCTATCTTTACACAAATAATATCCAATCTCATCACGCGTCCTGGCACGACCCCATATGTGTAAATTATCTACAGTACGAATATGCATAGTACATGCATGCTTGCTTTTAAATCGTATACCAGTAAAACCGTAAGCAAGAACAAAAATATTACATCCACAAAATATCACTTGACTATTCAGAAATATCGGAACACTATTGAAGAAATTGCACGCATCTTGGTAGAGAGCATTACGCCTGTTAAAATGCAACTTCAAAGCTGACATAAATTACAAGTAAAATAAAGTACAAGAACGAAAATAGTTATTGCCCCTTACTGCAGCAAATGGTTTTCGAGACCGTAATATGGATCAAGCTAGCCTCATTGAAGAGATACGTTGGTTCTGTACACAATAGCTATAAACAGACTCCAAGCGATCGGCTTTACTACTCTTAAGACATAAGTAAGTTCCTGTAAAGGGGCACATCCTTGGACAAAGCGTGGCCATATCTCATCTAAAGAGAGTCTAGTAAAGCAATAACAGTGACGAGTTTGCTGGATCAATTGCTGAGACAAAATCTCGTTGCTTTGGAAAACTGCCGCAGGCATTTACAAGTAAGGTATTAATTACTTAAGATGTTACCTTTGTTTCATAAAACTGATATTTAATCTGAGTAAATTCAATGGCTAAGGAAACCATTGATATCTCTTGTGAGGATGACTGTAGGGATCCGATACTTAAGCAAAAGTTGCGCCGTCATAACACTATATTGCCTTAATCTGTACCGCTTGTTTGTTTGTATATTTGTTAACTTCATCGACATTATGTATATACCTTCTGATGATTGTGCCTAACGATTGTCTGGTCTGTATTAAGTTATCCTCGAGTGTTTCAGCTATAAGTTTATCTGCATAGTTTTAGGTGTTTACCCCCGACACGGAAATCAGCAAGGAAAAGCGATTTCATGCGTAATCGTAGAAGTTTGTGTACCTAATCGTATGGCACAGACGCCACGGTCATTCCATTGATTTGCGCTTCCCCGCCGAATACGACGTACTTTGATGCTGCCCCGCTTTTGATTGTAACCAAGGCGAATGATTGCCGGGTAACATTGACACAACCACATTGCAACTGCATCAACTACATTTAGGAAGTGTTGGACTTTAGGAATAACGCGATTTCTGAAGTGGCAAGGCGAAATCCAGAACGACCTGCATCAGTATCGGTTCCAGCACAAAGTTTGACGTAATTCTGGATTTTTGTCATGTATCATGTACAAAAAACGCGAGAATGTATGGTCTACCATTAATAAATTAAGCGTTAAAGAAGATCGTTAAAACGTAGAAATTACCAACGAAGAAATGCAATTTCGGTAAATAAAGAGTTCGAAGAGCTAAACAATAAACATAATGCGATAAAAATGGTTTAATGCTGTTGTTGTTGTTTTTTCAATAATATTTAAAGAGAAACCCTAATCCGACTTTAGCTCTATCGGTACAACGCATGTAATGAAATTGACTTCCAAACTAACCTATATCTGTCCAGGTCTTTATTTATTCTCCCCCAAAGGGTGAAAATCTACAACAAATAACTATTACCAAACGCAATTTTTTAAAAATTTCTATTGACTTGCACATTTCTCAGTTCTGAAACATTTTGTAAGTTTTTTTTTTATTTCAAAATTTGTTTTGTAGCCTCAAATGCTTGTAAACAATGGATCCAAGATCATTTTCTTGATGTTTAGCTTCTAGTGTTCTTAATTATTAAATAGGTTGTGGAAGGATTTACAGATTCATATTATTCCTAAAAACTCTAGTTACGAGTACATGGTAATATATATATATATATATATATATATATATATATATATATATATATATATGTCGCTTAAGTTCTTTTAATGTATCAAGACATATCTTTGCTGATGTTAATATTTATATATTACTAAAGGAATTCGCCAATTTTTAAGTAGTATAGCTATAGTTGTAATATTCCTTTTCTCACAATGAAACGTCTAGAGGCGCGGCGATTATACCCGGCTTGAGAGCGGGAGTTCGAACAAATACCCTTATTCACACCCTTTAATAAGACCTGATTATACACCCCAGAAAAGTGTGTATGACTTTTATACACGCTGGCAGAGTGTATATTTACTGTATTTACTTGTTTACCTTTTGTCAAACATATAGTCCTATGAGCACATGCATTTTTAGCGGGTCTGCGAACATAGACTGGAAGTCTTTGGACTCTGTCAGAAGAAATACCCATAATAGTAACACCTGCTGAAATACCAAAACGGTTCAGACAACGTCCCACCAGGCTAAAGATCTTGCCAAATAAAGGCAATACCACTTTTGTTCATATCTAATTGTCTCTCCCTACGAGAGCAGAGTTTGACACAAAGTCGTTTTTATATTTGGAGAAGATCCATGTTTTTAAAAAAGGAGCACTCGGGATGAGAAACAATAAAAATGTTTTTTGTCGAGAAACATTTCTCCTCAACAAACCGACGGCAGAAATAGATTAATTGCAGTATCGAAACAGATTCTACACTTTGCCAAAAGGGAAAATCAACAGTACTTTTTGTTATGTATATATTATTATTAGAAAATTACGACTTGTCTTGTTTTGTCTTTGTCCAAATTGACCAAACTATTTAAAGCAGTTAAACAATTGTATGTGCAAAAGAATCGGTATTTAAACGTTTTCAGTTATGGGTTGTGTGTCTGATGATCTGGAAAAATGTATCAGACAAAACAATTTTTCATCAAAAGTTTCCACGTTTTCATTATGTTTCCCGGGATTTTCTGGACGTTTATTAATGTACACGAAATAACATTTCTTCTGTTATACAATTAACTAAGCGTAATCATAATTTTTAAGGCGAAACAGCTGTCTGTGATAATGAATTAAATGTTTCAACTAACATCTCGGATTATCTTAGTCCGGGGACTGAATTATGTTTTAAAAAATAATATTGCACTTGTTCTACTAAGCCGTAATAAATTAAACACGTTACGCTTTCCCTTGATTGTGATTTTACCACTTCTTAATATTGTTTAATATCTTTGAGAAAATTTTAAAAAACAGAAGGAATCTGTTCTTGTCAGCTTCTAATTTATATATATGTGTAAACAACACAACTCCGTATTTAAATTGAATAAGCCTTTTAATTTCTATGTTAGCATCATCATTCTTCTATATAGTAATAATTATAAGAATAAGGAAATCGATATTGACACGGGCGCAGAATAACGCGATCATAACAAACTTAAGATAGACAACACACAAGAAAAAGAGAAAATGTAGACTTTTGACAAAGAGGCGAAATGATAAATCACATGATGAGTGAATGCAACAAACTAGCCTCCGAAAAATACAATAACGTGAAAACATTGTAGGAACTATAAACACGTCTGCAATGTAAAACTTGCAGAAACGTACAGACAGAAACCAGAGACAATATTAGAAAAGGGAAATCACAAAATCCTATACAAAATGGAGATAAAAAAAGAAACACTCACCCAAACAACCAAATCCGACGTTACAATAGTAAACAAGAAATATCAAATGACAAATCGTAGATTTAGTCGTCCCAGCAGTTAACGACGTTAATAGTTCGTATACAGCAACACGAAGCAATTACATGGAATTAATAAGAAATTGAAAAGACTATAAATCATGGAAACCTATATAATAATAATAATTGTATAGGCGCTGAGTACCGCCCCGTAAAACCTGGATAAACATCTATCATGAATTGAAATAACAGGGAAGTTTAAGACCATAACACAGACAGCAATATTGAAAACAGTCGAAATATTTAAGAAAATCTTTTAATGCTGAAACCAATTATCATGACAAACGATGGTACCCTGAAACACATAATTACAAAAAAAAACATATCAAAAGAACATAGCACGCCAACAAAAGGAGTAAAAACTGCCAACAATCACATAAACAACCTCCACACACAAAGAAATGATAACAGTGACGTACGCATGTATGTGGTCAACCAATTTCAAAATAGCGGCACAGAAAGCGTTCTTAAATGTTAAAAGAGGATGAAATAACATTGGAGGGAGAGCCTCAATCAGACATCCACTGGAAGAGAGCGGAGAGTACTGGAACATAAAGCGGTTGATTTCCACTCAAATCTCAGAGAAGACAGATGGTTACTAGCTGGAAATCGATAAGAACCTACTGTTGCGATTATACATAATAATTTGCAATGTTTAACTAAAGACCTGGAGGGTTCTAGATATCTGGTAAGACTCGTTGTCACTCCGACACCCTGGAACACTACTTATAATTTAAACTAAGCAATCACTGATCATGATGTGTGTTTAATGTCTTAGTCAAATAATCTATATATTAATACGATAGCGTGTGTGTTCGCGTTTCACGCTTACATCAAAAGCTCTGAGCATGCGTGCTGCACATAGACTTGGAAAAACATTGAAGTCACCTAATTATCGTAATATTTTAAAGTATTTCCCTTTGGCGCACGGTTTTTACGTCGGTTTTTTAGGTCGGCCGAACTGGTTTATAGTTCGATCCCAACAAACCTCTAAGATTTGTTTATGCATCGAAGCGGGGAGGGAGGTAGGGAGGGAACGGCCTGGAAGACACATATTAAAAGTTTTGTAAATTGTTTCATGTATTATTCATTTAAAAAAAATGATTATACAAGTCAAATCTTATAATATTTTATTCACACATGTATAGGTTAGGAACAAAATGATTAGTATTGAAAACAACATTTCGTGTAATTTACACGGGTCTCGCTAATAATAATAATAATAATAATAATAATAATAATAATAATAATAATAATAATAATAATGTAGTAAAAAACACATGTTGACTTACGCACGAAAAATATTTTGATAAATGTGTGAGAGTTTATGAATTTTTGTAATAAAATCAAAGTCGAATAAATTGCGGTTGCAGTTATAAAACAATGTGAGATAGTTACGCCTAGTATATATATATATATATATATATATATATATATAGGAGAATATTTTTATAAAATATTTAGAAAACCTGCACAACGCAAATTATTTGTTTTTAAAAACATTTTTTTCTTTTTTTTTCTTCTATTAACTTGAGTACTTTCGATAATATCTACCATCGTCAGAAGATAAGCATATTTTCTGTTTCTTCTTTTTTTTTTCTTAAAAAATATTCTCTTTATTATACCCATTCCAGCGACGCTTCCAATGTGTGACTTTTCAATATCGCCTTACTACGTAAACTCGTGGTACACACAGCCATATCAACATGTTCGTCAGTAACATCAAGACGAACTTCAACTTGACTGCGATAACTATGTCTCGGTCAGGAAGAAAAAAATATGCTTATCTTCTGACGATGGAAGATATTACCGAAAGAAATCAAGTTAAAAGCAAAATAAAATGTTTTAACAGTAAATAAATAATTTATTTTTTAAAACAAATAATTTGCGTCGTGCAGGTTTTCTAAAAATGTTATGAAAATATTCTCTTTATTATTGCCATTCCAGCGACGCTTCAAAGTGTGACTTTTCAATATATATATATATATATATATATATATATATATATATATATATATATATATATATATATATATATATATATATAAATATTAAGGTATAAAAAATTTCGAGAATGTATATTCAAACTCGTCCCTGGATAATATCATATAAGATGAAACATATCTATCTATCTATCTATCTATCTATATCTATATATATATATATATATATATATATATATATATATATATATATATATATATATATATATACATATTTATATAGTATATGTGGAGAGAGACAGAGGCGTATATATATATATATATATATATATATATATATATATATATATATATATATTATGTGTTCGTGGTAAGTGTTTAAATCTATGATCAATGCGTTTACTTTCCAAGTGAAAATCGGCAGAATATAATTGGCAATTAAACACATCGTGGAACGCTGACATGTTGCAATCCTTCGGGCGATATAAAAATATCTGTAGGAAAAAGAAAATTCTAATTATCCGATTTGAAAGCATTTCTCTTGGCACAACGTACAATTCTCCTTCAATCGACAACCCAGGAGACATAATAGTGTTGACATTCACGGGGGCACACACAAACAAGAAAACAGACACGCGCACATGTAAACACCTGCCACGCCACACATCCTGACACACACGAATATCTATAGAACCAGAATAAATACTTTTAAATGCGAAGATAAGCCACATGTGTTATTTTAATAATACGATATCTGAATGGATATAGGCCCCATTTTATTTGTAAAGTTCGCTGCATTGAATCCGCTTGGTACCGATTTTCAAATACTGATTTCACGTTATGTATATATATATGTATATATATATATATATATATATATATATATATATACACTTAACCTTAATGCAAATATGCTGCCTAAATCTACACACAATATATATATATATATATATATATATATATATATATATATTGTGTGTGAATTTAGGCAGCATATTTGCATTAAGGCAAAGTTTATTTGTAAAACACTTGATGCTTCTGAATACTTTCCTAATCCATCGAGTATTTTTATCCAATTGTTGTTTGTAGGATTCGTAGTTTTTAGTTCAAGTCACCAACGCGTACATTTCAAAAGATATATTTCGCCGTACCGTTTGGCGGACTAAACATGTACACCAAATTATATCCCGCCTCAAGACGAGTGAAATAATCAATCTAATGTACTTGCGAATAATTGAACAACACACCTACGGATCTTACAAAAATACTAGATGGACCATCTGAAAAATCAAAAACATCAAACAAAAAACGTGTTGTTCATGTAAAAAAAAAGACAAAAATCATACATTTTTATTAGTGTATTATTGATTAATCAAATATCATTAACATGATTATAAGAATAAAAAGTGTATGCATATGCAATATGAATATATAAGTGTGAGAAGAGATGGTAATGATATCTAACTTGTTCATGTATTTATGTGTGAGTGTCTTTATTTATTCCAATTTTGTTATTTATTTATGTATATTAATTAATAAATGGGTGGTATGGGATGGTTATCCAGGCTCTGATGTTAATTTTTCTTAATGATTAATGGAGATCAATTATAAAAAACACATTTCGTTGTTTTATGGTGTTGAAGTTTGTGATGAGTGCTGCGTAAAGATGAGTGATTGTGTTGTGCAACGTGGAGGACAGCGCATTAAGGGAGAATCTATTTTTATTGTGTATCTTGTGTTCACCGACCCTTTAATTTTCCCTATGTATATTTGATGACAATTATTATATGGAATTGTGTATACACCGGCGCAGGATGTGGATTGTTTACCGGTGTGTTTTGCAGAGTTTATTGTTTGTTTTATGGTTTGTGATGTGGTGTTTAATGGTGGGAATTCCTAGTTTATATAAAGTGTCGCAAAGTATAATGTTTTTGGAATGAGTGGATAAAAGCAGATGAATATTTATGAGATAATTTTTTTTTTTTGTTAGCGATTCTTGTTTATTGTTTTTCGAAGAATATCTGTAGGTTTATTTTGTATTGGGCATTGTAGTGTTTTTAAATAATGTGTTATGCGGTTGATTTCCTCATCAATATATTAAACAATGCAGATTTTGAGATCACGTGATCACGTAGGAAAAAGCCAGATATCATACCTGCGTTTTATCTTGTTGCGGTGTAAAATAAAATGTATATAGTCGTTTGTGTGAGTGGTTTTTCGGTGCACTTTGAAATATAGTGTGGCATTAGATTTTATTATGAGTGTGTCTAAAAAATGTATTGAGTAATTTATTTCAGATATATATGTACATTTTATGGAGGGTTTAACTGTATTTAATTTGTTTTAGATGTCTTCAATTGTAGCGTCATCGGGGAGAAGAATTAAATTGTCCTCAACATATCTAAAATACTCAGTGTTTGGTGTAATCAAAATTTAAAAGAGCCAGATTCAAGGAATTCCAGGATAAGGAAGGAAAGTACTCCACTTATAGTGTTGCCTATATGAGTCCGAATGTTTGTTTATAGAATTAAATGTCCGGTTGGAAATATGTAATGTTAGTAATAAGTTTGATTATTTCTATCAACAATCTGGGTCGAAATAGTAAGTTGATGCTGTTTTTTTAAGTGCATATGGAGTAAGTTTAAACTTTTTCACTGGTAAATTAGTATATAATTTTGTTTTCTACATCAATGTGATTGACTTTGTTTAAAAAACCACCTAAGTTCTTGATTTAAGAAGGGCTGATGTGCCCATTAGTGAAGTAGAATGTTGCATCTGGCTCGTGTGATTTTGTGTTAGTGCTACCGATACCAGATATTATGAGGCATGGGGATGTTCGGTTTATAAATGTTTGATAAACCGTATAATGTTGAAATAATGGGGTGATATTCGATATATAGTGTCACTTTATAATCGCTTTTTTTCTGAGGGTTTGAATGGATTTGTTGAACTGTTCGATGCTCTTTTTATATATTTTTAAATGTGTGTTGGTGTATGTGTCCCTCTCTGATAATAATGAATATATTTTTGTTTAGTGTGAGCTTCTATCAATAACTACTATGCCACGATGGTGATATGCTAATGTTGTTGCTGTTGGCTAAGCGTTCTAAAGTGTCTATATACATTTTATGAAATACTGATTCGTTGATTTAACTGGTTATGCTCAGATGATTTCTTGTATAAATCCTTTTTTAAATCAGTTGTCTTATATCTGAAGTTATTTAAAAATGTGTTTGTAGTCATATTTGAGTGTGTTCTAGTTGCGAATTTCAGACCGAAACTGAGAGATTCAGTTTCTCTCTCTCTCTCTCTCTCTCTCTCTCTCTCTCTCTATATATATATATATATATATATATATATATATATATATATATATATATATATATATATTTACAGATGTAAGATTCTCGACTACAGATGGTGTCGTTGTGGGTTCTATTCATGCTAAAGTCAGCAATACTTACGTGTGCTCGATAGCAAGAAACACGCATTCATGGATAACTCCATGCGAGTTATATATTTTTTACTTAAAGTGAGTCACCATTTAACAAGAAAATCGACGATTGTTATAACTAATCAATATATTAATGGATGTATAGGAATCTGTTTACATTGGCTGTGAAGACGGCCAATTTGTTATTTATGGGAATGCAGTGCCTCGATAATGTGTCTTCCACAGATATAAACCCCTTGTTAAGAACCCACTTTCCCGCCATTGCACCAGGTTCTTAAGATCAGAAGAGAAGGAATCGGCGAGAGCTGGATCACAAGTTATGTTCGATTTTTTGCCATAGACAGTTGTGTCTTCTGCGTATATGTAGACAAATGATCTCAGAATTAGAATACGTAATTCGTCAATATAAATTAAAAGGAGGGTGGCACTTAAAAAAGATATCTGAAGCACGCTGACTTTTATACGAGGAGGTAAGACTTCTGCCCATCAGAAAATACTTTTAGAGAAAAGTGTTTTGTAGATGTTCCAGAATAGTGGCATGGGTTCTATAGCAACCATGTTTGTAAAAGAACGCGTTTCTGCCGAACCCGATCAAATACATTTGCTATTTAGAGAGCTATTGTTTTATAAACAAATCACTCGTCAAAGGATTCACTGGTTCTATGCGATATTGCAGTTACTACATCAGAAGTGTACCTTGCAGTTTATAATGTCACAAAGTGAATTATTTGCTCAGGTGCTTGCCAATTTCTTGATTTATTACAGATTCACGCAACTTCTGGTGTAAATTTAACTGACAGAAATATACTGATATTTCGAGCACTAATCACAGTACTTAAAAATACTTGACCCAGCAACGCAGTTTTTTAAAGATGTCTTAAGCATTTATCTTTCAAACAATAATTGCCCAATTTTGTTTGACGAGGATCAAGTTTCAACAGCGGATTTTGAGCACAAAATGATATTGTCAGCACCAGTTGCGTTGATGGCATTAAGGTTTCAGATAAGTGGGGCTACGTCTCGGCACTATATACATGTATATAACTAACAATATTTGCAGTCCTTGAGGAAAATTACAGAAGGTGATGGTCGAAGTTGTAATAAGATTATTTGCAAAACGTTTGTTTTCATCAGAAGCTGATGAAATAACATCAGAAAACGTCATGATTGATTACTCAACTCATCTGTACAATCTTTGTGATTTTCCAAAACTCACGGGAACCAATCCTCTATTCATTAATTATGACTTGACCAGAATAGGCATATTGTTGCATAATGAATGTATGCATGTGAAAGACGCTAACATCAGCTATTATGAATTTAGTATCTCGGTAGACCAGTGTAAATCATGATACAAACATCTGGGGAACAAGTCTATCTCGAACTAAAATATAAACTAGCTTGAACTCAGAGGTCAGAGGAAATAAAACGGGTGCGCTGTGGCGGGTTCCGCCCCCCCCTTACAGCAAGTACGTCACACTCGTGGGGGAAAAAGAAATAAGTTCTTTATTCACTCTGTCTTTTGGAAGCGTGGTCCACGGATGTAAAATCGTCATTTACTTCAAAAAAGGAAATGGGAATTTCATTCCTTAAAACGTTGATGGTGACTGTTATGCCCCATGCTCTTTATCCCGAACTAAATAGAATTAAATAAAGAAGCACAATTTGGGCTCTCTTTCAAATTTAATTAATGGGTGACTTTGGTAAGTGTGATGAGAAAATCTCTTCCGAATAAATATCAGTTTTAATTATCCGCCGGGCTCGTTTTTTTCCTCTCCGCATGAAATGTTTTGATTACAGACACTAGACGATGATGGCTAAGAGCTGCGGCCCACTACGACTATGACGACGGCGAAAGGCAGCGTAATGGACGATGATGTCTTGTGACGAAATGCAACACACTGCGATGATGATGGCTTAATTGAGGGGCGCCAGTATACAAAAAGATTAAAGTAGAGACTGAAGTAACGGACAATTGATTTAAAAATAACCGGTTTTAAGAAACGACAACATCACCATCACTTTTTGCGGTCACTATAACACATTGACAGCGGATGTAGACAGTTTTAAAGACGGCAGCTTTTTTTGTGGCCAAAATACCGTTGATAAAGACAAAAAAATGAGTACTATGATCAATAGCAGAAGCACAATCAGCATGGCTAGAATTTGGTCGCTGTTGACATTTTTTAGAGGGTATAAAATTCTTAATAATAACTATTACTCAATCATATATATCGGAAACGATATAGAACATTTTGTTTTTGAATATCGTATGTAGATGGATTTCTGGAAATAAACATCTTAAACTATGCTCCTCGTCTATTTGTATCGATACTCTTTGCGGTGTTAAAAGACAGCAGTGCTATCCCTAGGTTAAGATGTTATCTTGAAGCGACATTAAATGATGATAAGATCCAACGAGGTAAATAAAAGTAGATGTGCATGGCCGGGACACGTTGACAGGAAAAGATAAAGAATACTTGCAAAGTGTGCGTCAGTATCAGGAACATTTTAAAAACAATAAAACACATAATCTTTCTGTGAGAACATTAAATTAAATAAATTATCCCTTACTCTGTGAATCACCTAAGGATTAATTCTTTTAACAAAGATGTGAATCTCATAAAAGCAAGATGTTTAATACCTTTCCTATTTTTATGAAAGAAATATCCTGACCACATACAAAAATGTGCAGTACAAAACTTACATCTATAAATATTTAACATAGTTTTGTAAGAAAGGAAACTCAACTCAGATTTAGACAAAATTATCAAAAAATATCAAGTAACTTGACTTCTTTACAATTACGTCCGCACACTAAACATACTTTGAACGTAAAAAGCCCATACGAAGCTAAAAGCATCATATAATTGACACAAGGGTTAGACACCTTCAATCTTGACCGGATGGCTCTCAACAAATTGGCCACAGTAGGTCTTTTGCGGACGTATTTCCTATATATACATATATATATATATATATATATATATATATATATATATATATATATATATATATATATATATATCACAGAAGATTAAAGTAATCCTCGTCTGACTTTCGATACCAGAATACCAGCAGCCTGACAGAGTAAAGAAAATATATACACACATCTCTTTCATTGAATAATTATTTTCCGTCCATTCTACAGAAATAACAAAACAATACAAAAAGCTTTCACACTTACAAGCTTTCATACACTTTCTCAGATTTTTAAAGCATATACGTATATTGTGGTTACTAAATTCTCATTTTGTTATTTTTATTTTCACACAGTCCCTGTAATGTTCACTTGTTCATGTGAGTAATACTACACAATGACCAAAGAATGCAAGTTCCAAAGTAATTCATTGTAAGATCCGCAAACGACTTGAATTTAATACCACAAGCATAATAATCGTACGATCACAAAACGAAACAACTTTTGGGTATGTAAGTCTGCACACATTTTGCAGAAAATGGAATTTAAATGGACAACCTCATCCAAACTACAATTCCAGATATTACTACAGTCAATTAAAAGTAAAATATCTACTACTTTATTGTTTGTTTAACAAGTTGATAAATTGCTAATCAAATACTTAGTAACGTTATTAGCGCGTACGTAAATTTATTCGATATAATTTGAAGGAGAACAACATGAGAAAAAATAAAGACAATAAAAAGAAGACGATAGAAGAAGTAGACGAAGAAGAAGTAAAAGTAGACGAAGAAGAAAAAGAAGAAGAAGAAGAAGAACAACAACAACAACAACAACAACAATAACAACAACAAGTGCAGAAAAGATGAAAAAAGATGAAAATACGACGAAAAAAGAAAGGGGGAGAAAAAAATAACAAGAAATAAAGAATGAAGAACAACACGAAACAAAAAGCATGGATGGCCCCTCCCCCCGTGGGGAAAAAGCTGGGTCTTCTTCGGTCGCCCTCTCATCCCTAACTTTTACCCGACCGTCGACCCCACCCTCCGTTCTGCAGGCAAAATTATTACCCAGTAGGGGTACCCATCGTGTCAATGGGCTCTTGCTTCGCCTCCACTCGTTGACAAAAGTGTAATCTTCTTCTCTCTTTTCGGGCCAAAGCTGTGTCGCCCTGGTCGCCCCCTCATACCGAACCGTGACCCGACCGCACTTCTCATCTGCAGACAAAAGTTTGTCTTTCCCGCTCGCACCCTGTATCTACCCGATCTCGTCGTTGCCCGGGGCAAAAGTAGTACTAACTGTATTCTCGGGCTCCCACTCTCTCTTCGATGTATATTAAGGTCACGGTTATAAAAACAACCTGGGAATCGAACCATAAAAGACGAGGTCGTGATATTACGCCGTTATTCGTTGTACCAAACTGACAGCGAATAATAACCGATGAAAAGTAGATCATTTAAACTGTTTAAAATCGAGTTTCGGCGCGCATACGTACAACGTGATTGTACATACACACATACATACATGCATATTTTTCTAATAAAAAAACAAACGAAGTAAAAAGAAAGAAGAAGAAGAAAAAGAAGAAAAAAAGAAGAAAAAGAAGAAAGAGGAAATAGAAAAATAAAAAAGAACGAATAGGAAACTAACAGGGAGAAGGATGAGAACAAAAAAAACAATAGAAAAAGAACAATTAGATAAAATAATTTTACTAATGAAAAACAAAGAATAAAAGAACAACATAAACAAAAAATGTAGAAAAAAACGTAGAAGTAAAGAAAAATGAAAGAGTAAAAATACAAGTAGTAGAAATTAAGAGCAGTAACAAGAAAATAAAAAAAGATACAGCGACAAACGACAACACCAGTGATAACTAAAAAAAAGAACTAAAAAGAAGCAAAAACAGGAAGAAGAATAATGAGAATATGTAGAAGAAGAGCAAAAACACCAATAGAACAAGACGTAGATCAACAAAAACGTCTTTGGCTGAACCTCCGACTGTTTTGACAAAAACGTAAAATCCAATTAGATTCGTCATTCGAACATTTTCGTCTACAGGAATAATTATCTGAGTAAATCAAGGTAAATATAGAGGTAAAACTGAAATGATTGAATTCACGTAGTCAGCAGTAATCAGTTCATTTCTAATCAAGGATGTCATCTTTAAGTAAACAAATAAACAAAATTATATTTTGAAAACACTCCATAATTCAAAGGGAGAAAACCTTTTGACCATGAAGAGCGCAAATTTATTTAAGTTGTCTATCGGGTTCCTGTCTAGAAAAAATGAAATTCATTAGCACATAAATTATGTTTCTGAACAAGTATTTAGCTTAATTACATTAGTAGATATTTTAAAGACATTTTTCGAGTCTTAATATGCCAACAAATGTGGGTTTCTTAAACATGGACGGCGGCACCGTGGGGGGGTCACCCTCCTCACTTTTTGATGTGGGCCCCTCACTTTACGGTCATCGATAATTAAGTTGATATGCATGTGTCCTAATCGACGAAGACAATTATGAGATTAAACATTATCTTAGTGCCCAAGGTTTTCAATGCTTCCACATGCACACATTTGTTTGTGACAGACTGGGTGATAGAGAGGATGATGTTGGTGTTACTCATGAACGTTTCAAAATTTTCGCGATTGCCGCAGTTACGGATGAGAGAACATCCGTAAAAGCGATTTTGAGGGTTGAAAAATCTGTTGCAAAGTGGACCATTATTTGTATTTCCTCCACTCGCACATGGTGCCTCCATTAACATACCAGTGATTTTTCGGATTGCATCGATACATTCCTTTTTGCATTGTAGAGGATCCGCATAATATCCAAAGTTATTCATTCCATCCTCCCTCTAGTCCTTCTGTCCACAGAACAACCAGTACAGTATCCTTTGAGCAAAGTCCAATGAACGAAATTTGAAGTGAAGAACAGAGAAACAATCCAGATCTGCATTGTTAATACGCTTCCAACGAGCTATTCTAATTCCAATGCATATATTAATACTTTTCTACTTCATAACTTCATTTAAACTGTTATACTTTTTACTTTATTACTTTTATATGCACCTTGTCAGTTAATACTTTTAACTTTATGTATTCTCTATATTTGAAAAACCAATTGATTCTTGAATTTTGTCATTTTTACTAGAGGAGACTTGCTGATATGTTTCAAATGAGCCATCAAGCAGTCTCAGAAAATCATTTAATGTCTAGATTGAATCCAAACAACTGTATTTGCCCCAAAATGACCAAATATTGTAATTTGGGCCCAGCCACCGCCCACCAAATTGAAATTTATGTTTTTTCTTATTTTACTAGAATCGACTTGCTAATATACTTCCAACAAGACCTCAACCACTATCAGAAGATCATTTCATGTCTAAATTGTGTCAAAAAATGTATGTTTGGTCCAAACTGCGCTAATATGGGTTCAGATGCGAAAAAGTTGAAATGTTTCTTCATTTATCACCAAGAGTAATCCATTCCGCTTCTAACGAGCTATCAATCACTAGCAGACGATCATTTTTAGTCAAGATATTGAATTTATTCCCATATTTGCCATTCTGGGCGCAATGTGCGCCGCCCTCCCACTTTTTAGGATACCCCTCCCCCCACACACTTTTATAACTGTCCCCCCGGCCCTGTTTCATATGTCTTATATGCTTATTCTCGTTTTTTGTTGCTCAGCTCTCGTCTATTTGCGGCCACCTGTGTCTTATATGGATAAGATTTCTATGACAAAAGAAAAATCAAAATATGAAAATCAAAAAAATAGATTTCAATTCATCAAAATTATGTCAATAACCTTTTACAGTACACTTGTTTTAAAAACCCTTTTCTATCTTTACGTAATAATATAAAATCACGTTTGCCGTTTTCCTATTCCACAATTTCCGATCTATATGTTCTGCTCAACGGTGTAACTTCTCTCCTTGATTTACCGTTTGTTGACATTCTACCCTGTCCTTGTTCACATATGTTAACTTTTTAGAAACCACCATCCTTTGTAATTAGATATATCTTCTCGTTTTAATAATGTTATCATTTGTATTATTATTATTATTATTATTATCATTATTATTATTATTATTATTATTATTATTATTATTATTATTATTATTATTATCATTATTATTATTATCTAAGTTCAACATCGTAATTAATTATAATCATTTAAATAGCCTTTAAACATTAATTATTTCTATGAATAATAACATATTAACATATTAGCTTTTCCCCGTCCCAATCTTCGACCTTACTTTTCCATTCACTCTTCTACACACACACACACACACCCCCACACACCCCCCCACACACACATATCTATCTATCTATATATATATATATATTTATATATATATATATAGAGAGAGAGAGAGAAAGAGGAAGAGATACATATATATATATATATATATATATATATATATATATATATATTATATATGAATTGTGGTGTGCTTATCTATTATGTATAATCAATTGGTTCCCGCATTGTATTACATTTAAGATTTCGAACAGTCGCATATTGCTGAAGACATATAGATGGAAAAGGATAAGTAATCTTCTCTTATAAGGCGAAGTACAATTATAGACAGAAAAGAACGGTGTAGAGAAAGACCACTCAAAGAAGCAGTGTATATGTTCGGCGACAATGAGCTACTAAGCAGACTTAGTATAGAATTGAATACAATATGGGATCATTAATTATGTTCTATATGAAGTAAAGACTTATTCCCCCTTTCCACACACGTTAGACTGGCCTATAAAAATAATGCATCGAAACACACCTATTCAGTCGCCTATCATTTTCAAGCGTGTTGCAAGAAACTCTAAATTGGTTTCATAAACTAAACATAAAATATTAGGTTCATTCAGCACTGTAAGCCTCTCCCAACTTCTTGAACCAAAAAAAGGGTAGCACGCAAATTCATCTGTATGAAGTATTAACTTTAAACCTCCTCAACCACCGTTTGACAATTACTTCACAAAACAAGTTTCACCATTATAGAATGTGTATAACATCTAATCACAGCAAATATTACATCGACATTACGCATGAAAATCGCTCCCTATGATAAATCAGATAAGTATTTCCCCAAATTTAAACACCTTACATTGTTCTGGTTTTTTCGTCAGTTAAATATATATGCCGTAGAGTTGGGGTATTATTGGTTATTTAAATAAACTTAAATTAAACACAAAATAGCAATAACAATTCGCTTAAAAACAAAACAAATAGACTTATGAATAAAACTATAAAAATATGTCTACGTTTTATTTATGTAAAAAACATCCCAAAAAACTTCGTACTTTTACAGAATTTGAACATAACTGTTTTATGTTGTTTTTATTAGAAACACTAAAATAACCGTAAACTAATCCTAGTCACAGTTTTAAGTTTAGTTTGTCAAAAGTCGGTTTGGTTCGGTTTCGTTCAAATTCTGTAGACGCGGACATTGCAAGAGATATCCTTCCTCGCTGGAGATATATTTCTGCACTGTGGCCATTTGAAGTGTTGTCACACTAAAAGGTAAAAAACTGCAATTCAATTGCAGCATTTGTTTATTTGCATAACAATTATCTTTTCTGGCCTATTTGCGTGCAGTCGGCAGTTTACACATTCTAATTAATTCTTTTACATTCATCCCGGGCAACGTCGGGCGACGGACCCAAGATAGTATGAAATAAAGATGGCCGTTTGGATAAGATAACCGACTACGAATCAGTGGCGATTTGTGTTCGGAGTTCGCGCCTACCGACCGTCGGGAATTAGTTCCTAGACTGAAGATTGCGTTAGCATGAAACATCGATGTCTCTAAGTATTTAAATAATTAATATTTATTTATTAAAATATTATTGTTTATCAGCCCCCCCTCCCCACAAGGGCACTTTCGAGTAGCTTTAATAACAAGCAGTACAAATAGCTATATGCGCGATCCGAACACCGTTTCGTAAGATCACTCTAGCTGCCTGGTAAATAGCAGCCGCTTGTCGCTATTTACAGTTACTCTATATTTACCAACTAATTGACGATGGCCGTTTGGATAAGATCACCGACTACGAATCAGTGACGATTTGTGTTCGGGGTTCGCGCCTACAGACCGTCGGGAATTAGTTCCTAGACTGAAGATTGCGTTAGCATGAAACATCGATGTCTCTAGGTATTTAAATAATTAATATTTATTTATTAAAATATTATTGTATATATATATATATATATATATATATATATATATATATATATATATATATATATATATATATATGTGTGTGTGTGTGTGTGTGTGTAGTGATAAATAGTAAGACTGCACATCCAATATACACGGTTTACGGTCCCCAAAGTGAATACTATCATTGGCTGCTAGAACCCGTAGCGTAACGGATAAAGTACTAAGTTACATTCAGTTCTATGTGCAGTCTTCTGAAGGTTGAATGTCCAGTCCTCAGTGTGGGCGATAGTGGGGATTGCGAATCACTAGCCAGTCAGTGCTGACGGAACGAGAGGCTGTTATCCCGTGGTTGTTCACCAACTAATGAAAGCCTGTTAACTGAGTCGAACTTTAAATAGTCAACACATTTTACATAGGTTTAATTTTAAAAATATTTCTGCACTTGTAACGTTATCATTTGTTTGTATTTACATTATTTATTTTAATTAAATTTAATTTATTTTTAGTGATTTATTTTTTGTTTTGATTTGTAAACTTTCTCATTGTTTATTTATATTAAAATGTAGTTATTTTGTGTTTACATTTTTTAAATAGTGATAATTCGTCTGCTCATGTAATTGGTGTTCCTAAATTCATAAACAATAAACTATTTATTGCGAATTCATTTTTAAAAAATGTATGTTGAATAAACATCAGTTTCAGTATAAATAGAATTATGGTCTTTTCTTTTTTCTTTATTTTAATTCAATTTTTAAAGTTTTCTAATCCTTTTTTTGTAAGCTCTCATTCATTAGGTATGCGCAATGTTATTATTTAATTCGAGAATTTAATTTTTCTTCGAGTAATGTTGATATTCATTGATACGAAATTCAGGAGCTTTTTGTAATATATAAGGAATGTATTTTAAAATATGTATTTATTGTAAACATCTACGATAATTTAGTTTCTTAAAAAAATATTCATGCGTTTCTTTTAGTACCATGTGATATAACGTTAGTATAGGTGTTTTTTGTGTATACAAAATACTACATTCTCACTGGGAGTTTTAATAAAGTTATTGATTTATCATATTTCGTGATTATATAGTGAAAAATACTCGAAATAACATTTGTTGATTTACTGAATTTCGATCAATTTTTAAGTTAAATGGGGTTGCCAAAATGTACATAGTCTGACTGTTCGACATATCTTGTTTGTTACTCCATAGCATGCCGTCATTTTCTTGTTAACAAGCCTTAGTTTACTTTTTACGGCAGCCATAATTAAACTCATAGATAAAGTGCAGGGTTCCGTGCAGATTCTCTAGTCCAACAGAAATACAAATATAGAAAGCCGGAGGTTACATCGGCACAAACTGTGTTTGAATAACACTCCAGATCAAAACAGTAGTACGAACAATTTAAAGTATAAGTCTTGATCTAAACAAATTCAGAAACAATACCATTTTTTTTAAAATATTCTTGCTCATAAAATATATATCTTGATCGTTATTATTAACTTTTATTTTTATATTTATTATTATCTTATTTCTACTTTTTTATTTATCATAATTATTTTAAGACCAAATTGTCAAACTCCCTTCTATACCTATCATAATATATCATAACTTTCGTGTTTTCTCTTCCCCAATATCGGATCTATCTTCTCAACTTCATTCTCTTTGAATTCAGCATTTGCTTACTTAATTTTTCTGTGCACACATCTTCATCCTGATTTTCATCAATCTTTATCCCAAATCTATCATTTAACTCGAAAAGGAAGATGTTTTTGCTGAACAAAATAGATACATATTTGTTTACATTAATCTTATTTTTCTTTAAATATCTGGACATCTGCCTTACTCTTCACATGCATAATTATTTCCCATACGTATAAGTACTCACATTTTCTCTTATATCTTACAATATATATGTTAATTCCTAGACGCTTATCGAAATAATATAACAATTTAAAACTTGTATTGAGTTGTATTAACATTTTACCGCATTTTATTTTTGTCTTGAAATATAACATTAATTTTTTTATCAGACTTTCGATATACTCGTTATATTTGTCATCGGAAAATGACTTCGTATTTCCAAAAATATACCAATCATATAGAAAAAATAATTAGAACTTTTTTTTTAAATTCTAAAATTAGTAACTCTTCTGATGAGAAGAATATTTTTTTGAAACATCTATATGTGTCTTTACACATATAAACGTACCCTCTGATTTGCTACATTTTAAGGTTTTATGATAATATATTTGTTAAGTATGTTACAATATATAAGTTATTTTTTTCGCTCCTATTTAACTATAAATGTATATATATATATATACATATGCATATATATATATATATATACACACACACACATATATATATATATATATATATATATATATATATATATATATACATATATATGAGGATAAATTGCACGATATATAATAAAAATTAAATGCCGTAGAAGACAACATGTTTGAAAAAGACAAACGAAAATTACAATTTAAATACAGGAAAACTCATCAAAAACAATATATTTTACCAGTTTCGTTGAGATCAATGAACGTCTTCAAAAATAGTGAAGATTTTAAATTTATCAGATACACATAAGAACATAGGAAAAAGAATGCACAAAGAGACGTCATTAGCACGCGTTTGAATATTTGAAAAAGAGAAAAATTTAAAAAAACACGTTCGTAGAGACGTTAAAATAGGAAACGTAGGGTGAAACTAATAAAAAAGAAGAAGGAAGAGAAATGGAAAGATATTGATGAAGTGTAGTAAAAAAGAAACATACCTCTTACGAGGTTCGCAGTGGCGCACAATATTGCATTGTTTCAATGCGGTTTATGTCAGATGTTTTTTTAAGGAATAAGATCCGAGTCTGGGGTATATGTAAGATGGTGATAATAGAAGTATTATAGTGCTTTTGATGCACTTGTG
Organism: Sepiola atlantica; assembly: GCA_963556195.1. Classification (NCBI taxonomy): domain Eukaryota; kingdom Metazoa; phylum Mollusca; class Cephalopoda; order Sepiida; family Sepiolidae; genus Sepiola; species Sepiola atlantica. The sequence continues at coordinate 120,893,231 of OY744517.1, read as the reverse complement.
ACATAGAGCTTAGTATTCGGTCTTGCAGATAATTCAGTTTTTAAAGTCAAAATTGTGGGTGAAAGTGTTTCTGTGTATGACTAGTGCGTTAGTGCGATTACTGTGCTTGATGTCCTGTTTGTATTCGTAACTGCGAGGTTTTATATTTTTGATCGTTTTACTAATATTTAACATCGGCCATGCTGCACATTTTATTTCGTAAATGCCGGCGAGGGAAGAGGTGTCCTTAGGAAGTAGTTGACAGCGGGGTTAATGTTAAGTAAATCCGTGATTGTTTCAAGGGTTGTTATTTGTATTTTATGTCAGATATTGTATTATTAAGGAGAACTATGTAATATTTATTTTTCTCAATCATTTCGGCGTTATTTGTGCTGGTGATGTTATGAGAGGAATTTTTGTGGCGTTAGTCTGTTTTATTTGGAAGTTATTAAAGGATTAGCGTTTAGTCTTTTGGGATTAACAAATTAGGATATTTTAAAGCTTTGTAACTGTACTAGAAATAGGTTTCATCATTGCAGAGGAAAGCTGCGCTGCAAATTCTGAGAGTTCATGATTTCATTTTGCTGTAGTGATCGCAGTAAAAGTGCATTAAATCAGTGGTATTCGTAGGTTTTAGACTTTTTGGGTTTCGTGCAGAGTTATACATATATATATATATATATATATATATATATATATATATGAATCTGTATATTTAGCCAACGTTTCTTTCTTGATACATATTTGATTAAACATAACTAAACGTTGAAAGTTCCAGTTTTTTTTCTCCAATTCATCGAGTTGGCGGTTACACGATCGAATGATGTGTTACAGTGTTAATAAGAAAATAACTCGTGATATTTTCAACCGTTTCGATTCTCATGAGCTGTTACCAGACACGTGATGAGGTCACAGCAATACAACTGCTGACTTTATTACTAGAACAAGTGTATCACGCCATCTAATATGCCACTTTACCGCTCTTCACAGCTCCATCTACCAACATCAAACGGACAAAACATTTAAAAAAATATTTTCCCAGTATATAAACCCACCAACAGTGCCACCCTTGCTGTTCCATATTGTAAACTTCATCCCCGTTATCGCAGAAGCCGTATTCATTCGATCACTTAAACCCACCATCGATCAAGTTCAATACGAAGGGAAGATGCTATATTTAAATATTTTAAAAACGTTCTTAATCGACTTGTGTGATAAATTCGGCAGTTTTAATATTGTAAGACATGTCTAGCAACGCCAGAATTTGAGTGGAAAAACTTTGGAAAAATGGCAAGTTCTTATTAACACAGCAGCACAACATTAGATCGTTGACCCGCCAACTCGAAAAATTGAATCAGAAAAGGAACAATCACAAACAGTCACTTCGCTTTAAACATTATATATATATATATATATATATATATATATATATATATATATAGTGTTATAATGGAATAATTCTAGGAAGAAATCCGGGTAAGAGAGCTCAATGTGGTAAACAGAGCAATAATAACGTAAAATATAATAACACGAAATTACATGATTGTCGATGCAATAATTTATTTCAACCTTGCGGTTTTATTCAAGCATCCAACTTAACAATTACATTTTTGATACTGATAGAAAATTGAGTTATCCTCGGCACTTCGAATACAATCAGAGGGAGTAGTGGTAGCAGCCAGTCCAAACACCCAACACAGAGCGAGTAGGAATTAACATCTTATATTTAACTAAATTAATCTAAGGGAATCTTATGGTTTTTTTTGTTTATTTTTATTAAATAATAACGTCTGAGTTAAGCGCACATAATCTTTCTACATATCCGAACTGGTGACATACGCCTCCATACATACGCACACATATACCTATTCTTAACATCACACACACACAATTTTTGGCAAGCCTGAGATTCAGCCTTATCAAGGCCACCGATATTTTTCACCCGGCAAACGAAACGAGCGAGTCTGCTGTCATCAGCCGATTGACACTTCACGTGCCCTATTTCTCTAGATACGCGCGTCAGAATTACTTTGAAAATTAAAAATACTCTGATTTTAACAAATTCATCTTACATTAGTTTATAATCTATGGAAGCCTATAATTAATTTTAATCTAATATTGTCTAGTGATAATATTATACACTTAATTTAATTCGCTATCTTATTTTAAGTAAATAACATCTGCATACATCCCCACATATATACACATCTATCTCTACACACACATACATGTATACATACATATACACACACATACATATATACTTACATCTACACACACATATATATATACACACATACACACATATACATATATATATATACACATACCCACATACGTACACACACATACATACATATATACCCCCATACCTACTACCTTAAATTAAAATTTTTTTAAAACATCGAAGATAAATGTGTTTCGTCTTTAAGTATTCATTAAAGAACATCCCTACTAAGTGAATGCATACCTACACATATACACACACAAACATATGCACATACACACACATACACACATATACATATACACACCCATATACGCACATGCACACATAGCCTCAGATGTGCAAAATAGAGATACATATATATGTATACATATACATACACAAATGCACACCCGTACACATACCCATATACATACTCAGTCATACGCGTACGTACACACATACCTATACTCATATACTCGCACATGCCCATACATGCACACATACACCTGCACCCCTGTATACACATATATACCTATATACACATACATATATACAAAATAACATATACGGCCTGGAAAGTTTTAAATTGCACATACATACCCATAAGTAAAATAATACATACGGCCTGGAAAGTTTTAATAACCGGGGTAAGAGTTTAATTAAATATACACATACATTGATAAGGCAAATATGCAGTACATACATACACACACACACATACATACGTACATGCTAGCAACTGCACAAACACATGCATGCATGTACGCATATATATACATACAAAAATAGATGTACTTATATATACGTACCTATTCTCATCATACATACATATACACTAATGCCCGCATACACGCGCATCCGCACGCGCATGCATACATAGTAAACATAAGGCTATCTTATTTCAAATAAGTACTCTGAAAATATAAGGCTATCTTACTTCAAATAAGTACTCTGAATACACGAAAATCTTAAGGTACACTCGTATATGCATACATCCGAAAAACAATTATAACCAATGTCACCAGATCAGTAATTACATGTTCATAACAGACATTAATGTAAATATTTATGGGGGTTTACCGTAATTGATCTATTTTGTATCTAACCGTTACAAGTCTAGAGGTCTATCAGATTGTTAGATATTGGTAATTTTAAATTTGCATTTATGTCTGCATTTCGCCATCAATTCATCGCGTTTGTTTAAAAGATTATTGCGGTCGTATTTTAGGATTCTTATTTTCTCCTCTAAACATAAATTGCATCTCTGCCTAAATCCATTTGGGATATCCGAAAAGCATAGTATTGACCACGAAACCACCGGGGACCGGTTCTCATTTTTCAGAAGCCACCATTGTTTCGCTAATTCTGTTTTGTTCTTGAGATCTGGGTTGTTAAAAGAATGTTTGTGGTCATAAAAGCGTTGTTTCCAGTTACCCGCGGAGATGCCGATGTAGACTTTATTGTCCCTGTTATTATCTTCCGGATGAATAGTGGCCTTATACACCACACACTCAACTTTACAGTTACCGTCCAGTGGGCAGTTCTCTTTAACTTGGCAATTACATTTATCTACTGTAACCTTATTTTTACTAGAATTGTTTAGTAATTTACGATTATGGGTGCTGATTATTTTATCCATGTTTTTGGTACAAGAGTAACTAATTTTTATGGTTTTTCTATTAAATATCTTTCTGAGTGGATTATTCATGCTAAAATGCTTATCTACTAGGTTCAAGAATACTTTTCCGATGTTGATGTTAGATAGTTGGCAGTATGGGGGATTGAACCATGTTATTTTACGGCCTCTATTCCTGGATTTATTTTTATTTTCTTTCTTGATATATTTGAGTTTATCGCTATATCCACTTTTTTCTAGCGCTCTATTGTATAAATGTTTGTTTGTTTCAAAAATTTCCTTGTTAGCCGAAAGTTTATTAATTCTAGTATTAATCGTTTTAGGTACTTGTTTGATTATGCAGTTCGGGTGATTAGATCTAATATTGATATATGATGGTGTGTGATTATCTTTGTTGAAGGGTTTGTAAGTCCCCTTTTTTAAGTCTAGTGTAATGTCTAGATAGTTAACTTCTTTACAATTTGGGGTTATGTCTATTTTAAATCCTAGGTATTTGAAGGCTCTTATTATTTTTTTATGTATTTTGGATACCATGGGGCCGTCACTATTAGGGATGATAATTAGTCCATCATCCCTGTATAAACCAACTAAATTAGGTTCTACAATTCTGCTGAGTGTGTACATTATAAATATGCCCACCAGATCGGCAATCTGTGCTGAGTCAAAGGCACCCATCGGAACATCGAAGCTGTTGTTGTTTAATTTAATCCATGCTTCGTGGTTGTTTGTAAGGATGGATCTGCGACATGCCATAATAATTCTTACCTGCTCGTCAGATATATCCACGAAATTCCTAGCATAGTTAATGCTGTTCGTAAGTAACTCCTTGGAAATCGAGGGGTAAAATTCCATAATATCGAATTGTATAAAGGAGGCATTCCTCTTATTTTCAATTGATATAAACCATTTGATAGTATCCGAAGAATCCTTCCAAAGGTTGAAATTGGTAGCCTCCAGAGTTACTTTGATGATATTCTTGAGGAACTCCCTAGATACATGGCCGAGTTCCGATTTCGTAGAGTTGATCAGTCTAGCTTGTTTTTTAATGTGGAAATTTTTCTTGTGGTCCTTGATGGGTATGTATGCGTCTTTGTTATCGATTCCCCCCACTCTATCCTCGATGTCCAGCCTGGACGCAAAGTCCTTGGTTTCCTCATTAATTATCCTTTCAGTGTCGTGGGTATCTTTTCTGTAATTATTACAGATTTTTTCCAGAATAGTTTTTTTATACTCGGATGGGCACATCTTGTAAATATTCGCTGACTTATCAGCCTTCACCCAAACTTTGTTCGACTTCTTGATCTCTGCGATGTCTTTCTTCAGAGTGGACTGAAATTGGTTTGAGTATTTTTTGAACTTAATTCTTTTGACTATGTCGAAAAGATCAGTCTCGAAAGACCTCAAAGCCTCAATGGGTTTACAGGTATTCTGTGACCTGAAAGTAAAGGTTTCCTTGTAATCAGAATCCTCATTCTTTAAAAAGAAATACGCTTTCCATCTTAGTCTGTTGGTAAAGTCCGTTATTCTATCCACGAAGCATGGATTAAATTAAACAACAACAGCTTCGATGTTCCGATGGGTGCCTTTGACTCAGCACAGATTGCCGATCTGGTGGGCATATTTATAATGTACACACTCAGCAGAATTGTAGAACCTAATTTAGTTGGTTTATACAGGGATGATGGACTAATTATCATCCCTAATAGTGACGGCCCCATGGTATCCAAAATACATAAAAAAATAATAAGAGCCTTCAAATACCTAGGATTTAAAATAGACATAACCCCAAATTGTAAAGAAGTTAACTATCTAGACATTACACTAGACTTAAAAAAGGGGACTTACAAACCCTTCAACAAAGATAATCACACACCATCATATATCAATATTAGATCTAATCACCCGAACTGCATAATCAAACAAGTACCTAAAACGATTAATACTAGAATTAATAAACTTTCGGCTAACAAGGAAATTTTTGAAACAAACAAACATTTATACAATAGAGCGCTAGAAAAAAGTGGATATAGCGATAAACTCAAATATATCAAGAAAGAAAATAAAAATAAATCCAGGAATAGAGGCCGTAAAATAACATGGTTCAATCCCCCATACTGCCAACTATCTAACATCAACATCGGAAAAGTATTCTTGAACCTAGTAGATAAGCATTTTAGCATGAATAATCCACTCAGAAAGATATTTAATAGAAAAACCATAAAAATTAGTTACTCTTGTACCAAAAACATGGATAAAATAATCAGCACCCATAATCGTAAATTACTAAACAATTCTAGTAAAAATAAGGTTACAGTAGATAAATGTAATTGCCAAGTTAAAGAGAACTGCCCACTGGACGGTAACTGTAAAGTTGAGTGTGTGGTGTATAAGGCCACTATTCATCCGGAAGATAATAACAGGGACAATAAAGTCTACATCGGCATCTCCGCGGGTAACTGGAAACAACGCTTTTATGACCACAAACATTCTTTTAACAACCCAGATCTCAAGAACAAAACAGAATTAGCGAAACAATGGTGGCTTCTGAAAAATGAGAACCGGTCCCCGGTGGTTTCGTGGTCAATACTATGCTTTTCGGATATCCCAAATGGATTTAGGCAGAGATGCAATTTATGTTTAGAGGAGAAAATAAGAATCCTAAAATACGACCGCAATAATCTTTTAAACAAACGCGATGAATTGATGGCGAAATGCAGACATAAATGCAAATTTAAAATTACCAATATCTAACAATCTGATAGACCTCTAGACTTGTAACGGTTAGATACAAAATAGATCAATTACGGTAAACCCCCATAAATATTTACATTAATGTCTGTTATGAACATGTAATTACTGATCTGGTGACATTGGTTATAATTGTTTTTCGGATGTATGCATATACGAGTGTACCTTAAGATTTTCGTGTATTCAGAGTACTTATTTGAAGTAAGATAGCCTTATATTTTCAGAGTACTTATTTGAAATAAGATAGCCTTATGTTTACTATGTATGCATGCGCGTGCGGATGCGCGTGTATGCGGGCATTAGTGTATATGTATGTATGATGAGAATAGGTACGTATATATAAGTACATCTATTTTTGTATGTATATATATGCGTACATGCATGCATGTGTTTGTGCAGTTGCTAGCATGTACGTATGTATGTGTGTGTGTGTATGTATGTACTGCATATTTGCCTTATCAATGTATGTGTATATTTAATTAAACTCTTACCCCGGTTATTAAAACTTTCCAGGCCGTATGTATTATTTTACTTATGGGTATGTATGTGCAATTTAAAACTTTCCAGGCCGTATATGTTATTTTGTATATATGTATGTGTATATAGGTATATATGTGTATACAGGGGTGCAGGTGTATGTGTGCATGTATGGGCATGTGCGAGTATATGAGTATAGGTATGTGTGTACGTACGCGTATGACTGAGTATGTATATGGGTATGTGTACGGGTGTGCATTTGTGTGTGTATATGTATACATATATATGTATCTCTATTTTGCACATCTGAGGCTATGTGTGCATGTGCGTATATGGGTGTGTATATGTATATGTGTGTATGTGTGTGTATGTGCATATGTTTGTGTGTGTATATGTGTAGGTATGCATTCACTTAGTAGGGATGTTCTTTAATGAATACTTAAAGACGAAACACATTTATCTTCGATGTTTTAAAAAAATTTTAATTTAAGGTAGTAGGTATGGGGGTATATATGTATGTATGTGTGTGTACGTATGTGGGTATGTGTATATATATATATGTATATGTGTGTATGTGTGTATATATATATGTGTGTGTAGATGTAAGTATATATGTATGTGTGTGTATATGTATGTATACATGTATGTGTGTGTAGAGATAGATGTGTATATATGTGGGGATGTATGCAGATGTTATTTACTTAAAATAAGATAGCGAATTAAATTAAGTGTATAATATTATCACTAGACAATATTAGATTAAAATTAATTATAGGCTTCCATAGATTATAAACTAATGTAAGATGAATTTGTTAAAATCAGAGTATTTTTAATTTTCAAAGTAATTCTGACGCGCGTATCTAGAGAAATAGGGCACGTGAAGTGTCAATCGGCTGATGACAGCAGACTCGCTCGTTTCGTTTGCCGGGTGAAAAATATCGGTGGCCTTGATAAGGCTGAATCTCAGGCTTGCCAAAAATTGTGTGTGTGTGATGTTAAGAATAGGTATATGTGTGCGTATGTATGGAGGCGTATGTCACCAGTTCGGATATGTAGAAAGATTATGTGCGCTTAACTCAGACGTTATTATTTAATAAAAATAAACAAAAAAAACCATAAGATTCCCTTAGATTAATTTAGTTAAATATAAGATGTTAATTCCTACTCGCTCTGTGTTGGGTGTTTGGACTGGCTGCTACCACTACTCCCTCTGATTGTATTCGAAGTGCCGAGGATAACTCAATTTTCTATCAGTATCAAAAATGTAATTGTTAAGTTGGATGCTTGAATAAAACCGCAAGGTTGAAATAAATTATTGCATCGACAATCATGTAATTTCGTGTTATTATATTTTACGTTATATATATATATATATATATATATATATATATATATATATATATATAAAAACCATTGGTTAAATATATATTTAACGATTTATGGATAGGTGCTTGACACTCGTTAGGTTATTACATTCTAAAGCGTACATATGTTTTATCATACGATTTCTCTGTTTATTAATTTGTTTTGGGCGTATACATAAAAAGAAGTCATCTGTAATCGATGGTTGCTGTTAAACCCATGAATGAAACCATGACAGACTCTAACACTTAGGATGAGTGTGTAACGATGTAAATATGTAACGATGTTAATATGTAACGATGTAAATATGGGATAAATCAGCGTTTACATATCAGATATGTATTTAATAAATAAAATATTAAACAACATTGTGGTTTTATATGTTAGATATCTTAGATGCAGTTTTTAATATGATAGAATTAGACTTCAGCGATAGTGTCAGGATAAAATATAGACCTACTAAAACGTTAACTCATTTATCTCTGTATCTATCCATCCGTCTCTACGACAAAAGCATAGCAATGAACATTAAATAAAATAACGACACTATATATATATATATACATATATATACATATATATATACATATATATATATATATATATATATATATATATATATATATATATATATATATATATGTGATATCTTGTTTGAACGCGCGTTTAATGATTTGTGACAATGAAGATCCGGTTACAGAAAACCTTTCCAACAGAAAATACTGTTTCTCAACACCGAATATGATCACTCGATGAAAAGATGAAAGTCCTAACCAGCAACTAGTCAGAGGAGCAACGAGTCTTAACCCCCAAAACTGAATTCATATGTATTGTACACGTGCAGAAGACTCGACATTTCCAATAAATTAATGAGGCCATATGTGCCCCCAGTCTGTAACACCATTTATTTTCTTCTTATTAATTTATATAATCTTTAATTCCCAGGGTATACATGAAAAGAACAAAAGTAAAAAAAACATATTTGTTGTTCATGGAAAGCCGACTCCGACCGAACGTTTCGCATATTAGTGTAAAAAACCTACATTAACTCAACACAGCCATAAGATTACCTTCAAAATGCTATTCGCGGAAGGATGTTGTCTTTTAACTGCCAAAGTGCTTTATTTTTAATCGCATCTTCTGACAAAAAAGTTAGTTAGATGGGTATATAGATTGATTAATAGATAGATAGATAGATAGGTATACATAGAGAGAGAAAGAGAGATATATAAATTAAGTTATATAGAGAGATAAATAGAGATATATAGATAGCTAGCTAGCTTGATAGATAGATAGACAGATAGATAGATAGGTATATACATATATATATATATATATATATATATATATATATATATATATATCTAGAGAGAGAGAGAGAGAGGGAGAGAGAGATACATTAAGATATATAGAGAGATAAATAGAGATATAGAGATAGCTAGCTAGATAGATAGATAGATAGGTAGCTAGATAGATAGCTAGCTAGCTAGATAGATAGATAGATAGATAGTTCACCAATATATTAGAGATTTGAAATGTTTGTGTCTGGATGAAATCAAACTGTAGATATTATTTGTTTTAAACAAAGAAAAATGCACTGAATATTTGTCGTATATTAAGGGGTTGCAATTACAACTACTGCACTATACTTGTTAGTCTGCGTTTGAATGTATTTAGCACTATTCCAGCACGGCTGGCCAAAATAATTGTTTGCCGAGGTTAGAAGGTTTAACGTGACAAAAACAAGTCATAGGAGAACAAACACCGCGAGTGGGGAAAAGGTGAGTTACATAACAAATATTATCATGTGGCAGACGTATTACAATTATATCTGAAAATAAGCTCCCAATATAAACAGAGTTTGTCTCTCCTTCTATCTTCACACGATCAACTTACACTCACGAGAATAAAATAAAAACCGACAGTCGATTGGACTATAATCTGAGTGGTTGTTATATTTATTTAAATAAACAAAGATTTCGGAGGGTTAAGCGGGAAGAGGCTAAATTGATTTTTATATTTAAGTGTAATATATCGCAGGTGAGAAATGCACCTTCTGCATAACACAGAGTCCAGTTTCGGTTTCGGGGATTAAACCACACAACTTTCAAATATATTCTACTTGTAGATTGCTCGATTAAGACGAGGTCGTCGAAGAATAGGCAATACGAAACATATGTAAACACTGTAAAATAGAAAACCATCAATTTCAAACATAATGTACACATTCAAAAAACAATATACTGAAAAGTTTTTTAAATAATACCAGGAAACAGTATCTGCAGTATTTTATATGAGTTTACGTGACGCCAAATTGTATAGATAAGGGTGTTTGGTTCACAGACTTCAAAAAATATCTTCCTCGGACTATACAACGCTAAAATTAATGTTGCTTATTTTCGTCTGTTATACAGTTTTCTGATTGTTATCAAGTAAGAACACGATTTAAATAGTATAACTTATTTAATCGACTCGCTCAATTTTTAGTTTACAAAATGCAAAAAGTTCTACTTGGAGTCGGCATTTTCCGATGAGTTGCGACCTGTCACTTATTTCTGTAAAGTTCATGTTTTAATTTTCAAACAAGCGTATTCGGAGTAATATATCGTTGGAACACCGAATACTTAGAGTATTAATATATATATATATATATATATATATATATATATATATATATATATATATATATATATATATATATATATATTTACTTCTTCGCCAACGAAGAATCAGAAAATCAAGTAGGTGAACCTTTCTACGTTAAATATGCATATACAACTGAACAACCACCGAAATAGTGTACAAGTAGTGTGTTCAAATAGTGTGTGTGTTATTGGTTAATTTGGTTGTTAATCGATAGTATTCAACATAATTAAATTAAATATAATAATCGTTAGCTATGTTTCGTATATAGTTGGCGATTGTATATGTGATAAAATTCTTCGTTAAAAAATAATTAATAACACAATGTGTAAACACAGTCTTGGTGGAATTAGGTGGTTATATCTTTCCAAACAGAATGTATACATTAAAGTAATAAGATTCCAACTCTATTTCTATTCCACTGAAAAAACTGGTAACCATTGATTTCTATTCATAGTTTCATATACATATCAACCAAAGGAAAATGCAATGTTCGGTGAACAAATGAAAATAAAATCACATTAGTTAATAGATAGACAGATAGAAACATAAAGTGAAAGAAAGAATAAGATTACAAACATGTTTGTTAATAATTATGTACGGTATTATCATACGTAAGTCAGACTAGACGAGTGGTTTGTTGAAGTAGCATTGGCTTCATCTCTGTATATTTGCTACCTATGAATTAAAGTGAAAGTTATTCGGATGGGAAGGTCGGTATGTATTGTATTATTAGCAACACCATTAAAATAAGATCTTTGGATTCGTATTGTTAACACCTAGCTTATTGCATCTGTTATGTCCGATTTTTGTTATGTGTGTTTCAGTATAGCGTAAACTTTGGAAAGCTTTCATGGTAAACCAAAATAAGGCGATATTACATAATTAATTACGTACTGTCTTTATTTATTAATTTGAGTAAGAGTGCTTTTACTGCGACTTGCTTCTAGGCTTTTGTGAGCTATTCATTAGACCAGACCGAGTATGTGATATGTCACAAGCTAACTATGAACATGTTCTTGGTTAGCTTGACTGGAGTGTGTCAGTATGTGACCGGTATTCTATTATCTGTCTTAATAGTTAGTTGACCTCGGATGGAGTAAAGGTTACGATAACTCGACGTAACAAACTCCGAGATTACGAGCTGTATAGTAATAAGACGATAGACAAAACGCTATTTACTTAAAAAACCAACCAATGAAATAAAATTATCTGTTTTAATTGTAATTGTTATTATTATTTAACGTTTTCTTTCATTTCTTAATAAAACATGCTATCAACATTTCACTCATCTTCAGTAAATACATAATAAAAAAGACATGTTGAATTTTTTTTCTATTATTTTCTTTTGGTTTACACGACTGAAATATAGACATAACTTACAATACTCTTTTTATTTGCGATTAATTACTATTTAAGTCACATAGATTATTTAAAGTGAAATACGTGTCGGCATTACTCATAAATAACTTATGGTTTCAACTTAAACAATGTTTTAGTAAAATTAAAATACTTAGGGTAATCAATGTTTGCTTTGTTATGTGACATTTCTTCGTACACGTGAAACGCTGAAATAAAAGTAAGGTGGTAAAAATATATTCGCCATCAAAACAAGTTGGGGTATACGATATAACTTAATCACGTTCACAAACTGAATCCCGTTATATCCCTAACGTTAGTACTGGTCAGTATCAAATGGGTGACTATTTGAAAATTCTAGCTGCTGTACACAGGGGGACAGCGACATCTGTTCTCTAAACAAAACGGCAAAACCTTACGTCGTCAATATCGTCTACCCTGGGCGGGATATGCATGCGACTGTTATCCGCGAATGAATTTAATAATGACTAGGACCTTTTTTTTTGGAATAGGCCAGCGCAACCCGATAAGAGTGAATGCCGGAAATAGCAAGTGTACTCATGTTAGCTCTCATATAATGCTTTACAAACTAGATTTTACAAACTAGCTGAATTACTAGGCAATGTCTATTACTGAATAACTCAGCTAGTTTGTAAAATCATTCTCTTAAGAATACTTGAATACTAATGGGTTTACATGAACAGGGAATTCGTTACGGCTATTTCACTGAGAGATGCAGCTGTTTGTGTGCACTTCTGAATAGATGATGTTGTTACTTCGGGGCATTAAGTAATTAAACGGCAACCAGGTTTTAGGTGCGTTATTATTAAGATGATATTGATTAAGTCCCATGCTAATATAGTTCTACACTGGACTAATTAACATTTTCGTTTAATCTTTTCTTAGAAAGAAGTGAGAAATATTCGGTAAGTTAGTGCTCAAAATGTGATAGGAACAGGCCGGTCTTATAAAACAATTTTACTTTTAGAAGACATATACAGAGTGACTAAAGTAAACGTGCCCTGAGTTTTCTATACGTTTAATTGTTTAATCTTTTGCAAGAATTGAATGAAACTGTGTTGAATTAGTAGAATATCTTTAAAATGTTATATTAAAACATGAAAGTTGTAAGTGTTCTTAAGTTTCGGGCAGTAGGTAGCAACCCGAAATAAAAATAAATTCCTCTTTTTCACCTTCGTTCTCTCTTTTCTTCCTTCTATCCCTTTAGACGACGGCACTACGTGTTTCTCAGGCAACTGCCCCGCCCATCTTACCCAAACATTGATTGCTCTTAAAGTGCAGCCTCCTTCCCACAATCCGTCTCCACCGGAAGCACTTCCGTTTCCGACGGAAGTACTTCCTTCCCATAAAAACGCATTGCTCCTTCTCTTTCATTTCTTTCGTTGTGCCCAGCTCCCCACACGAGGTTAGTTGTACATTTGTCGTCGTCTCATTCAAATATACAACAGTAAGACATTCTTTTATTCAAAAACTAATGTTCGAGATGACCGGAATTAAGTTAAATTTCTTCTGGAACAAGCTGTATAGCTTTGATGGTTATTGTTATAGTTTTACTTACCGATGTTTGTATAAACTAGTATACATTTGTCGAGAACCCACATGTCTATTGACAAACACACTAAAACACCAATGTTAATTTATGAGAAAAATATTACACAGAGATGAGCAGTCACATAACAAAATATAGACAAGGGTTACTTGTGTACGAGTGTGAGAGAAAGACATGAATAGATATAGATAGACTGATAGATCGTCTCGGTGAATCATGCCAAATTAAACGCACCTATTCCCCACTAAAGACGGCGTCCTGGACACGCCTCTTATGCTTATTATCAGTTGGTTTAGGCGTGTACTTATGCTACTTGCTGCTACGGTACTATTCGACAAGCAGTCCGACAGACAGACCATTTCAGTAGTATTTTATCTGTTGTGATCTAGTATTAGTTATGGGTTGTCTAAGGAGGTCCAAACTAATATGCCTGGTCTTCACTCTTTGGTCAGAACTTAATTTAATGCTATGTTTGAGGTGTACCCATCCTTGAATGCCAACAAGGCTGCCTAGAAACTTTTTAGATATTCATTGGGAAGGATGTAAATACCGAGGTTCTCCTCGGCCCCATAGTTTCCGAGATGCCAATTTTTAATTATCCCATTACAGAGTGTTTCTCGCATGTGAACTGATGCCCAAACATATCTTGCACCTTCTTTAATAAGCCTGTCTTGTAGTAATGTTTGACAAAGTATATTATTTGCTGAAAGTCTCATTAATATCTATTTGTGCTCACTGTCTTTGATTCTACAATGTCTAGCAAAATTATGATGATTAATAAATGAATAAAACATAGATAATAAAAAGTTTGTCGTAGGACTCTTTTTGGGACACCCTGTATGTACTGTGGAACGTTGCGTAAGTACGTTCCTTAAGATCTTAGCAATAATCATGAGAAATATTAAATTTACGAAAACCTTTATCCTATTTTTATAATCTACTTGGTTACTTATAATTTATTTCATGATAAACTCTTTTTGGAATAGACACTATTATAGACGATGCGTCAGATCTATTTAACATAAGAAAACAAAATGAGATCGGAACTGGGAAATCTTTAACATCTTTTCAAACTGAAAGTCAATTATTTTATTACGACTCTTTACATGACTTTTTAAAATTAACATTTCTAGAAAACCAAACATTCCGAACAACTTTTGAAAATATCCGATAATATCATATTTTAGCCAAGGTGTCCGAGGAAAAAACTAGTACGGTGGCTAAATGTCCAATTTATATTCGTTTGCCTTGGTTAGGTACAGTAAGTGAGAAGTTCGCCAAACAAATAAGCTCAGCGGTGGAAAATTGTTATTTTTCATCTAATTTTCGGGTTGTGTTCTGTACAAAACCTCTGTTACCATCCTCTCGAAAAGACGTCCTGCGCCCCCACCATAAACATAATGTGATTTATCTT
>OY744517.1:120795334-120872834 GCA_963556195.1 Sepiola atlantica | reverse complement strand
ATTTTGTCTATATTTGTCACGTTAGTATGTAATTTGTTAGTTTTCCCTAGCTTTCTATTCTCTTTTAGTATTATTTTATTGGGATCCTTAATTATCATTTCTAGGATTTCGAGCAGCTGTAGGACAGTTTAAGGTTATTTTCATTGACTATTTCATGCAGGTGATTTGTTACGAGTAAGTGTTTTTCAATCAGATTTAGGAATTTATTGTCAAGTTTAGTTTTTAGCATCTGGTTATAGATCGTGTATACCAGATTACGTTTGTTTTTCTTTTATCTTTAATTATATGATAAGTATTGGTGTTTTGTTTCTTATATTTAATTTCGGTAGTATGGTAACCACTATTTTAAGAGCTGTATTGTAAATGTTGCTTGATTTTTTAAAAACACTTCCGTCGCTAGAATTATTTATAAGCCTACGTTCGATAAAATTCGGAATATGTGTTATGATTGATGGGGGTTGATTAAACTTTTGGTTTACGTATATTCGATTGGCATTTTGTTATGTATGGTTCGTAGGTATTTTTTACTTTAGGTGAATCTGATATCTAGAAAGTTATTTTTATGTTAGCCGGTACTTCTACTTTTAAGCCTAGTTTTTTCATTTCCACATGCATAATTTTCTTGAAGTGTTCTCCCTTGATGTGTTAGGATCTCTTATTATCGCTAACACATCAGCTAAATAAATAACTCCACAAGGTCTGATCCCTCGCAAAGCCAAAGGTACACATGGCCAACTCAAAGGAGTTTGTCATATTTGTTTTAATCCATTGGTAATCATTATTGATTAAAACTGATCTCATACATTTTTTAATGATGTGGATTTCATCCTTGAATATATCAGTATTCATCTCGGCAAACTCTAGTGCGATGTTGAAGAGTTCTTCTGATATAAAGTGGTAGAAATCGACTCTAAAATTGTACGAAGGTATATTTGTTCTTTTTTTCGATATTATTAAACCAAGTGATTGATTCGGTAGTATTAACCCATTGGTTTATATTCTAGGTCTTTTTTTATCTCTTTGTTGAGTCTAGATAGAATTGTTTTACTAATTCTTCCTATTTCGGGTTTTGTCGAATTAATTAAGCAAGTGCTAGGTTTATTTTTAAACTTACTTGTGTTGCCTTAAAATAAGATATAGACTTTCTTAGGTTTTAATTTACTAACTTTGTTGCTAATTTCTCGTTTATCAGTGATTATTTTACTTTCAGTATTTATAATATCTATAAAATTACGTTCGCTTGTATCTAGTTTTTTGTAGTTTTTTAATGTTTATGTCAGTAGTGTGTTATACTCTTGCGTATCTATTTCATAAAAAAACCCTAGTTTTATCCGCTTTTATGAATATTTTGTTAGAGTTTTTTTAATGTTTTTAACGATGTTGTGTAATTGTTTTCATGAATTATTATGTTGTTTGTGAAATTATGAATCTTGAATTAGATTTAAGAGGCCATTTCAAAAGCGAATCATGAGATCTATTGGTTTTGCGTTTTGTAGGCGTTTGAATCCGTATGATTTTTTTGTATCTGGGTGTTTAGCTTTATTATTAAGAAAGTACTGTGCTCGCATCGCATTCGGCATATTTGTTCGTCCGTTTTTTAAAATTAATTTAATAATATATACATGCTTGCTAAGTGTTGGAATATTCCTAACATATGTTTCTAAGTAAACTTTTTCCATAGTATTTATTTCACCACTGAAAAAATAATAAGAGATTCCAACAAACTACTATCTACGTTAGGAATAGACATATGTGTATCTCTAAATAAGTCCGAGGCTGACCCAATAATCCCACTCAACATATGCGAACAATACATTATCATGGGAGGCGCGAGAGCTCTCTATCCCTTAATAGACCTCACGAATGGCCTATGCTGGAAATCTCATGTCTTTTATCAATCATAACTCAAAAACCAATAAACCAATTTAGTTAAAACTTGCACAAAAATTTTATTTGATATGTTCTATAAGTGTGTAGAATTTCAGCATCATTAGTCAAGGTTAGCCAGAGATCCAGAAAATTCAATCATGAAATAATGTTATCCGTGTGTACGTACGTACGTATGTACGTATGGGACACCCTATATCTCATCAACTATTTGATAGATTCAGCTGATTTTTTTGGCAGAAATAGAGGTTCTAGGGTCTAGTTGATGGCAATTTAATTTCAGTTTACAATATACCTTAGTTTTCTATAAAATTCCAAAAAACCTTAAAACTGACCAGTATTCATACACTTTATTCTATATCTTATCGACGATTTGATGGATTCAGTTGATGTTTGGCAAAGATAGAGGTTCTAGTGTCTAGTTGATGGCATTTTAATTTCAGCTTGATTAGTCAAACTACAAACTATATCAGTTATGAGAAGGCCTTGTATTGAGGCATAGCCTTTACAAAAGTAGTGACATTCCATGAGAAATGCCAGTATACTGAAATAATATGCTCTTAATAGGGTTAAGATAAAAATTCATATACACTAAATGTACAAATCAAGGAAATTCCAAAATTGTTACACTTTTATTGTCATTAAAGGTATGACTACATATCAACCAAACCATTTCATTATCACATCACTACAGTATACATTTCTATGCATGAGTGGATGAAGTGTGTAAGGTGCGCTGAAGAAAAATTCCTCCCAGTAAAATACATACCCCTGTTGTGCTCGCATACCCTTAATGACAATAAAAGTGTAAACATTTGGGAATTTCCTTGCTTTTGTACATTTAGTGTATATGCATTTTCATCTTAACCCTATTAAGGCCATATGATTTTAGTATACTGTCATTTCTCATGGTATATTTCATAGATATTGTAATTGTGTTCTCTTTCATTTATAATTTCTGTATAAACCAGTTGTATTATTGACATTTGTATTATTTTCATTATTCGGACTACTTTTATGATTTTTCATGTTATTCTCAACACGTTACGGCGTATATATCATCTGACCTTCAGCAGGTGAGTACAGTTCGACTCGGAGAACTAGGCGATTTGTACGAAATGTAAACGTCAAGTGACATTCCTCTGGATGCGTGCAACACAAAGAATACACTTACAAATTACTTAAGACTTCTACCCGATCATTGCTGACAGAACGTTAATAAGAACTTCTCGTTGACTAAATAAAAGGATCCCTGCTCGTAATTCCCAATTAACAAGACGCACTTAAAGAGTGGCACAGCTTACTCCGACCAACACTTTGTGATAATTACATCTAAGATATAAATATTCGTGTGAACAATCCAAATCATACATATGCATGTTAATGTTGAGTCCTACAATGTTAACACTCTCAGGCATCTATGTTTCTCTTTGGCAGATATTTGTGTTATTGCCAATCGCCTGAGGTGCTTCTACCGGCAAATTCTGACCAAACTGCTTACGTTTATTTTTGCGGGGCAAGTGTACATACCAATCAGGTACGCTAAACTTTTTCATACGTTTAAGCGAACTCTTTCTGTGTTCGGAAGGAAGTAAATATCGCCATTTGATCGAAGCTCAAATTTAGATACTTTGTTGTAATATTTTTTTTTTCTAACAAAAGATACTAAATGAGCGCTCACATTAATTGTTATTGATTTTACGGTCATGAAATCAAGTTTTATTTTCACTCCTTGTCTGGTTAATTGAGACATTTTATATGATGACATGCTGAGGTCATTAAAAGTATGTTAAAACCCTCATCTTCACAAACTTTAGTTGTATTTTGTAATCAGGTTCAGGTTAAAATATCCCAAAGTAATATGTTTTAACATATCTATGGGAACTGTTGCCACATGAGTAACACACTATTTATTTGTGAATATATTTTAGCATACTCTCTAGACATATTTATATCAACGTGTTTGAACAAAAAGCAACTTTTCTTTAATGGGTTTTAATGTTGTAGCTATATATTGACTATGTAACCGACCAACGTATTTACCCTGTCAGTGTATTTCTTGTAAATGCGTAATCGACTGCATTAAAAAAATATTTTGATAAGGTTATATTATCTTAAGGCTATATGTTTCCAATATCTAAGTTTCTAATGGTAAGTAGCCAAAAAGACACAAAAGTTTAAAAAACGTAAATTCCAAAACCAGTGCTCGACCGAATCAGGATAAAATTAGTCGGAAGAAATTACCATATCAATATTTCGAGAGAAAAAAAAATATCTGCGCTATTTGTCAATTGCTCGTATGCGCACAGGACGAAAGCCGTGACAGCGAAATTGGTTATGACGTAACGCCGGAAGCAAGGTTAAAATGAAATAAAAAATAAAGAAAAAAAATCTTTTTCTTCTTCGTTGCTATAAAGGTAATGATAGTGCTGGGTTTGGGTTTGGGTTTGGATCGATCGTAAAAAAAATGTGTTGAAGTGTTGGGAAAAGAATTGAACGAATGAGGAGAGAATTGAAATTTAAAGGAAACGTGACAGTGAAAAAGCCATGAAAGCAGAAAAAATGTATCCCCTTTTTGTTAGACGGATTTGTTTTTTTTTTATTTTTTCTCTGAAATGCCACTGGGGATAGAATAATTATGATACAAAAGAGAGTAGAGAAAAAGAAAGGGAAAGCAATAATAAATGAAATGCGTTAACGATTGGATAAAAACACACAGAATAAAACTAATTGTAAAGAAAAAAAGAAAATGTACGTTTTAGAAAGGGAAATATAACAAAATACGTGGAGGGTCAGCAGGCACAGGTTCATTCAATACTTCATCCCTTTAAATCTTTTCTCAGGGGATTTAAATAAATTTCTTCGATCGATTAGGCAAAAAAATATTTTTCTATCGATTAGGCATAAAAGTTCTCGATTATAGAAAAATGTAATAACTTTCTCAGCTTTTAGAGCAGATTTTCGGTTACAACGTATAATAATTTAAAAATGAGCTATATATTACAGTGTGTGAACACCTACATCATTTATATAAGGGGATACATTAAATCTATAATAAAGAGTAAAGAACATCCAATAATTGTTTTAACATATGTATATAACTCATTTGTTTTCACGAAAGCTGTTTTGATTAAAATTGTCCAATAAAATGTGAATGTTATAAATCGCGGACACTATTTATTAAAAACGGTTTTTCCAAAATCCGTTTATTTTATTGGACATACAATTACGAAAGATGCGAGTTCTTGTCTGAATATATTTAATTATTTTAAGGTTACTGACAATTTACAACGTTTTGGTAATTGTTTATTTGAAATATATTTTCACTCGTAGATCGGATTTCAACTACACATTCGATTTTACTCAAAACATGTTCACCATTTTACTGAAACAGCTGTTTTTCCAATTTTAAGCACATCAAACAATGAGTAGAATTTTTCCACATATACACTTAAAATTATAATCAGACAGAATAACATAAGGGTTGGTCATTGTTTAATAATAAATAGTGAATAATAATTACAACCAATGGTTTATTTATATTATTCCAATCATTCATCTTTCTGCGTTAAGATAATACAACAGTCTACGTTATTAATTAAATGATTCTTTTCTTTCTTCATGTTGTTCTACGCGTTGGACTTATATCAGTTTCCATGCTGATGCCTTTTTGCTATTTTTTAAAAATGTTTATGCAACTCTTTACTTGTCGGGTGTTCAGTTATACATATGATTTGTCCCCCACCACTTGTTAAACTTTCATTGCCTATTACTTTTCCAAATGTGTAATTGTTTTAGATTGACATCCACTCAAATTATTTATAAGAATACAAATTAATATTAGCTAACTCAAATAGCTCCATTTGATTCTATGATACTATTTTATAGATTTTTTCTTATTATTGTCACCGTTTTGTTGAATTTAAGCAATTCATTTCTCTTCTAGATGTGTAATGGTTACATTAGCTGAAGTCGCTCCGATGTGGCAAGTTCTTGTTCTGTCAAGGGGATTGCATAACGTCACCTAATACGATTGGGAAATGAAGGAATCCATCTATTGTACTTCCAGCTATAAATTAAAGCAAGCAGGATTAGTCCCAAGCCTTGCTTGTGTAACTACTCTAGGAAATACAAAACTCCGCAATAACACGGGTCTTTGTTACCTTATCTCAAGATTGTTTGCATTTATCCTTGAGTTCATCTTCTTATTTAACTCGAGCCATGACGCTTCATGTGACATGTAGTTAGTAATAGCTTTACTTCATGTAATACACTTCATATATATGATGACGAACCTGATTAATATATAAGGTGAAATTTGAAATTAAATTACTAACACTCCAGGTAGTAACAAATGTTTTCTATGTAAAAAACCTGTTGTAAATAAATATTAAATTTAGAATTATTTAAGAGGTCAAAACAAATAAATTCTGAGCGTTCGATATAACCACAGACGAACTGTTTCAACTGGTTAGCAGTCTGAGACTTCGTGTAATCTACGTGAGGATTAACACCGGAAGAATGAATATCTCTTATTTTGTTTTTTTCAAATTGAGCAAAATGTATTCAACGTACACATGAAAGTATTCCTTATCCAACATTTTCAATAAAATATTTATATGGAGAAAATACAAGAAAACACATGTAACTCACAGGAGCATAGGTGTATTAGAAGATATGCTTACAGTAATAATCGAAGCTTATTGTCGCAATAGTGTTACACTATATTCCGTGTGTATAGAAGCAGCATGCATAAGACACACTAATAAAATGCATTATTGATCCAAGGTTTTGTAATCAATGGAATAATCTAACAATAAATAAGCTTTAGAGTGAATCCTGTACATACAAATTTATAAACATAAACACGTACCAAACTTTATGTTTATACAGATATGAGAAACATTATTCTCCGTCCACGTAAGGTAAATATATTATTACCAAGAACAAATGACAAATACTACACAGATAAATGGGGAAATATAATACCATATAATTTACACGGATCAGGCGAGTCCTCATTAAAATGCACTAGTATATGTTAAATATTATAGTATAAATTATTATATTAACACACAGTCCAAGCTACATATGTGCATACATGATTCAGCTGCCATTTCATTTCAAATACAGCTTCCCCAGGCTACATAAAAATGTAAAATTGAAAATCCAACTGAAATTATAAATGTTTCTATGCCTGACCATTGTCTGTTTAATTCTCTACTATCATCTATAAAAGTGCCCACTCTCCTATGTTTTGTCATTTTCTATGCTATTTTCTCGTGCTCCATATGAGCGTACTGAAGTAAATACCGACATTAGATAACAACCTGGAGGGCGAATTTACTATCCTGTCGATTCCATAGCATTATGTTCGTAGCCGATATTGATCACCTATAGGTATTTTTCCTCTACCTACATGATTCTACTGTGTGTCCTTAAAGTCTGGGTACACCATAATTTTCGCTTAAGCAGCCAATATAGAAAGTCACATAATATATATAAATATTCAAATATCCTATGATATTATGCGATAATATATTGTTGTGAAAGACAATGCCAACAAGTGAATCAAGCCGACTAAAAAGCCGTGTAATTCTGATTTATACGAACTTACGTTTTATAGTTTTTGGTCTTAACAAAAGCAACGTCATTTGTAAGAATGTATACATAGGCTTAGCAACATAAGAATGAACCAAAATCATTTTTATGAGCCAAAGTAATTATATAAACCAATTAACATAATATG
This sequence comes from Sepiola atlantica, assembly GCA_963556195.1. NCBI lineage: Eukaryota > Metazoa > Mollusca > Cephalopoda > Sepiida > Sepiolidae > Sepiola > Sepiola atlantica. Next base: position 120,865,198 of record OY744517.1, on the reverse strand, counting down.
TTAATACCATGTGCTGTGTTTAGGGAAATATCATATATAAAACACAAGAATAGAGTACACTATTCATTTGCGTTTTAAATCAATAACATGTTATATCTTACATTTCAATTATAAATGTTAATCAGATCTATGCACGAATAAATAATTATTAAACCGTGTTTATTCATTGGCATGAAAAAATAGCATCTTACGAAGTAGGTGTAAAAGACTGAGCAATGTGTTATAAGCAGTGACTTTGTTTTGGTTAAATATTTAATTTCAAAAGTTATAGAAGATATATTTCAAACGATTAATCTAATGAGCATTTCTAGCAAACACCGAACAATGAAACGCAGTTTTAAAAATGTTAAGTCAAATAAAAAAAATTAATATACCAAAAAAAACAAGAACATGAGTCAGTTCTGATACTGCGTTCGATCACATGGCACTATAAAGATGAGCATACGTCTTCTATGATCCTTAATTCTCTATATTGAATAAACTATACCCAAATAGTGTAATGGAAAATCGATTAACTAGAGAACTGTTTATCTGACCATAGACTAAATTTGAAAAGGAATCAGAAGTTGGAATTCGGTAAGGATTTAGCTCATGACCGAAGTTTTCGAAGTAAAAATAAATGTTATATAAGATGCGAGATGGCATTGGTTATGATATTAGAGAAATAGTGAGTGTCGAGGATGAACTGAAACGAAGTTAACGCCAAAAACGTGTATTGAACGATATATTATCAAAGCGTGCCCTTGTTCCGTCACCAATCACCGAGTAAAAGTCTAAAATAGTTCGCAATAGAATTCTTAGTTAAACCGCCACCCCTTAAATAGTCTTATAGTACTTAGTATTACTTAGTACTGATGTCCGTTTAATCACAGGTCTTTGCGGAAAATTCTCATATGAATTTCAGGAGCCTTCAACGTATTCTTTTTACAGATGTGTAGTCTTACAATTTATCACTACATATTACTACTTATGACTACATATTACTACTTGTGACTATATATTACTACTTGTGACTATATATTACTACACATTACTTTATATATTTTTCTTTCTTCGATGGCATTTCCATCTTCTTTATTCAGTTCTCACGCTCATTAGTACCTTTAGAGGTCAACTGATTTATATTCTTTATATTTATTTATTTATTTCGTTCTTTTTCATTTTTCCTTTATTTATGTTTTAGATTTTTTATCCTGCGTTTTAAAGTTTTCTTCTCTTACTTATATACTTTCGTCTATCTGTATGTTTATATTTTTCTTTCATTCGTCCATCCTTGCTGATTTTAGTTGCATACTATATACATGATGATTACACACAAAACCTATCATCAATTATGCATAATTTATAACCGAAATAAAATTTATACTAGGAATGAATATGATAAAATAGTAGATAGGATGGAATTTTACTCACAATTAAAAATTGGATTAAGAATTCGCTTCTAGCTTCTTAAGCTGTCTGAGAACTGCATTTACTGATTTCACAATGAACATTTGAAGAAAATATTCATGAAATATCAAAGCTAACACCGCTTTATGATCGGGTTTAATGCACTTGATAGATTAACAGTTAAATAATGATGAATATGATGCGGATATTAAAGACTTGCATATAACACCCACTAAAAACAACAACTGACCAATTAAAAACTAAAAAAAATGAAGAATAATATGATTGGGGTTACAGAGCTACGAGGCTACCCCTAGTATATTTTGTTATCTTCACATTCAATGAGCGAGCTATTTAATTAAAGAAGGTAGACTTCTGTTTGCTAGTAAGGTCAATGAAGCAAATAACAAATGGAAGGTCAGCAACTTTTTGTTCTCTAATACAAGTAATTTTTAAGAATATATATATATATATATATATATTTATTTATTTTATTGTATTTTTTCTATCCCACAATTCCAAATAAATAAATGCAACAGTTCGTTCTAAGTTTTATTGAGAACTTGTCGTTTCTTTTGCTTTTGAATACGTTTCATAGAAAACAGAAGAGTCACGTTTTCTCAACATGGCCAATTTTATTTAATCCTCCATCCACAGACTACAAACTTGGGTGGAAGCGTCGTCGTTAGAACTTTACACGGATTCTCCTGGATTTACCAATACATATGAACCCCTATACAACTTGGATTTCCGTTTTTGGTTACACTGTTTTACATTGGAACATACCCGTCTGAATTTAAAATAACATTTTAAAACTTTTAAAAATCTTTTTCAAATTTCGAATATTGACTGCCATCATCTGTCAACTTACCTATCATTACATTCTCCTGATGATAAGATTTTAATCTTTGAAAAGCCTGGCTTAAGGAATGAACGAGAAGAAAAATAAATATTATTATTCACTAAATTACCTTGTTCTGCACAATCGAATATTATGATTTGCTTCCTTTTGCAGGTCTAATTATTTTTCTATCGATTTATGCATATATATATATATATATATATATATATATATGTATGTATATATATAGTAACGTCCTAATGCGCACACATACATATGCCCGTATCCATAAAGATAAATGCACAGACAGTAATGCCATGTTTAAATTAAGATTGCCGCCCGGCTTAGATTTTATACCCATATAAAATTATGCAGAGATATATATTGTAACAGCCAAGTTTGAAAACGTGCAGGCATATATTTTTATAAAAAGAAACCAGTACACAAATAAACCTTAATTTAATATTGCAAAATATAGAAAAATGTTTTTTTGTGTTAACAAAATAACTTCTCATACACATCCATACCTATAAACACATACACCCCCCACCCACACACCCACACCCACACACACACACATATATATATATATATATATATATATATATATATATATATGAATAACAATGCACATATGTAAATATACAGATATAATGCAGATATGTGTACATGAATACAGATGAGCATGCCGCCATCGGCGTACTTTGATTTCTTTTGCCCATGTCAATATACGTTAAAGATTTGTAGAAGAGAAGTACCTTTCCAGATTGGTTCTATCTTCGACTGATGTCCATGTATCTCAGCACTATAAATTTGGAAGAAAATACCCAATTCATAATGACTAGCCAGCCGTGCTTTTTAAAACACCACCCGTTTCGCAGTGTAAAACTATTAATATGCATGGGTACAAATAGTACACGGCAGATCAAGAGGAGAAATCCATGGACAAAATACGTCTATTCTTATCGGGTAAGTGTAGTTTCTGTTTCAATCATCGACACGGAGACATTTGCGCAGAGCACATCAGATCTTCGTGGAACATTATATTTTTACGACAGGAAGGAGCACTGTTCAAGGAAATCGACATTCTACACTGGTCTCCTATTATGTATACACACTTCAGACACGCAAGTAATGCGTTCAGAGTCCCCCAAAAAAGAGATTTTCTCTTGAGCGGTTCTGGGCGTATGAACTGCAACGACCCGAAACACAAAAGCGTCCAGTCCCCGTCCCCCGCATTCTCATAAACAACGTCGACCCTTGAAGACAAGCCGCGTTTCACAAGCAAAATGACGTCCGTATTCCTGAGATTCTTATATTATGAAAAAGAAAAACGTCGAAATCCCTGGTCAGCAGCTGACGTCTCTAGACGAAACGAAGTGAAGTTACTGGATGGCAGCTACATCCACTCCCAGAGAAGAGACCTTTCTGAACGTGAACCGACCAGTTTGAAGACCCCACGCCCCTCGCATCATGGGAATACCTTAAGTAGTGGCGCATCCGATTCTGAGGTCTCCCGGTGAAATGACGACGATGCTATGCGTCATGCTCAATGTGGCAAGCTCTCTAGTATCCTGGACGCTCCGCAAGTACCGTCGACGTTAAATGGAAATAGTAGTTTTAGTGACCAATAAATAGATGCAGCGAAATTGGGGCCTCTCTCTTGCATCTTGGTAAAAGGGTGTGTGTCTGTTATACGTTCTCCTCCCGGTAAGCTTCGCGGCACTAAGCACTTGTCAGGCAGACTTTTTACGACCAACTGGTCGCTTTACGAATGTTTTCATGACATAATATAAGAATCTCCAGAATACGGACGGTGTTTTCTCCTCTTTTGGATACAGCATACTATATACTTGTTTTCTCGTGATTAAATCCTTCCATAATACAGTGTTCTCAGTCAATACCTCTGCCTTTGTTAGTCAGTGTAGTATATTTTCATTCACCATGGTATCATCATCCCAGTCTAGCAAACTATGTGACCGAACGAGAAAGTATGTATTAATGCACATTAATATGAAGCCAAACTAGGGATTTTCCTATAGATATGGGAAAAATGTATCTACGTTTATAGATACACTTCTTAAGATGACTAAAACTCTTTTTCCTACATGTTGAACATTGAAATCCACATTATTGTAAAATTATATATATATATATATATATATATATATATATATATATATATATATATATATATATATATATACATATTTTCGAGAAAATTCTTGGTCTAATGAGGTTGACTTTCTAGGAAAAGTGCAACCGAAACATGTATGCACATATGTAACCAATAATGTTTGTACAAATAAAAACGTATACTTATAAACAGCTCTTCTTGGTATTGAGCACTTTTTATAAACACTTGAGTTTCTACGGATTTACATTTACAGAAACTAATACAATACATGTACGATATATATATATATATATATATATATATATATATATATATATATATATATATATATATGTATGTATATACGGCACAATCACCTTGACACAACGGTTCCCGTTAGATCACCGAAGTTAAGCAGTACTAAATGTGTGACCATTTGGGAATACCAGGTGATGTATGTGCTCTCTGCTTATCTCGGCATTGTTTCCAGTCGTCTCGTATTACTACTTGACATTGGAATCAAGCAATGCCGACTAAGGAGAGCGGTTGTTTGTGATTGCGCAACCCTTGCAATTACAAATTCACGCGCGGGCAGCCCTTGGTGGGGCACTCATACGTCGAAATCGACGGGAGAGTCCATTATATATATATATATATATATATATATATATATATATATATATATATATATAATTCCATCTCAATATTTGATCAATTTCCATATTATAGGATCCAATCCCCCTCGATACACACCCTCCAACGGCCATACTCCCTATAGTTAATGTTGTTCCCTATACCTAAACTCCCATCACCATAAGCCCTATACCTATAACTCTCTAATAATCTCCATATTGCCATAACTCCAAAACCCCACCATAACTCATGAGCAGACGCCGGATAGCTGGTCTCTATTTCCCCAGATGGTCAGATATGTTTAAGCATTAATATAACTCTAAACACCCCATATAAGCCCCTCATATGATCGAGAAAAAAGGGACATAGAATTGGTAAACTCTTCTTCCTATAAATGAAAACCAACCAATTATAATTATTATTTAGAATATTATTATTATTATTATTATTATTATTATTATTATTATTATTATTATTATTATTATTATTATTATTAGTTTTAATCCCAGCATAAATAGGATATTACCTTTGCACGTTAACCAACTCCAAACTTCGACTACCCTAGATGAAACAAATGAACTGATATAATGCCACTAATCCGAGAGGCGACATTGATACTATGGTTCGATCCATTCTCCTGTATATCTAGGATGTGTTCCTATGTTTAAGTTTATAAATAGTGTGTTAATAGAAAACCGTATATAAGGCTAAGCCCTCTCTAATAGTACGATTTATCCAGCGATTTATCCGGCATTATCATTATTATAGATATTATTACTATGATTGATATCATCATCACTATCATTATCACTATTCACATTGTTGTTATCATTATTATTATTACAATTATTATTTTATCATTATAATTGTTAGTATTATCATTATTATTAACATGATTAGGATTGATACGATTATGTTCTTCAGCGTTACTACTCCAATTATTATTAATATTATTATCATGTTAATTATTATCATGATCATTATCATTGTTCTTCTTTATATTATTATTATTATTATTATTATTATTATTATTATTATTATTTTATTATTATTATTATTATTATTATTATAATTATTATTATTATTATTTTATTATTATTATTATTATTATTATAATTATTATTATTATTTTATTATTATTATTATTATTATTATAATTATTATTATTATTATTTTATTATTATTATTATTATTATAATTATTATTATTATTATTAATATTATTATAATAATAATTATTATTATTATTTTATTATTTTTATTATTATTACTATTATTATTATTATTATTATTATTATTATTATTATTATAATTATTATTATTATTATTATTAATATTGTTGCACTTCCTAATTCTTACGGTCATCCTCTTCTACCTCAAATTGTGTATGACTCAAACCATACGCTTCCCTCCACTATCATTAATAACAAACAAAGGCGGTAACTGATAGTATAATCAAGACCATTGCTTACTTACCTTTTAAGGCGTATAACTAGTTACAATATAATCAATTAAATTCCCCACTTTTTTCTATAATATTGCCCTGTTTCGTCGATCCTTAGCAGTACCTCTTTACAACCCTTGATATGCCTTTTGACTATTGCCACATTTCTTTAAATTATTTACCAGTGAGCTAGGAATGTACTGCGACCGGGTCCTAAGTCTGTGCGTGTAATTCGATGGGGTGTATGCGTGTGTGTGAGTGCGTATCTTCAACTATAAGAAACTAATCCAACCAAAATCAGCCCCCTGCAAAACATCTAAAAGAAGTACCTAATGACTCTAATCTATAAATAAACACTTTCACAAATATGAGCCATCTTATCTCAATGCCATATAGCTGTAAATTTATCTCCCAACAACACAATTCAACGTATTTCAACCCAACGCGTCTCTGTTCATTCCTTCTGTTGGCCAATTGGAATAACCTTAACGGCTCCCCACCCTGAGATTTGATGTCCAAATTGTTTACTTTTAACTTACACCCCTTACTTAAGCTTAATAACTCAAAAATCCCAAACGTCAAACACTCTCATTCTAGCACTTTAAGCAATAACAGTAACCCTCGGTTGACTTCCACGGGAAAATATACTGTGAGCAAATATCTACGAATTGCCGTTTTGAATCTCCTAACTAAGTGGATTACATACATACAACGTATGTAAAAGGAATTCTAAGGATATACCGACTTACGCCTCGGAGGTATGACGGAATCTTTTTCCCCAATAGAATGTGGGTTAAAATCTATTTATTCATTTCCTCCAACCAATTCATCGAGGTACTATATTTGATCATCGAAGCACAGTTTCTGTTTACTTCGATGTTCTTCTAAATAACTCGTAATGGCCGGACTAAATTTATAATATTTTATGATATAATTCACCATCCCACATCTAATGCCATTCCAGTTTGACTTATTGGTTTGAACGCCGAATTGGTATCGGATCATGATGGGAGATAGAGGATAATTATTTCCTGTAAAGTGCGTTATCTCCTCCTTATGAACCAATCGAATAAATAAGCAATATTTTTCTCCTCATTCATATCTCAAATGTACTCATGCACTTGTCTGTGCACGAATGTTAGTATAGTCCTAACTATACTCCTATTCTATTGCATCCCTTATTTCCTAGTCACTCTTTACCCTTCTCCTATAATATTTTTTATAAGCTGTTTTGTCCCCCTAAAAATTACCGTTGTCCATACCTTCCCATCTGCTCTCCCTCCTCCCCTCCTACCCTACTCATCTTGTTGCGGGATGTTTTCTTAAAAAACCTTTAGAAATAGAGCCTTGCGAATATTCAACCTTTATGTTCTAAACTTATTCATGCTTCTATATTATTTTTATTTTTATTTTTATTTATAGTTCTAAGTTCTTATTAATCAATACTATTATTATCAATTATTTCTTTTATATTTATCCTATATTGTCATTTTGTATTTCTAATTTGTATTATTATCTCCTTATTGCTACCTCTGTTTTTTATCTTTTATTTTTATCTTTTATTTTTGTTTTATTTTTTTATATTATTTAATTTTATTTTTATTTTTATTTTTATTTATTTTATTTTTAATTTAAACTTAATTATTTCAAATTATACTTTTATTCTATGTTATTAGTTAACTACTTTATTCTTTATTTTTATTTACTTGTTTGTAATTTTATTAATTTTTATATATTTATATATATATATATACTTATATTCCTTAATATTTCTATTATTATACTTAATTTTATTTTTTAATTTTATTTTATTACTTTTTATTTTTTTCATTTTTTATTTTTTTATTTCTTATTTTTTATTTTATTTTACTTTTCATTTTTTTTATATTTTTTAATTTTATATATTTTATTTTTATTTATATTTTTATTTACATTTTTTTAATATTTTGTATTTATTTTTTTATTTTAGATTTTATATTTCATTTTTATTTTTTATTTTTTATTTCTAATACTTTTATTTTATTTTTACTCTATATATTCTATTATTATGTTTTTATATTTTTATATTTTATATTTTATATTATAATTTATTTTATTCTTTATTTTTTGTTAGTATTTTTATTTTATTTAATCCTTAACATTTTTATAATGTTTATAATGGTTAATTATGATTATTATTATCAGTTTATCTTTATATGTTTATTTTATATTTACTCTTTTCTCTAATATTTGTCTCTGTGTCCCCTCCCATCAATAGATGTTCAACTACGACGAACTTGTTATTTTTTCGTTGAATTTCTGTAAGACGCAGTGCTAAAGGGGCTGATGAAGAAACGGTTTGCAGTGGCTTTATTAATTTTTAAAAACATTGAACAATAAAATAAAGTATTTCCATGATGTTTTGGAAACGACCGTACGCCATACTAGACTTGATGTTCTAATTCTTTGAGCAATTCGAATGTTCTAATTCATTGAAATCCTCTTTATATATACATTTTTAACATATTTTAATATATTAAATAATAGCAAGGTCATTGGGCTATTCCCGAATTCAAATATAGGATAGCATAATATGCAACAGTATGTTAATGAGAGTTTACTGCAACTTTGATTGTGTTATCCTGGTAGAGTAACCAGTCAACCATTCATATATATATATATATATATATATATATATATATATATATATATATATATATATATATATATATATATATATATATATATATATATAGTAACCAGTCAACCATATATATATATAGAGTAACCAGTCAACCATTCATATATATATATATATATATATATATATATATATATATATATATATATATATATATATATATGAATGGTTGACTGGTTACTCTACCAGGATAACAAAATCAAAGTTTCAGTAAACTCTCATTAATATACTGTTGCATATCATGCTATCCTATATTTGAACTCAGGAATAGCCCTAATGACCTTGCTATTATTTAATATATTAAAATATGTTAAACACATACCAACATTTTTTATTTAACAATTATGTATTACAGTTTCTGTTAGAAGTACCGATGTTTATATATATATATATATATATATATATATATATATATCAATAATATATATATGTAAGTGTAATATTCTATAATATTGTAATATATATATAAATAACATATATATTATAACATATATATATAAATATATATATATATATATATATATATATATATATATATATATTACAATGTATAAAATTAAATGAAATACTATTTTCGAATTAGAATTTTAGTAATCATTACGTGTTTTATCTACAATTTTATTTTCATATTCATTTTTCAAAATTTCTTATTGATAATTTTTGTGTAAAAAGTTATTTAACGTTAACATATTTGTGTTCAACTGAAACTTTTCATTCTATTAATGTGCTTTTTCTTCATACGACCAACCCACTTCATCCAACTCCATACACCGCCTACTATATAAACGATGTTTCATCATTAAATATGTCATCATAACCCTGATATTTTTTGTAAATTCAGCTAATTTAATATATAGAATCATTCCACACTTTCATTGATTTTCACCATGATTTTCATCTAGATTTAATATTTTCCAATCCATATTTTTTAAAACATATTTTGGAATGTTTTAATTAGCGGAATACGGGGTGCTCGATATTTATTTCATCGTTTTCAATCTAGGATCGGAATGCGATATAACCGGAACTATTCAGATATACTTAGCCAAATGTGTCTAAATCAAACACCAGAACCTTTGAAAGATAAACTAACAAGATTCATCTTCATAACACAATAATTAAATTATTCGTCTATGTTGTACTCAGTACTCTACTTATTTAAAAAAATATATTTATCTTATGTATAATTAAACATTCTAGAATACAATTGAAATACATCATTCGTTTTATTTTCTCCTTTTTTCAATTTGGCTTTGCTTTTATTACTCAGAACTATGCTTTCGATTAGAAAGTAAAATGAATAGGTTCTTCATTAAATTCTGACGAAGTCTTTTAAGAAAAAAGAGAAAATATAAAAGATAACCGTTTTAATTTGTTTATAAAATTGTACCCAATGTCCGCAAACAAGATCAGGGCACAAAAACGAAAACCATTTTAACTGAGCTTAATAAAATTATGATAAAAATTGTTTTATATTATTTATATTATAGTGAATTCTTACATGTTTCGCATTCCTTTCAGTTTTCGAGCACGCTCTATGCATTTGCTTTCTTGGCGTGCTTGTCCGAATGTAAAATGGACACCGTGAGGTAGACTTAATAATCTTCCTCGATCTGTTGTATACCACTTCGAACATTTGTATGTAAAAATAATATGTTGTTATTGAACGAGAAAGATTAAATAAAACGGCACGGTCAGTTTTTAGTTTAATTTTTGAGTGAATGTAATTTTCAACAGAATACGTTTGTTCTTAAGTTGATGATGTTATCCATTCTGTCTTAAAGAAAATAAGGGCATTATGTATATTTCTATTTTTCAGTGTCTATTGTAAGAGTCTCAAATAGGTACGCACTAATAATTGTTTTGGCATGATGGTATGTCTAATATCTAACTATAGGTTGCTTGTAGTATAGGTTGATGAGTATTTTACAGTCTCTTTGTATATTACTTGTTGCCACAGATTAAAAAAAAACACCTCCCACTGCGTATTTATAAGTTAAATATATACGTGTATATGTGTTTGTAGTCGGAACATATGTTTCCTAGAAAAAAATATATACGTGTATATGTGTTTGTAGTCGGAACAGATTTTTCCTAGACAGTCATGCTAAATAGTAGAGAAAATCAAGTTGTACCATTAATCCCTGTTAATAAGCATTGCAACCTCGCGCAACACCTCAGAACGTAAGAACACAATATCCGTCCGGACAAATGAAGACTTAACGCTGAGTTACCATCTATACAACCTAGTAACTTAATTGTGTGCATGTACTTGTATTTGAGCGTGCACTGGCGCGGATGCATGCGTTGATGTGAATGTGTTTATATGAGTATTTGTGCGTATACGTTCGCGAATAAGCCTGAGGCACCTAGAGTCGTGCGTGTGTATACGATCATGTGCGTACATGTGTGGGCACGCGTGTGTGTATATATACATTTGAGTGAAATAGTATCATGCCTGTCTTTTAGATGTTGTGGGGTTGGGCATTCACATATAATCGTTAAGATTTTTACTGAGTTCTGTAGATTGGTAATCGATTGCCAAGACGACCATTCGACAAATTGATGACGTAGGTACTGGCGTCCAAAAACACTACCACATAATGAACACATTATTGCTTAAAAAAAAGTGATAAAAAATTTTCCCAGCATATTCGCGGAATGCAATCATGATATATCATGTGTAATTAACAAAATGGTTTTATGCATATGGACACCAGTACTTATACATCATTAAGATCTTATAAAGGTTTAGTTTTTTAGTTTTCATCCAAAATTCTTTTTTAATTTTTCTTTGCCTTATACACTTGATGGCCTTACTGCACCTTCAGGCGCTGAAGCATCACAATACACACGTACACATAAAATATTCAGCACGGGTATTTTATGCATGTATTAAAAAAATGAAAGTCTCACGGAATATTACACAATATTTTAAAGGTCATCGGGCGCATAATCTAATCTATTGTGCAAATTCTCACGAGTGAACATTAGGTATTCCTAATAAATACTTTAAGCTATCCCCACTTAGGATTCTACTATAAATCTGGCTGTAAAAGGTACCCTACTCCCTTCGACACCGTGGGTATCTTGTCTGCCAGTCACGCACAGGTGTTTGATATCCTGGTCACGGTGCCAAGTATAACAGTCTATTCCGCGTCACGGAGCCTACCATAAACATGTACCCCGCTCGTCGTCTGTGTATCTGTGCTCACGCTTCTGGTTCTCTACCAGCGATCTTGCCAGACCGTGCACACTCTTTTGGCCGTTGATCGTCGTAGTGGCAATAAAAAAAAGATGTTGGTCGAATCTCATCTCGGTCGGAATAGTAATGATGATGATGATAGAGATGGCTTTGTAGATCTCGTCTCTGTGAAGGCAAGGTTATACAAGCAGATCGAATCGGCAATAGGAATAATGGCAAACAACTCGGCTATGTCTTTTTGATAAGAAATAATTATTAAACTATTAAAAGAAAGAATTAATTTTACACTTGGATTGAAAATCTATCTGTTGATAAAATGTTCTCTGTATTAAACCAATTCGTCCTCTCTCTCTCTCTCTCTCTTTCTCTCTCTCTCTCTGTGAACCCATTTACGATCGCAAGGTCTTAATTAAGTCATAAGTGTAACTAAATTGTCTACTTAAAACGGTGGGGGAATACTTTAGTATACTATAGCCAACGCGCCATCCAAACGAGAGGCCGAACGCGCGACCTTCCTCGCTTGGTGGCCGCCCAAGTCTGTCTCTGGGGAACTTCCTCTGTCTCGACTCTCTCTACTCTTTTATTGAGAATGCGCCGACCTCTACGGGGAGGGGGGGGCGAATTCTTGTCAGCATCCAATAAGATCACGCCACGAGAAAAACAATGAGAGAGCAACGTGTCATAAGCAAACAAAAATGATAATAATTTTTAACAAAAAGGGTATATTTCATTTGGACCAAAAAACCATATGACCTAAATTGCAATCAACATTTGAGGGCAGAAAGGTCAATACTAAAACAATTAAACCCAAAATGCGATTTCGAATCGATTGTAATTGAGATGGGAAGTTCATTTACCAAGGCGATCAAACTGTGTGTTTTAACCCTGTCATTTGTTTATACTGGAAACCTAATATGATGCTTGACTTTGAATAAGCTTGTGGCTAATTCACACTAGCGCTGTATTCTAGGCCCTGCCCTCCGCAGGGCCGCTTAATATTGTCGCATCCGCTTAATATTGTCACATGGCTATTAATTCAAAGTACCCCTTTACGTCTTAGTGACTTGTTTTGGGTGAATAGGAGAAACGGCATCCTTCTCGGTAGGTTATAGTTAAACTGTCTGGCCTTTAATATGGTATTGTGAAATAAAAATTGTACTTTTGTGCAATAACCTTATATTTCTATTCTACTATTTTTATTACGGCTATTCTTTTAAATTTTCTAATTTTGTATGTATCATTGATACTCACTAGGAGTTCTCACACAAGTTATCAGTAGTGCTTCCTGAAGTCTGAGTGACAGCAAACATCCACTGAGTTCCAGTATTCTCAACTTCGTTGCGATCACCACTGCTAATGACCTTGTGGTATCACAACAGCCGCCTTCCACTGATTACCTGCTGGAAACGACAATTGGTCTCCGCCGGGATTTGGGTTGCAATAAATCACCTAAAAGTCCCAGTACTCTCCGCCTCTTCCAGCGAAGGTCTGGTCAGTGCTCTTAATCGGTGGTCTTCATCCTCATTGATTCTCTACGACTCTTTTGTTTGATGTCAGTCGAGGCCGGTTCCATTTTATTTCATCTTGCTCTTTTGGAGGGGGCAGCTTATTATGTTTCTTGCAGTTTCTGTTCCTTGTCTCATATGGCGGGGTCTTCCTGTGGTTTTGTTTTCTTCCCGTTGTAACTTTCATGTGGCTGGTTGCCATTCATAGTTTATGCAGGTTGGTTTCCGCATTCGACGATATTTCTTTAAGATTGCTACTGTGTTGATGATTGCCGTATTTTTACGGTCTTAGTGATCCCTTTGATTCCAATTTCTCGATTTGTTTCAAATGTTCATAATTGTTTCATGCTTTTGTTTCTGTTTTTACTTTTACAGCACATCAACGTCTTTTTTTCTTTAGTCTAATCTTAAAGTCTGTCTTTCTTTTTTTTCGTACTTTTGTTTCTTACAACAGCTTTTCGTTCGTCTTAATTAAAATCACTTGGTCTGTTTCTCCATTTGTTTTCTTAATTTCTTTTCTACTAAGTTTGTTACACAGTTCTTTTTCTTTGAACTTAATTGTTAAACGCAGTCTCTCAAAAACAAATGGCAAGTTACTTACTATTGTGATGTTCCTCGTCGCGTGGAGGGGTGTCGTCTAGTGAGTGTCTTCTTTCTTCTCTTCTGTACTGCCGTGAACATCGCCGCTACAACAAAAAGCTTCACGCCACGATTCACCAGACACACAATATTTTAAACTTTGATTGGTTTATTTCAGGCTTCTATCTACCGTGTCGATCTTGGAGATGTTTCACCAACGCTAAGAGATAGACAAAAGTACTACTCTATCGTAGTTAATTCCTAGCTTAAGTCCTTATCCATTCAGGGAGGGGGAAGAAGGAACCTCATGCCTGTATTTTCTTAAGGAAATAAATTCGTATTTTTAATTTGAAGACTACATAAAGAAATCGTCTGTTCGGCTTGCTTCCAAACCCCCGACTGGCAAAACTCTGTTTCCCACACCAAAGCCCGTGACGTCACATGACTCCCTATGCTCAGGTGCACCCTGACTCTTGACCTGAGGTCTCGTCAACGTGGTGGCCCTGTCAACGTTTTTGAGCTCCAACTGTGAGAACCAGTTTATTTTGCACTCGACTGTACGGATCCACCCGCACTAAATTACTCAAGCCAAACCAGACGACCTCCCCACATACGTCCACTTCAAAATGCGTCCGGCCTCCCAGGGTCATTATCCCACACAGGCACATGTACTTAAGTTGCTCTGAACTTTTTTCCGAATTCCTATCGTAAAGTTTGCACGAACAAGTTTGTGATAAGTTTCACATTCTGCATCCCGCATTATTCTTACTGTGTACATATCTTTCAGATCACGCTTACTCATAATTACATAATTTCGAATATGTCTCAGAATGTATTCATGTTACCTTGTTAATTGGTTCTTGTTGGTAAAAGGTATTAGATACCTGCAAGTTTTTATACGGTGCCCAAGTGAAGAATAAAAATACCATCATGGTTTCCTTTTCCAAGGCTGTATTTTCGTAAGATATACATTCTGTTGTGATCAATTGAAACCTGCGGATTAATTTCTAAAAAAATAACATCTGATCTGCTTTTTAGTGCAATTAATTAGACCTTGATAAAACCCCATTATGTCATCCTGCTTACTATCTAAAGTAGGGGCTTACACCGTGATAACTGATGCGCAGCGGCCATAATGTTAAAATACCATTTACATTATTCAATCTCTAATTCCGCGCTTTTTCTGACTGGAATGCTGGGCCTGCCTGTCGTGATAGCAAAGCAAACATCGGTTATTTTTACCCATTCGGGTTTGCTTTTCTAGAAGAAAGTGTACCCTGTACCCTTTTCAGTAAGTTGCTCCTCAACACTCCAACGAATTAATTTAGCAACGGTTTTCTGTCAACGAGAGATTATTTCCGTTTTAACTTAAATAGCACTTTCCAATCAACGAGTGTCGTAACGTTCCATGTTGCAATATTCAATTCAACTTTGTTTTTTACAATAAATGCCATTTCTTTACCTTTTGTTTCCCACAGAGACATGGCAATTAGGTATCTGAGCAGCTTACAGAAGTAACCTCTACTAGATCACTTCTATAACCTGGTTGAGCAGTTTTGTCCACCAAAAGTTTTGCCCAGTCGCAAAATGACACACCGAAGCTAGTTTCCGTTCTACAAACGAACAGCGAAATTAATATAAGTGTGTGTATATTTATTACTGTATACTTTAAACTGGTTAGGAATGTACATCCGTCTCGTATTAATCGACACATGAGATATGAAGGTTTTCCTAAGTGTCTATGAGACAAAAGACAATGCATATATAGCATGCATGCTCAAATGTGACTTGCAACTGAGTTGGAATCCTTCGATCGACAGTAATGATAATATCCTACACTGAACTCTGCGTAAACATGAAAACATGGTGTATGTAGGTTAACACAATGAAATATTTATATAGAAAATATTGTTATCGCTCCCTTTAACAAGGATAAAGCCTCAGAGCGTATTTATAATAAGCTGCGTAATGCGATATTCCGGCATCTGCTGTTGAAATCTATATGACTAAGCTTACTGTATATGTCTGCCGATTCGACATTATATATACATAAAATACTCTTCTTCCCTATGTTAATTGATGGTGACCAAGGGTTAAATACAAAGATGCACAGTCAAAGTTAACCTTTCCTACTAAGATCGAATCCTTCAACCGGCAATAAGTATAATCACTTACACTGCAGATTGTGTAAGCATGAAACACACGTGACTGTGGTGAAAATGAAAATGGTATTCATATAAAAAATATTTATATATATATATATATATATAAAGAGAGAGAGAGAGTGAGTGAGAGAATAAGTCATACACATATATTTATTGCCATTAAGCTACACAGAGGCTTCCGTGTTTCATCCCCGTAGAGAATTGTGAGGCTAAAATGCATGATACTTGTGTTGCTGGGTGTTTATTTCTATATACATGTGATGTTTAGTCAAGCTAGTAAACTAATACGATTCTTTGTTATTCCCTGCCAAGGGGTTAACGTTTCCATGAGCCAATCGTTGGGCTTCTCACAAATAAAGGTTTGGTTGATGTTACTTCCTATTCTATTGTTCAGTTTTCTATAGGGTAGTTCGCCTCTGTTTCGTATTTGTGTTGAATTAATGGGTGACCTTATTTTAACATGTGCGCAGTTTTATTTCACTTCTTAGGTGTTAGTTTAGTTTAGTTTTCATTTATTTATTTGTTTATTTTTGTATTTATTTATTATGTATTGTAAATGTGAGTCTGTGTAAGCACTTGTTTGCTATTTCATTTCAACTTTTGTTCGTTTCTCCCTTTTGGATTCATTTTTCTTTGCTCGAAGTTCTCAGAAATCAAGGGGCCTCTACCTGGGGCTAACACTTGATCTCTGTATGAGATACATAGATATTCAAATATTCTATAAAAGTTCCCTTTTATCTCTTAAACGTTGAGTTAGTAAATAAGTTAAGAACAGTAGTTCTACTCTCTCTAATCGACCAGTTGAATATGTTATAGTACATCTTTCCTTTGGTCTCTTGGTCGAACCGGATTCTAGGATAAGATTTAGTCTAGTCTGGTGCAGTATCCTGCTACTTGGCGTTACTTGTAGTAACATTAAATGGGGAAGGTGTCCTATTCTTCATATGAGCCAATGTCGAGTTGATCTTATTTGGGCTTTGAATATCATGTTATTTTGAATATTTTGTCAGGGTTAACTTGTAAGGTGTTATATCCTCATGTCAGGTTGTTCTGACAAACCCGTGTACGAAAAGACCGGAGACACTAGAGGATAGTGTCATGTGTCATACATTTTATGGGTTTTTAAAGTTTAGGATTTCAAATTTCTCATTCAGACATAATCTACACGGGTCGCCTAAATTTCTACATGTACTGGCCTGTTGTACTATTTTCCATTCGATTATTAGTAATAATTCGCTTTCTTTGTGAATTCTTGTTTGTGAGAAGCCCAACGATTAACTAATGGAACATTCAATCGTAGGAATGAAATAACAAATAATATGATTGGTTAAGTAGCTGTGCTAAACATCACGTGCATATATTAAAACACCTGGCAACACAAACTCGATGCATTTTAGCCTGACGATTCCCCATGGGGATGAACCCCAGTAGGCTCTGTGTAGCTTAATTGGGATAAATATATGTTCATAACTTACTACATAGCTTTACTCACGTATTGAAGTGAATACTGAAAATCTATGAATAAAAGTATAACATTGGATGCGCATACATGAAATAATAATACAAATAATAATGATACATATATATATATATATATATATATATATATATATATATATATATATATATATATATATCACATACATTTGCTAGCATATATGTCGAACGGACATATACAGCAATCTCAACAAAAGATACGTGATGTTTCTGAAGATAGTCTGATGATACAAGAGAGAATACTACACCCCCCCCCCCAAAAAAAAAAGTAATAGCTGGAAGGATTGTTTAATAACAGAAGAGATACTGCACTACAAAACACCTCAAAACGAGAATGTAATCATTAAGAGGATGCCATACAGAATATATACAAAACTTCCTCCAACACATACTATCATGATAACAGAAAATATTCTATATTATCTCATTTTGAATGATGAATGAGTTAATTTACTGATAGTTGCTTGCTGCAGTATTAGTGAATTCCCATAAGTCTGTTTTACACGCGAATTGACGTCAATTGGCAGAAACATCTCGTTTTATTAGAAACTAAATGTTTTCTTTTATAGTTTCAATCAAAGGAAGCATGGACGCCAGGCCATTAACTCCGTAGCTTGAATGCTGAGAATGCTTGAGTTGCATGCGCAGAGTTAGATAGGATTGTCGTACATAAACACAAAGTTCCTTAGTAGAGATAACTTAATATCATCTAGCGAAAATACCCGGAATTCTCTCAAGAGATTGCAATAGGCAGCAGACGGTATTTTTACTCTTTTGAGTAGTCTTATAAGACTAACATGTCTACCTCCAATGATCCCGCCCATATACTGTCTTATCTACACTTATTGCTGTCCTCTCAAACGATGGTAACTCCCATCTATTGAATAATCCCTATCATTTCGCCTAGTAATCAGGTCCATCGAGGTGTGAGGGAGTCACATCAATGAAAATAACCTTAAACTTATCTATCTTGATATATTTCTTTACCCATTTTATTCTCAAATATGTGTGTCTTGGTGTAAAAAGAGGGGTTTTTTAAGTAGAACTTTCACATGTCATTGTTTAAAAAGTTAAATTCCTTGTTTATTTTGGTATGAAAGTAACATTCCTTTTTTATTTTGTATATCAGGATACCGATTTGTTTTGGAGATTGATTCTCCTTCATTGTCCAGGTTTTCTGACAACCAATATTCCTCAAATCTTAGTTGTTAACAGTCTTGCATATTCAAACATCTGATCATTTCTTCTTTAAGGAAGATCTTTCAGAAATCTTTTTACAGTTTCAACGTGGCAGCTTATAATACAGGCCTTCTTCTAAAAATGAATTCTGGCCGAATATTTAATATAATTAGATCCTTACAATCCAAAAGAAATATCCAGGTGTTTTTTCAACGGCCGTTCATCCAAACAACATGAAATAAATGCAGTTGTACCTCGGTGATCGATCCTTGAACCTTTATTGTTTCATAATTTTCATAAACAACCTCTTTGATGATATTGTGTCTGAGACGGATACATCATGCTCTACTCTTGTCATGTTTGTAAAATAGACGCGCACATATCCGAGACAATTGCGGCATTCTTTAAAAATAATCTTCAGTCTGTATTAGATATGGGTCATAAATGAATAGTACCATTTACTGCTTCTAAGACAACGTCCTTTTACTTCAACAACTGCAAGAAACCTCTGCAACAACTTAGTGCCATGGCAAATACCACCCTGCCAGAGAGTCCAACGTTCAAACTTCTTAGCCTAACATTCCCTTGTAACATGAATTGGAACAAATACATAGAAAATATTACCAAGGATGCTGTAAAGAAAGGGAGCTCCCTCAACCGAGCTGGTAAACCCCTTACGCCTGACAGTATCCTATATCTCTACAAAGCCACCATCTGTCCATGCCTTGTTGCATTATCCACTTGTCTCTTACTCTTAGAAAAAGTAAAAAAAGTCGCTAATTTAAGAAGTTCGTCACTATCCACCAAGGCTCAGCCCGGCTCATCGCCGCAATGTGTCATTGCTTGTGCTTGTTTTACAAGTACTTAAATGGAATGTGATCCGATGAACTTGTTGCTCTGGTGCTCCCCGGTGTAAATACACTCGACCAACTCGACAACTTGCTAACTTCCACTAAAAAGGTCCCCAGATGCCGGAGAAACTTTTACTCCAATATGACATGTATTCTTCAGAATTATGTGATCTATTCCCCGCTTCTTTTGTTCCAGCTCGTTTGACTTGTTGGTCTAGTGGTGCCCATCAATTCGCTGTTTTGATATCTCATTGTAATAAAGCTTCCTATTACAGTAGCTTTTTTCTTAGAACCGCAGGCTTGTGGCATTTTCTTCCTGCTGACTATTTTCATCCTTCTTTTAATCTTGGTATTTTTAAGACTAAGGTCAATAAACATATTTTTCTTTGCGATATTCATATTTGTTCTTGTTATCTCTTTACATCAAGTGGCTTCATGCATTTTCTTAAGCGATGTCAATTAATAAACACAACTTCTTTCCTGGAGATGCCGGACTTTGGAACTCCATCACTGCTCTCTTTTTCCCCAACTGTACTAATGTTAACAAGCATCTCACTGTACATCTCCCAATTTAGGATGACCCCCAAAACTTTCATCCTGATTCTATATAGCCCTTTTACGTCTACAGTGGCAACTTGCCTTGTTTGGGGTGAACTAAGTTTAAAAAAAAAGAAAACAATTCTGACTGTGAAAATCTTAGCACATAACTATGCATTAAGCAAAAAAGCAGACAAACTGAATCGTTTAAAATAAAACAAAAAAAGATAAAAATCGACACCCGGGCAGTGCCAGATAGTTACAGCTAATACGATATATTTTTCCTCATACCATTACAGAGAAAGTAGCCGTTCCAAGTAGATTTTCCAAATTATTATTATTTGTTAATTCTGATTATTCTTTTGTTTTTCTATTTAATAAAAAGCAAAGATATGTTTTGATGAAAACAATAGAAAAATCTATAAATGATATTGTTTTTAGCAAGTCTTCCTCGGTGTGACGCATTCAATATTAAAATGGACGGAATGCTAATCCTAAAGCTTAAAACAATCATAATAGGCATCCTATGAAGAAACAACTTAAACATATGTTGATTGATTGAATCGCATTATGTTGCTCAGTAGGTGTTGGAAAGATTTTTTTTTCAATTTAGTGAAAGAAATAACATATTGATATTATGTATATCTATCTATCCCTCTGTCTATTTATCTATTGATTGTTGTACATATATATATATATATATATATATATATATATATATATATATATATATATATATATATATATATATATATCTGTGTGTATGCATATATATATATATATATATATATATATATGTGTGTGTGTGTGTATGCATGTATATATATATATATATTTATATATATATATATATATATATACGTATCTTTGGAGAGTTAACCAATATAGGTTTCCCTTTCTTCCAGAGAGAATTACTCACAACGAAAATATATGTTATTTTATTATATATTTATTGATTTTGTAAAGCTAATCGCTCATCGAGCTCGTTTTTATGTGTCTTATTCCGTACTTTACTGAATTTTCTCAGTGAAACATCAACACTATATATATATATATATATATATATATATATATATATATATATATATATATATATATATATTCTTAGTTGTTTACGAAATAGCCACCACTTATCAAAGCGCAAATACCACTTGTGGATACGGGTTAATGAGTTTGTCAAGTGCACGCGAGAAAACACCGTGGTGATTGGTAACGATGGTTTACATTAGGACGGAATGTTTGTTTTTAAGAGGACAGATCAACAAATACTAGTTCACATCGGACTTGTAAACGACTATGTTGAAGCCAGCCCGTGGTATTTTGTTCATGTACGTGTAGTTTTTAGAAAATAAACACTGCTTATAGAAGCTCTATTTAGTTTTAAGTACACAGAAAGAGAAAGAGCAATACTAGAGAGTGCTTTTACAGCGGGGATTCATAGATTAGAGCTCAGTCGGGCACCTACCATAAACCTTACTATAGAGCAGAGAGAGACTAGAACATTTTTCTTTAAAAAAGTTGCTGTACGGCGAAGATTACACCCTCCACTAGATTTTGAAATCAGTGTTGTATTCTGTTAAGGCAGAATCGGTAGCTCTGAACGGCACCTTACCAGATGTTGCAATAAGACGTAGTTGACTCATATACAGATAGATGATTGCGTCAGGTGTGATATACTTTCATGAGCGGTAAGATTCTACTGTTTTTAACGCGACGTGAGCAACCAATTTGATGTAAGTCTTCCATTTTAAGTCTGAAGCGAAGATCAGCCACAGAAGTTTACCACACTTAAAGAACCATACTTTTGAGTTGGGATAACGTGTAAGGAGAGAAGTTTGGTTTTAGACGCCTTAAATGCAACCAGCAACCATTTTCCTCCAATACAACACGTGTACCAGGTCGGAAGATAAAGAATCATACATATATTGGTTATGGATGTTTTTCAAGGTGTAGCCATAGATTGTTGGGTAATCGTCATAAATGTCGACACATAATCTTAGAGGATATCAAAGTGAAAGTACTCGCAAGGAACATGGAACAACAAAACTACGGAAACTTCATGCACCAGTTTGATCGAGGTACGAAGTTGACCATTCGGAAGATGGAAAAAATTTAAAAAAAGATCACAAAGCAGAAACACTCCGTGCTATTCAACAACGTTTGCCTAAATGAAAACTTGCTGCCTAAATACACACAATGTATATATATATATATATATATATATATATATATATATATATATATATATATATATATGTAGATGTTCGTGGCCCCCTCTAAATTGCAACGGTTAAAAAATAAATAGTTCAAATTATTCATGCTGTGTCCTAGAAAAATTATTCTAAAATTTTAGATTTTACCAAGGCCATATATATTTTTGATACTCACGCGTATGCACCGACCCTTTTATAAATAGATAATATGACTCAGAAGTTGGTGTAAAGCTATTGGTTTCGCTATTAATTGGTTTTATCTAATATAATTTTGTTTTTGGTAGACGGTACGAGTTTGGGGAGGCGCTCCTCCGAAATGATAAAGTTTACAAAGGATTAATTACGAACTGGGTTTGGAGAATATATTGCAACCAGCGATAATAGCTTTCTTATGAAAAAATAACGTTTTTTATCATTCTGTTAATCAATTTCAGCAAACCTTTTACGAAAATTCTGGTTCATTATTACATTATTTCATTTATTTACGTATTGTTGTGAATACATTGAGCAGTAAAGTACTTTTATTTTCTTATTTCGGTATGAAGTGAAGAAGAAAAATAAATTATAATAAAGAAAACGGCTAAAGAAACGCCCCCTTCTGTAATTGTTCGAAAAATAAGCTGTCACGTTGAAACTGTAAACAAGATTTCTGAAAGATCATCCCTAAAAAAGAAACACAGCAGCTTTGGCAACATCTTCTACGTATTTGTTCCAATTCATGTTACAAGGGAATGTTAGCCTAAGGAGTTTGAACGTTGGTCTCTCTGACAGAGTGTTATTGGCTATGTCACTAAGTGGTTGCAGGGGTTTCTTGCAGTTGTTGAAGTAAAGGAGCGTTGTATTAGCAGCATTAAATGATACCATTCATTATGCCCCAATTCTACTACAGACTAGAGGTTATTTTCGAAGAATGTCGCAATTGTCTCGGATATGTGCGCGTCTATTTTACAAACATGACAAGAGTAGAGCATGATGTAGTCAGCAAATATACCCGTCTCTCACACAATGTCATAAAAGAGATTGTTAATGAAAATTATGAAACAATGAAGGTTCACTGATCGATCACCGAGGTACAACTGCATTTATCTCATGTAGTTCGGATGAACGGCAGTTGAAGAACATCAGAATCTTTCTTTTTGATTGTAAGGATCTAATTATATGAACTATCCGGCCAGTAATATTATATGTGTTAATTTCTAGAAGAAAGCCTGTATACCAGACCTTGTTAAATGCTTTGGATATACCAAGCGCTACCGACATAGCTTCACCGTCCTTGTCTAGTGTATGGTATATACGTTTAGAGATGACCATTAAGATATCTGCAGTAGACTATGCTTACATGAATCCATACTGATGGGCAGAAAGAAGTTTAGCATTAACGAGGTGAGGGACTGTCCCTACATTGATTTAGGAGTCAAAGATTTTAGCGAAAAGCGGTAGTAAATAGAGCGAGAGATAATTCTGAGGGTCAGTTCTAATTCCAGAATTCTTGAAGACTGGTACCACAGAAGCAATTTACCAGCGATAAGGAAGCGAGATTCGCCAAGGCTGTTTTTATAGGGTTTGAAGAAGACAGATGCCAGTTCATGGAACATTTTTTTATTACTATTACTGGTATAAGATTGCACCCACATGTTTTGGAGGTGACAACATTTTTTATGATATTTCGGACATGAGATCTAGTAACGCTCACGTCATCATAGGTGGCTACAGTCCGCAATGATAAATTTTGCAGTAGGTTGTTTACAGAGTCCAAAGAAGAGTTTAAGGCGAAACGTTGGGAAAGTAGTTTAGTCTTACCAGTTGGCGTGCAAACGACATAATTGTGCTTTGATAACTGGTAATTGTTTATTGCCTATTGATCCTCAAACTATTGAACATTTTCAAAAAATCATGGTACCTAGTTTCTGTGAGTGAATTTGTTTTCTTGGAATCTTTATATGCCTTCTCTTTGCTTCATCTATTAGAGTCTTACAATGATTTATTTACACTATAAGTGTTCGTCGATTTGTAGTTGACTTCTGGCGGTCGAATTGTCGGAGGTCTTGCTGCGTCTGAGTAATAGCAGCTACACAGTTCGAGGTGAAACATCGTGGAAAGTGGAGTTTGCTGTAGAATTTTCGCATAGAGACACGTGCTGCAATGCCTGTTTTTCCATTAGTTAATTTATTTGCGCACTGATCAGCATGGGTTAGAAGACGGTTCACTCGATGGAGCGTCTCTGACGTGATCTTTGATGGATTCCCAATCAGCCCGCTTGTAGTATCTCGTCATTTTACGCAAAGGCGTATAAGCTTTGGAACGAGATGTTATGGTGAGATCAATCATTACAACAAGGTAATTTGTCGCACAAATATCGGGCAGAAAGACCAAGGAAAGGTCGATACTTGAGGCTTCTCGGTCCCCACGATCAGGGAGGCGGGTTGGGAATGTTCCACTCTGTGAGAGGGGGTCGCATAGAGAAACTATACGTAGAGTTACCAGCTGCCTCTGTATAGCTGCAAAATATAAGCCAGTGACAGTGATCTATATTGAAATCCCCAAATACATGTATTTGGGCACTCGAGTCAAGTGAGAGTGATGTATCTATCCTTTCAGAGACAGGGTTACCGGGTACAGTCCTGGCTACAGTCGAAAATTTTAATGTTTCCAAATTCCGAACGGTTATTATTTTTACGTATAATTAAAACATTGTTTGTTGGTTACAGTATTCTATTTTTTTCAATAAATAATCGATTAATAAGAACTAGAGGAACGTCACGCATAGGCGAAAAACACACATATCAAACGAAAATCAAGCTAAACAAGACGATACTGTCAGTTTGCTGGTTCGATTTGAAACTACGTTTCCTGTGTTAACATAATTTCAAAATGTAAAAGAATGTCTGACAGAAACGGCAAGTAAATAACATGTGAAATAATCAGAGTAAATTGTGAAAGGAAAGTAAATAGGAAATTGTAGTAGAAAATAGAGGATATTTTTGGTACCCGTTCGGTAAGTTTTGAACATCTTAATTTATTCGCATCAACGTTGCAGCCTTTTTGCTCGTACGTAATTTGAGAGGAGCAGTTAGTACATTTGATAAAACCAGTCACTTCTCACACCTTTTATTTGAGTTAAAGTTTTATTCCAGCTGCTCAATCTTTAATCTAAATAAAATAAGATATTTTTCTCGTGTTTCAAATTTTTGATTCATAGAATACCTCGATTTTTAGTAAATGGAAACCCCGGAATAAATAGATTTATTTTTAGTATTTCAGTTCGCTTGAGAATTACACACACATTATACGATCCTTTTAAAAGTAAAGAGCAGATTACTCTACTTACCTATTATTAATACATTTTAATATGTAATAGTTTATTCCTATATTAATCACTCTAATTATTTCTGACAAAATCAGTTTCAGCTTGCTTTAGGCACTCATTCTGAGAAATGTATGTTTACTCCGATCAAGTTTCAAGAAAACAACAATATATGAAAAAATAATATTCTAAGTTATGTTACCTGTTTATTATAAGCAGAGGATCTTAAATGATGTACTCTCAAGTATGGTGTTATTATAATTGTTGAAGGAAAGAAGCTTTTTCTTTATCTAATCAAATGTTGCTATGCAAATTACGTATCAAAGCGTTACTTATACGAGATAAGCCATTTAGTTACCAAGTGACGAATTAAGCTGAACGTTAACACTTTCTGAGCTTGAAAGCAATCAAACTCATTTTCTGTACTGAATAATATATATATATATATATATATATATGTATATATATGTATATATACATATATGTATATGTGTGTGTGTGTGTGTATACGCATATATTACTGGTATACTTGATCAACTTGACTATTACTAAGTTACTAACCGTTACATAAGCATGAGTGTCCTACATATACAATGCTCAATCAAACAATGCCGGAGCCCGCAAGCTATGAAAGATTCATAGGTTGTAGTCTGCTGCGTTTTCCGATTATGGAAATAATTATATATATGTATATATATCATCTCAAATTCAAAAATCTAATATATATATATATATATATATATATATATATATATATATATATATATATATATATATATATATATATATATATATATATATATATATATATATGAGGAATAAAAGAAACAATGTTTCAGACAAAATGTTAAAATAAAAATGGAATACAGGATAAGCAAATCACCAACTAGCCGTTTATTTTTGCTAGTTGTTGATTTGCTTATCCTGTATTCCCTTTTTATTTTTACATATATATATATATATATATATATATATATATCGTTGTTTTTAAAAGCTGCGGTCACTGTGGCTGGGTCTGACTGCGCCAACCGTTACGTTTATGAAATTAGGAGATTATTTATCGTTTATAAAGTTATTTTGTGGTCATTGTTTAGTTTTATCGATAATATTATGGCTGGTATATTTGCCACAGCCTGAGCATCACGGAGTTCCCTCTCATAGTCAGCAACGCTGATGATTCACAGTAATGGCGAAACACTTTTATATGGATAACTATTTCATTTCATTATCTCTCTCTCACTCTCTCTCTCTCTCTATATATATATATATGTATATATATATATATATATATATATATATATATATATATAGACAACTAGTAAATAATGCAGAATTAATTAATTAATAATCCATGTATATATATATATATATATATATATATATATATTTGGGGAGTAGATAACAACAGTATACTATTTAATACTAAGTACGACATAATATATAGCTATTTTTTTCAGACGGAAACTTATAATACCTCATATTTTCTTTTAAAAGTATGCCCTTTCATATATAGGGTCTACAATATATTTAAATCTTAGTCATAGTGGAAAAAGTTGGATCTTCTAAGCTGATATAGCATTTTTTATACACACATATAAATGAAAAAAAAACCAGATATTTACTACACATGTTGATTCTTAAATTATTTTTTTAAAATTCCTGTCTCTCGGCTTTCTGTTGCTTATCATATTGTCGATCAACTCGTATGGATTTCCGTTGGTCTGGAGTAGATGCTCACTGCGTAGTCAATCTTAGGAAAGCTTAAGGGAAACTGATCCTGGCGAACTGGACAACACTGACAAAAAGACAGAAGAAAATAACCAATATTTAATTCATATTTTGTGTGGAAAACATATCAGTTTACTTAGAAGTACACTGTGTTTACATTTAAGTATCATAATACATTTCGGGCGCAATTTGAATGGTCAAGGAACTGACGAATTAACATTGTATTCCGATTAATTTTTGGGTGCTCGCGTTCGGTGTATCAATTTCATGCCCACTTCTTTGTGAGTTAATCCTAGCTAGTTCCTCTGTCTTTTTCCCTCTTATCGCATTTACCCCTTCGCCTACCGCCTCCCCTATACTAGCTCAGTATGTGTGAAAGTGAAAAAGAAAAGAAAATGAATAAAAATATAAAAGGTAGTATCAGAAATGAAGAAGAATGTGTCACCCATTTGTCATATTTCAATGCCCCTAAAATGCTTCTCATATGGTCCAATCGGATCATTTTCTTCTTTCTCCCATGTGTGTGCCTTTCAAAATAAAATTATTTCCAAATCTTCACTTTTCTGCATACGTTCGCTAACACCAACGAAACCGGTCAAATCTCTGTTTTTGGTTTTCTCCTACACTTTAACCTGTTTTCCGTTTGTCTTTTTTCACACATTTTGTCTATCACGGCGTTTCATTTTCATGAATGATCGTGTACCTTACCCCATATATATATATATATATATATATATATATATCTATATATATATATATATATATATATTGATATACATTGATATATATATATATATATATATATATATATATAAATACATATATATATATATATATATATATATATATATATATATGTATGCATATATATATATATATGTGTGGAGGTGCAGGGTGGGTGGGTGTGTGTCTGGTGGAATTTGTTCATGTTGTTGTATGTTTACGTCGCAACATGTGTCTCATCTTTATTTCACCTGGGATATTGTACATCGATAATGAATATTTATCCTATATTAAAACATAGCAGTGCACTATCACACACAATGTACGTGTGCTGATTTAATCGTCTATAACTCGAAAACCAAACGTTTTCGGACGAACATACACACATCGAATATAATCCTTAAGTTATTCCATCGGTTTTGCTATATTACGATTCCGATGTCTATGGAATTCGCGATTATCTTCCTAACATCTCATGTTTCCACTTCTTTTCGTATATTTTTTTGAACAAAAAATTGGTTGCACCGAATTTGCGAGTATCGATTTTCTTTAATCCGTTCCATCGCAGATTAACTTTGGCCTGACCGAAATTATGAAAATGTGACTCAAGTGGATTATCTCAGATCATATTAAGATGTGTTTTTACTGTTCGTTTTTCCTGTATTTTTTCATTCTTTTTACGTAATACATGTCACATAACACAGGGAATTGAGAACAAGTACTTTTAACTTCGTTTCACGTGAACGCTAACATCTCCTAGATTCACATTGATATTATCCATAAAAATAAGAATTGTATATGTCCGGATCAACTAAATAATCTCTTCTCGTTCTACATGAGTTATAAGCAATACACCAGTACACTAATGTTAAACTAGCAGTGACAATGTAGATATATGCGTACAATAGTTAATATTCTATTCATGCTGCGTAAATCTACGTTTATTTCCGAAAATATATAGAGTTTAATGACCAAAAAGGCATGATAATATATTTCATTGTTTTTTTGTTTTTAAATAATCATCTGATCATTCGGATCAGCCGTGATTTGTAATAAACTGAGCACGATAACTATCTCTTACTTAGTTGTTGACGTATTTATCGTGCCTCCCCTCACACTATGTTTATTTAACTACTCAGTAATATATATTTTAGTGTGTATATGTAGAGAAAACTCATTTTATTTCTCTAGCATTGTATCTTAATTGCTTTATTTTTTTAACTTTAATGTCCAAAAAGTTAGGAAATGCATTATTTTTTGTTTAGCAAGATGATTGTTGCAGTTTAAGAATTTTTGAATAACATCAAAGTATGATAAAGGCTAGTAGTAGTTGTGGATCAATAATAGCGCAGTGTATAATGGAGTTAAATAAATGTATGTAAGAATGGCGTCTTTAAATGTATCAGAAGAAGAGAAAATAATGTCAAGTCAATAAAGCCAGCAACAATAGAGGGGACGAAATAAAAATAGTTTGTGAAGTAACGAGAGAAACTACTTAGGATATATTATTTAGAGTGCAATAAAATGACATTTTCACTGCTGGTCTTGTTTAGGAGTGGATTACAATTCAGAAAAGCTGTAGAAACCTAAATGATTATATTTTTGAAAACTTTTCGATGAGGATTGATAATTTGTATTATTTGGTATATTCGGATGTTATTCGATTGGCGAAACAGCTGACTTTTTTTCTTACTCCTAAATCTTTATATCGAGCTATACTATACGCGGGCAATGCATAAAAGTATCAAGTTCAATGAATTCCGAGTGATAGTTTTCCCAACGTTGAAGGTTTTAATATCATTAACACTGATACTAACTTTGAATGAATTTAAAATTACTAACTTTAGATTTTATCCTGTCATGGCTGAAGAAACAAGAATAATATGCCCTATCAGTTCAAAATTTCGTATAGATTCCCGAGTCCGACATAAATATTCAATGGTTCGACAAGGTGCCATGTAAAATGGGTCGGAGGTTACAGCGTTTGCAACCCTGTGATATTAGCATCCACGCTGTTATTAGTAGTCGGAATTATCCAAATAATACAAACGTAAAAGTATTATCTATTAAGTTCTTGAAGTGAAAAATACCTTAATTAAGGGAACATATGCTTTTTGACGTCGTTATCTTCCGTTTACAAATGGTAATCGAAGTTGAATATGAATATATATAAGATAAGCCTAATTTCTTCTAGGTCGTGCTATATGCATTGTCAACACCCATAACAGAGTGTTAGTGCTAACAGACATAAACGTTACGATAAAGTTACCGTACGCAGACAATGGTTCTCCTGTATCGAACACACAAACAAACCCACTCTGATATATATATATATATATATATATATATATATATTATGTCGATTGATTTTAAAAGTTGGACCTCTATAGCATTTAAGCTGAAAAATAAAGCTAATCCTGATTATTTTCATTTATTATTGCCAAACAATATTATTGCCAATTTAAATAATGTAATTTACTAGATTTTATTGAAACCAAATTATTATGGCTCACCCGCTGGCTAATATCTAGAATTTTAAAAAAATCCAAGAACAAAATATTAGTTAAGAGAAACACGTATAGAGTTTTAGTAATACATAAGAGTTTATTTTTGCCTTTTATTATATACCGAACCTTATTAAATGTAGTGGTTATAGAACATATATAAATATTTACAAAGAAAATAGAACAATAGTAGACACGGGTTAAAGCTAGGGCGTTACAGCTTGTATATATATATATATATATATATATATATATATATATATATATATATATATATATATATATATATATATATATATATATATATATATATATATATATATATATATATATATATATATATATATATATATATATATATATATCAGTGAAAACGTTCAATTTCAAGAATACCGCATTAGGCTTAAATTATCAGCTGTCATGACAAATCCAGACCATTTAGAATGTAATTGATCATTAGACTTTGTATGAAAATTATCTCTATTCTCATGTGAAATATAATCCTCTATTTCTAATGTACGCACTCCAGTTCGCTTATATTACTTTGATTCTCATATAAAGCACTTGAAGGTTGTATTTTGAATTCTTTTTTCTTCACATCATTCACGTGTCTCAAATTGAAATAACAGCCGAGCTTAATTGAGAATCGTCTCTGCGTAATGGAGAGGGCAGACTTCTAATTCAAGTTGGAGTTCTTCATATTTCTTTCTTCTTTATAAATAGAGCTACGATTAACAATAGCATAAGGTCAAAGGTCGAATGATAGAGAACGTTTTGAAGAATTGTTCAATTAAGTGCAGTTAAAAATCATAATCGATAACTACGAGATGCGCTCGTATTCACGTTTGTCCGATCACTACCGTAAGGTTAAAAAGGTGACAATAAATAACGAATTGGACGAAAGGCGTCGTGTAGTGGAAAGAATAGGAATAACTCTATTAAACACAACCTTCCCATCATTCGAATACTGTTAGTTCACTTTTTGGACATTGCAGTAGATTATAATATTGTCGTTAATCGCTAAAATAAATGAGACTAAACAATATACCCAGCGGAACTGGTAAAATAAATAATTGTTTTGTGCATAAGAGGGCAGCCTTATGTTAACTTACACCAAAACCATGTATTTAATTGACTTTGGAAAATTTCCGGTCACATTTTGGCGGGGCAGTTTCAGGCTACGACACATCTCGAAACCCGCCCACGAAAACCGTGGGCATCAAAATACAACAAATATAAAATAATACTGATGAAACGATAAAAAAACTACGTATTTAAGAAAAGTTTCATGACTTAATCGTAGGCCTGTCATAGTGGATTTACTCTAGAGAGTCGCGGTACAATGAAACACGTTTAAGTAAACAAATAAATATATATATATATATATATATATATGTTATATTATGACGGGCCCTGTATTTCAAACGGGTAGATTAACTAGTAGCAAATAGCTAGTTTTGTTATTCGAAAAATAGGTTTTGTTCTGGACTCAGAAATGAGTCAGAGAAGTGTTTGATCTAGGAACAGTCATAACAAATCTGGAAAAACCTGACGTGACCTTTGAGTCAGAGATCAGAGTCAGTCGTTTTGTCCCCAGATTGCGCGTGGGAACGAGAATCACGTGACCACAGAAAGACAATAACTTAGTTTTAGAAATGAGTCTGGTTCTGGAAGCGAGAGTGTTCAGATCGGTTGCGAAAATGTAGCCGGTAAAAACGGGTAAGGCCCCACTGTGGGGGGGCCAAAAGATATTCCCAGAAGAAAAGAAAACAGCCCGAGTGTGAGATAATCGAAGCCGGAATCCTCCTAACGACAACCAACCGAACCGAGCAGTAAGAAAATGGTGTGTTGAGATTAAATAAAATCGTGTGAAATATTCCCTCAAGAAAACCCGGGTCTCGTTTGTTCCTTTTGTATGAGACATGCTTCTTCCTTTGATCGAGACGATCCAGCGGAAACTAGACGAATCACAGGCCAAAGAAAAGAGGAGAACAGAAATCAAGGTAACCTTTGAGATTCATTTGAGATTTGTTTGAGAACTGTCTTAAAGACGTTAAGATACGTGTAATTCTAAGAGACGTTTAATGAAAAAAGGCTTGAGATGCCGTGAAAATATTCGTAATTGAAAAAGGCCTGAGATGCCGTAAACGGCAGTGGTTTTAAAGAGGCCGTAATTGAAAAGGGCTGAGATGCCGTGAAAGGATTCGTAATGAAAAAGGCCTGAGATGCCGTTAAAAGATTTGTAATTGAAAAAAGGCTGAGATGCCGTAAGTTGATGAGTGAAGCTTTAAGACTGTGGTCCGAATTTATAGAAAAAGAAAGAGAAAAATAAGAACGAATTTTATAGAGAAAAAGTGATAGACTGTTCGAATCTTATAGAGTAAAATGACTATGAAAATGACTTATAGAGTAAAATGATTATGAAAATGATTATGAAAATGAAAATGAAAACGTTTAATGAAAAGGACTATGAAAATGATATAGAGTAAATTGTATCCTCGGAGGCGCTGGGGGGGAGAGATTGAAATCGCCATTAATCCTCTCGTGAACATTTCGCGTTGTTTTCGGCCGGAGAGGATGAGATCCGAACGGCTGAGGTGATTTTGGAGAAATGCCTCAGTCCGGAAGGATTTCGCCTGAAGTAATAAAGAAGTTCTCTCTCCCCCCCCCTGTATGTAACATATATATATATATATATATATATATATATATATATATATATATATATATATATATACGTTCCTAACAATCGGAAGAAATTATGTAAACAAACAGAGAATAACCTCCCCACGACTTAGAAAAGGCAATTGTACAGTAGCTGCATTACAGCTGGTTATCGTCAAAACAACAACAACAAATATTAAAGCATACATATATATATATATATATATATATATATGGGTGTGTTTGTTTGTGTGTGGGTGTGTGTGGGTGTGTGTGTGTACTAGCAAAAGCTACCCGCCATCTGGGCGATAATTACTGACGTTGTTGTCTTCAAAAAAGTAATTTTCATTTGAAATTTTGATAATTTAGAAGAAATAATTTTCATAAAAAGTATCGTAGTGTTATTTAATATATTCCAATGTGCGGGAAATATAATGTGCATGAACATCGTCAATTTTTTGTTTTCTTCGGAAAAAACAACACAAAGCTTAATTGATAAGCTATTTTAAATATTCCACGTCGATACATTTTATTTTGTTTTAGTATAAAAATGAAACTGAATTCCGCATTTAAACTGGTAATATAATAGAATGAATAAACAAAACGATTTTATATTACTGAGTAATTCAAAATGGGTACTTTGTACTTTTCACCTTTATTATAAAAAATAAGAAATAATACGAAAAGAATATTAAAAAAAAAACTTTTTTTGTAATTTAGAAAGATTAGAGGAAGTTTTTTTCTTTCCTACAACAAATGTTTAATTCATCATCATCATCATCATCATCATCATCATCATCATCATCATCATCATCATCATCATCATCATCATCATCACTAACAACATGTCAACACCTTGACCTTTTAGATAGGAGCAAAATGTAGTAGCTGTACTGAATCTGCACTTAGTTTTTATGTTCTCTGTCAGTGAAAGAGACATCCTTCTAGACCGAGCCAAATGACATTTTTGTTCCAATTCAGAGTCCCCATTTAGGGAGAGCTGAATTCTCCCCGCGTTAATTATTGGCATTGTGCTTTACTCTGCTCTCGTGGAAGGAAGAACATAAAAACAGCGACAACAACAACAACAACAGCAGCAGCAACAAATGTATTTAAAAAATAATAAACGCATGTATTTAATTATTAACCTATCAGAAAAAAACTCATTAGAAGCTTTCAAATAAAAAACATGCAAATGAGAGGCTGAGAGGATGATGTTATGATGAACGAACTACACACACTGACGCTCTACAAAGGAGGGGTTAATTCCTAGGAGGATGATATCATGACAACCAAATAGATAGTACACTAAACCCCCACACGCACAACTGCATATCTTGGGGGAAAATGATATTGTGAGGAACGAATGTATACTGAACGGCCTTCCCCTGAAGCGGAGGTAATGTCTGGGAGGAATGTATCATGATCAATGAAAATATACTACATAGAATTAAATAAACATAAACCGTTTTAATGTTAATATAGTTAGAATAAGTGGAAAACACTTTTGCATTTATTTATTTAGATAACATTAAAAACCATGGCAAGTGCCATTGTCTGCGTGAAACGCCTAAATTAAAATAGGATAGAACAACATAATCGCTATCTTTATTAACACAGATATGTATGCTAGCTAAGGAAGAACGATAACGTTCATAATTTTCTTGTTTAAAATACATGTTTATAATAAACTTTAGTTATCGTTCTGTCTTAGCTAGTATCATGCTGAACGAACATATACAACACTACACCCCCCGACAGAGGATACTATTATGATGAACGAACGCTATTTCCCTCCAACCAAAAAGGAGGAAGTCATTGTTGCGTTGACGGTCTTATAAGAACAGAACCGATACTACACTACCCCACTTAAAAGATATTCTGACACTATCAAGGCTTCTTTTGTTTATTTTTAATTATGGGATTATCCTCCCTTACGCGCCCTTAAAAAGTAGGAGGTTATTCCTGAGAGGGCAATCTTATCGCTACAGAACCGATACTACTAATCATTTTTTTTTTAAATTTAAAAATGACGAGTCACAAAAAAAAATTGTTATGGTTCAGTGGCCGTTTGGAAAATGTAGTATCTGTTCTCGACATTTGACCGATATATATATATATATATATATATATATATATATATATATATAAATGCCTCATTACTTATCCAGGCTAAACACCACTCAAGAATAGGGTAAATTATATTGATAGTCTGTCAGCTGTCGGATTAAGACTATTATGAAGTGATAAAGATGATGAATAGAATGAACCACATTTTTTATATATGAGGAAAGATTATTGTAAGTAGTTTCTAACATTTAATTTGAAACATTCCCGATATAATGTGTTCCATTAGTTCTTTGAAATGAACTATGGTCATGGAAAATCTATTAAGGCACGGACAGTAAAGAGAAAGATATTTGCAGTTGTCGTAATAAGACAAGTTCTTGTTGTGAATATCTTACATTGATGAATCAGAGAAGACACTTTTTCCAACACTTTCCCCGAAAATAACGATAACGTAATAAAATACTAGCAGGATATCTAAAGAATCTGTGCCCGGCGTTTTAGAAAAAATATACAAATACTATTCTGATCATACTCTAAAGACTGCATGATATTGAAATCTTGTGAACCTTATTTATTATTCGAATGGTTTCTATAATTATTTATGGAAAATCTGAAATCTTCATCCAAATAATATCTTTTATAGATTTATGGTAAAACAGTTGCGTTAATATTCGTGGATAACTCAATTTAAGTATCACTTATGTTTAACCCGATACCATTTTAATACCATATATTGACCTACTACACAATATGTGTTATAACTAGAAGTATACGATCCGAATATGTTTTATGCAATAAGATTCAGTGTGCAACACGTTTGTAAACGTTGGCAATGATGATTGGATATCTTCATCTGAGGATAAGTTTAATGAAGATCAAAATCATTTATGTATTCATTCATACAGAGGCATGATTTATATATACATATATATATATATATATATATATATATATATAACTAATTATTAAAGACAATATATGTATTATCATATATCATCAGATCCTTTTACTTTGTAGGCTCCTTTGAAGATTCAGCTCAATGTTTGTCAATTATTGATAACAGAGCAAAATATAGAACATCTTTTTATTATATTCAAACAACTATGGTTTGTTTTATTACTTTTATTTTTATTTTTATTTTTTTCACATTTCCAAGAATTCCAAATTTCTGTGAGATATATTTAACGGTCCGTTTCATTTGTTTTGTGCCAAACAACATGTGTATGTCAATATCGTCTCTGCAACACTACAAACTCATCAGAAAAAGTTCACAAATAATAAGAGTTCTTAGATTAGAGTGTCTTGAAAAACACCCACATCATACACCAGTTTCATTTTAAGGTGAAAATAAACAAAAGAACAAACAAAAATTTTAGAGCAAACACTCACAGGTGTACGATCAAACTAATCAACCATTTTGATTTTGATTTTTTATTTTTTTTATTTTTATTTTTTTTTTATTTTCGTTCAAAGCGAGTATCTCCCCCCAAAAAATAGTCCGATCAGTTTAAAAACTGTAATTCGGTAATATTTGGTAAAATATTTAATATGTACTATAATTTATTTATAAAGTTCCAGTTTATTTGAAGATAATTTTTATTTCTTTATTAAAGTTACCTGAATGTTTATGGTGCGAAACTCATTAAAGCAGATCATTATAGAGCTAGTCTCAATGTGTCAAACCGTCCATTCAATCAACTATTAAAAAAGTTTCTTCTACATAAATGTTTATATGGAATTTATATAGTATTTATTAGTAAACTGTTGTGGGGTACAAATCACCCCTATTGAAGAACTAATGGAAGCAACCATCTATAATAAATGCCATGGTTGCAAAGACTCAAGAGAGGACATTCCTATCATGTGAGAGTCCTCGTACCACGTGTGGTATCTGTTCCGATGGATACTACACCCTATAGACCGGTGTTGCCTTGGCCTTCGGGGCATGATTCCGCCGGTCTATGGGTCTGTCTTGTGCAGTTCTAGGAGGTCCACCCTACCAGGCTTTGCCTCTCCTCTTTGGGGAGGAGTAAGTTTATAGCTTACTGCCTGAGGCGCCCCTACCGGGGAATGCCGACGGGGCTGCCCAGGCAATTTTTAATGGCTAAAGCGCTCACCTTCTCGGGCGCTGGCTTTTCAAATCCCACTTTCCGACCTTGTGTCACATACTCCTATAGTGGGTAGGTGTTAAATAAGGGACATTCCTATCATGTGAGAGTCCTCGTACCACGTGTGGTATCTGTTCCGATGGATACTACACCCTATAGACCGGTGTTGTCTTGGCCTTCGGGGCATGATTCCGCCGGTCTATGGGTCTGTCTTGTGCAGTTCTAGGAGGTCCACCCTACCAGGCTTTGCCTCTCCTCTTTGGGGAGGAGTAAGTTTATAGCTTACTGCCTGAGGCGCCCCTACCGGGGAATGCCGACGGGGCTGCCCAGGCAATTTTTAATGGCTAAAGCGCTCACCTTCTCGGGCGCTGGCTTTTCAAATCCCACTTTCCGACCTTGTGTCACATACTCCTATAGTGGGTAGGTGTTAAATAAGGGACATTCCTATCATGTGAGAGTCCTCGTACCACGTGTGGTATCTGTTCCGATGGATACTACACCCTATAGACCGGTGTTGTCTTGGCCTTCGGGGCATGATTCCGCCGGTCTATGGGTCTGTCCTGTGCAGTTCTAGGAGGTCAACCCTCCCAGGCTTTGCCTCTCCTCTTTGGGGAGGAGTAAGTTTATAGCTTACTGCCTGAGGCGCCCCTACAGGGGAATGCCGACGGGGCTGTCCAGGCAATTTTTAATGGCTAAAGCGCTCACCTTCTCGGGCGCTGGCTTTTCAAATCCCACTTTCCGACCTTGTGTCACATACCTTTATAGTGGGTAGGTGTTAAATAAAGGACATTCCTATTCATGTTTTACCGCATGGTAGGAATCCGGTCATCTCCTACCACATTTAGTGGCGTTACTGTATTGCTATGAATAAATACATTGTATATTTTAACCTGTCACAATTTGTTGTTGTTACTTTTGTGACCCCTAGCACGGGTCTACAACACTGGCGACGAGAAATTTAGTAAAGAACATACGTGAGGATTTTGATTTTATACCAGTCACGACAAACTGGCTACCAAGATTACTCAAGAAAGTTACCGGATCATTCGACAAAAAACTGAATAACGAAGATTCGGGCAAGGATTTACTTGAAAAAAAACGTCAACCAACTAAAGACGTCGTCAAAAAAGTCTTATCTTGCTGTTGGAAAAAAAAAGCCACAAGAAGCCTAAACTACGAGTTAAAACGGAACTCATAAATGGCGTGGATTTACGACAACTGAAAAAAAAAACGACTCAAAGTTTCAGTAAGTATAAAAAAAAATTGTTCGTTCTAAAAAGATTGTCTTAAAAATGGCATTAGCATTGAAAAAAAAAATGTTTAAGTTACGTCGGATTTTTCCGATTAAAATAAATTTTTCTCTGACTGACTGGCACGTTGAAAAAAAAAACACTTTCGACAAGCAGGTACGGCATAACACTTTGTTAATGAGAAAATATGATATTCTGTTACGCACTTCCAGCGGAAATTATGGCAAATATTTAAATAAATGCTATGAACTCGTTTTTTTTCACAAAAAAAACAACTAATTCTTTGTAAAAGAAAAAAAAAGTGTACGTTCAACAAGGATTTGAACTAAATTGAAGAAAAAAAAAAGGTCAAACTTTTTTCTAGTATAAACACAAACGCTGAATTATTTTCTAGTGGAAAATTGCCACACAAGAAAAAAATAAATTAAGGAAATACTCGTCAATATAACCAGATACAAAAATTGTAATAGTTTTTTTTGTAGCGTTGGTACTATAGAAAAATAATTGTTTTGTTTCTGAAAACGCTTATTTTGTCATATAATAAAAAAAAAAAATGAAGGATTTTTCAAAACAGATTTTGGAAATTATAAAACTTCAACAAAATCAACAATTAGAACTTGAAAAAAGGTTTCGAGAAGAACAATTGATAGTACAGAAACAAAATGACGAGAAGCGGTTAAGTTTAATGAAATACTTCGAGGAAAAACAGGGAAGAGAAAAGAAAGAAATGATGAAATACGCCGCCGAAGAAAAGAAAGAAATGAATGAACAAATATTGGAATTGAAAAAATTACATTTAGAGCATCAAAACCACTCAGATAAGAAAATGGATTTGTTAACGCAAGTTTTAATGAATAAGGACAACGGACAGGAAAACAGTACGGCTTTTTCGCAAAATGCGATCTGGTCAGCCATTGATACATTTCGCTATGCTCCTGAGGAAGACCTAACGTTTGAAACATACTTCAGAAGATTTGAAGACTTATTCAAGATTGATTGTGGTTCATGGACGGATCAAAAGAAGGTTCGTTTATTACTACGGAAGTTGGGTTCATCCGAATATAACACATTCGTGGATTATATTTTGCCAAGAAAAACCAATGAATTGTCGTTTGACGAGGCAGTCAAACTGTTAATGGAGTTATACTGTCCAAGGGCAAGCCTTTTCCATAAAAGATGGAAATGTATGAATATTACACATAAGGAAACTCAGGATTATACGACTTTTGCGTCTATAGTTAATAAAAACTGTGACGACTTCAAGTTGCCATCATTAACGGCAGATAATTTTAGATGCCTAATATTCACACAAGGTTTGATAGCCACAAAACACGCCGACATAAGACGTCGTGCTCTAAATAAACTGGAATTAGAACCTGATTTAACGCTTCAGAAACTGGCTGAAGATTGTCAACGGTTCGTGGCAGTGAAACAAGATTCCCGAAACATAGAGGAAGCAGGTATCGCTCACATTAAAAAGATACGCTCCAAAAATAAAGGACACTCACCCGCCAGCTATTACCAACCAAGAGGCAAAAAGAACCCGTCACAAAATTATCAGGATAGACAAAAGCCTAGGACCCCTTGTAGTAAATGTGGAGGACCTCATGGGTACAATGCATATTGGTACCATAAGAAAATAACGTGTGACCTATGCAAACGAGCAGGGCACAAGGCCTCATATTGCAGAGCAAAAGTAGAAAAAAAGAACTACATAAAAACTGCAAAAAGGGACCCATCACCAACAGAGAACATAAGGAAATATGTTACGGTGAGAATCGGAAATAGAGAAGTAAATCTGCAACTCGATTCAGGGTCGGATATATCGATTATAAATGTTCACACGTGGAAGAAATTAGGTAAGCCCACGATGATGAAGACGAATAAAATCGCAAGATCGGTAACTGGTGAAAAGATACATTTTGAGAGTGAATTAATTATTAATGTTTCACTAAAAAGAAATACAAAAAAGTTAAAAGTATTCGTTCTTAGGAACACATCAAATTTATTTGGATCTGACTGGATCCAAGAATTTGAATTATGGGACTCGCCAATGAGTGATTTTTGTCAAAAAGTCGAAAATTTAACGGCCGAAACCGACAAACTAAAAAAAGATCTAAAAAAATGTTTTCCAAGTGTTTTTTCTGAAAAGCTTGGATGCTGCACGAAAATAAAAGCGAGATTCGAATTGCTGGATGAAGCAAAACCAATATTCAAAAAACCGCCGAATACTACAGTTCCTAAAAAGAGGTATTTACCTGGGGAAAAGGTATTTTTCCAGGTACATAAAAATAATAGTATGATGTGGGAACTAGGAAAGGTCAAGCAGAGGATCGGGCGGATGCTTTACATAATCGAAGGTCCAAAATTCACTCACGAGAAGCATTTGAACCAAATTCGGAAACGTGTCACTGATGACGACAGACAACCTCCTGTTGAACAAGAAGAAGTAATGGACCATATATATGACACGTTCGACCTGATAACACCACAAGCAGCCGGACAACGCCGGTCTTCCAGAAAAAGGATCGATCCCATAGAGATCAATCCCAGAAAAAAGAGCTATACGATCATTCCAGAGGAATGAAAAGCTCGGGAGGGGGTGTTGTGGGGTACAAATCACCCCTATTGAAGAACTAATGGAAGCAACCATCTATAATAAATACCATGGTTGCAAAGACTCAAGAGAGGACAATCCTATTCATGTTTTACCGCATGGTAGGAATTCGGTCATCTCCTACCACATTTAGTGGCGTTACTGTATTGCTATGAATAAATACATTGTATATTTTAACCTGTCACAATTTGTGGTTGTTATCTTTGTGACCCCTAGCACGGGTCTACAACATAAACCCTTTCTAACAATATTGAGACAAGTTTACCTTCCCAGAAATTCATCATTCAAGTAGTAAGCCACTAGTTAAAATGCGAAACTAAGGTGGTTATATTTACGGCGAAATATATCCTCCATATTTAGCCAGATTACGATTTCGAAATATAGAATCGGCATTATATATTTATTTATTTATTTAATTTCTTAAAGTGTTCTAAAGATTCAAAAGTAGTTTAACGGGGATCTGTACCTTAAACATTAATTTTTACTATGTTTTATTTCTAAATCGTACTATCAAGTGAATTGCTAAGACAAATATACGAATGTAAACAATTAGAGTCTTAACTTAATATTTCCATCTATTATTTAGTCGTTTTTCTCCCTTCTTTTAAGTATCATTATGCTTATTCATATACATTCACAAATATGCTAAGTATCCATCAATAAATTCATACTAACCACACATATATACACACACATAACATAAGTATACATATACATACATATATACACACACACATATACACACATATATATATACACATAAATATATATATATATATATATATATATATATATACATACAGACACATACATGCATGTATACACCAACACATGCGCTCACACACATATCGAAATATTTCTTCAGTATATGTACGAAAAAAAACAAGTATTTCTTTTACTTCTAAAATTGAAAAATTAAGTGCAAATAGGCTAAAAATAATGTAAAAAAACCAATTCACTCTAAACAATTAACGTGACTAAAATAGGAATTAGTTCATTCCTGTTTATTTTTCTACGATAAAGCTTTTTTTTATCTAATATAAGGTTGTACCTACTCTTACATTTATCTATCAACATGCCTACCTGCATACATACATTAAGAGATCCGAACGCAAATAAAAACGTACAATCAACATCTACAAAAAACTCCACAAACAACCACTACAGAAATGATTGTATTTCAACAGATTACAAGCCTCTAAATATTTGTGTTAAGTAATATGATATCAAAATCGTTTCCCATAAAAATAAAGCT
Source organism: Sepiola atlantica (assembly GCA_963556195.1). Lineage (NCBI taxonomy): Eukaryota > Metazoa > Mollusca > Cephalopoda > Sepiida > Sepiolidae > Sepiola > Sepiola atlantica. The sequence continues at coordinate 120,822,142 of OY744517.1, read as the reverse complement.
TAACATCGAAGTTCAGTTATAATATGTTTGTATCTTTCCATTGCTTAAGGTTTCAATATAAGTGAATCGGAACTATTATGATCAACGTCCAAACCTCCAACATACATATATATGCACACATATATACATACACACACAATATATATGTACATATCCGAATAAACAAACATACACATGCATACACCATATATATACATATATATACACACATTATTTATTTATCTATTTATTTATTTTTTATTTTATTTTATTTATCTATTGGACATTTATTTCGCATAATATTTAAGATGATACTCGTGTTATTAGTTTATACTCCTACCAGAGGGATATCTTACTTACTATTTACCATTTCTCACCTAATTAATACAGATCGAAAAAACCAAGATGAAAAAACCTATTTCAATTACTTATTGGTGTACTCATAATCTAGCCTGCTTAGTATTTTTTTTTATTATAAGTCAGATATAATTTTAATTACTTCGGTTATTTTAGATTATAAGTGATGTGCTCTATTTCTAAATGTTTTATATTGATGTATTAGTACTCAGTTATCTAGTATTCGGTTTATGTTTTTGTATTGTCAAGAAATTCTTATGTTGTTCCTATACATTAGTTACTTACATACTCTTGTTGATGAAAAAGGGTTACCAGCACAGGTATTGTATATGGGTCTGTAGCGGGATAGGATGTATGCGGTTCTGTGTAGGCAGTTCTGATTCACCTCCTGTCTTTTATTTAATAAATTATCTTTAGACATAACTATATTGTAGGATTCTAGAATACAGAGGTTGCATCTCTTAGATTTGTTAGGTCTATATTTCCCTGCTCTACCTAGTATAGACAATTTTAGGTTGTATTGTATGTTTTTGCTATTTAGTTCTCTTAAATGCTTAGCTAAAGTCGTAGGAATCTTTTTTGAATTTGTATTAGGTTCTTTAAAAGAGTGTATATAGTTTCGATATATGTCCCTAAAACTACAGCCCGTCGAACCAATGTATGTTTTAATTCTGTTTTCTTCTATAACGTTACACTTATACACTATATCAGTTATTATTGTGATTCTGAACTGCGCTGGTATCTAAGTTACTATTCTTTTTTATTTTCGTGTTATTTGAACTTACTATAGTTGATGTGAAGTTCATCGAAGTTGAAAAGGATAGCTTAACTGTATTCTTATTTATAAGTTTGCCTAGTCTACTAAATTTTCCTAGAGATAGTAGACTAGGCAAACTTATAAATAAGAATACAGTTAAGCTATCCTTTTCAACTATAGTAAGTTCAAATAACACGAACCTCAAAATGAATAGTATCTTAGATACCAGCACGGTTCAGAATCAGAATAATAACTCCCAATGTAACTGTAGAAACATTAGCCAATGCCCTTTAGAGGGGAATTGTTTTACCTCATCGAAATTATGATAAAAATCCATGATATGATGTGAATATAAGACGATGTTTAGAATTTTAAAGTTCTTAATAATAAGTTGAGATTCACGAAATCCAGCTTCGTTAGTGTTTAATGTATCGTGATCAAATATAATGCAGATCTGAAGAAACCGAATTTTAGATGTAAAGTTGTGCCTATATTATGCCTCCTAAAACACTTAAACGTATTTCAAAGAAACTGCAATTTCAGCGAATATTTATTCATTGATTTTTCATAACTATTGTGCACATTACACACATGTCGTACTTATTTGAATTTTCAAGATAGGCTAGCACCGCCTTTTGCTCACTTTGCATACAGTTAAATTTAACTCAATATCGCCTATATTAGCCAATAATATTACTCAACGCAACTGTTTTCCAAAATTAATAATCATCGGTTGATTAGATGTGGAATTTATCGTATACAGCTATACATATATATATATATATATATATATATATATATATATATATATATATAAAGAGGTGTACTAAAAGCGAACTTTTAGGAAAGGTAAAACCCTATTGTGAAGAGTATACAGCTCAATATCCAGGATAGAGCAGGTATATATATATATATATAGAGAGAGATAGATATATATATACATACATTCTCTCTCTCTCTCTCTCTCTCTCTATATATATATATATATATATATATATATATACATCGATATATATATATATATATATATATATATATATATATATATATATATATATATGTAAAAAAAACGGAATGATAAAAATAAACAATGCATAAATGCAATATTTAGAAATTCATCAAATATTAAAATAAGGGATGCACAAAAAACTGTTTTTGTTTTCCTTAATCAATGGTTTAAAAAAAGCTATTTTCATCAGTGGAAAATTAGAAAAAAAGATCAGCGTAATCTGCTAAACAGTAATGCGATTTGTATGTAATTATTTATTGTATATAAACCCATTTAACTATTGATTGTATATACACCCATTTAATTATTTATTGTACATACACCCATTTAATTATTGATTGTATATACATCCATTTAATTATTTATTGTATATACACCCATTTATATATTTAGTGTATATACACCCATTTAATTATTGATTGTATATACACCCATTTAATTATTTATTATACATACCCCCATTTAATTATTTATTGTATATGCACCCATTTAATTATTTATTGTATATACACCCATTTAATTAGTGATTGTATATACACCAATTTAATTATTTATTGTATATACACCCATTTAATTATTGATTGTATATACACCGATTTAATTATGTATTGTATATACACCCATTTAATTATTTATTGTATATACACCCATTTAATTATTGATTGTATATACACCCATTTAATTATTTATTGTACATACACCCATTTAATTATTTATTGTATATACACCAATTTAATTATTTATTTATATACACCCATTTAATTATTGATTGTATATACACCCATTTAATTATTTATTGTATATACACACATTTAATTATTTATTGTATATACACCCATTTAATTATTTAATGTATATACACCCATTTAATTATTGATTGTATATACACCCATTTAATTAGTCATTGTATATACATCCATTTAATTATTTATTGTATATACACCCATGTAATTATTCATTGTATATACACCCATTGAATTATTGATTGTATATACACCCATTTAATAATTTATTGGACATACACCCATTTAATTATTCATTGTATATCCACCCATTTAAGTATTTATTGTATATAAACCCATTAATTATTTATTGTATATACACCCATTTAATTATTTATTGTAGATACACCCATTTAATCATTTATTGTATATACAGCCATTTAATTATTTATTGTGTATACACCAATTTAATTATGTATTGTATATACACCCATTTAATTATTTATTGTATATACACCCATTTAATAATTTATTGTATATACACCCATTTAATTATTTATTGTATATACACCCATTTAATTATTTATTGTATATACACCCGTTTTATAATGTATTACACTCTAGTAATATACGAGGCATGCCTAAAAGGTATCCGACTTTTCCTTTTCCATGCGAAATAGGGACGATATCGCGGGGCTACTCTGTACAGGAAGAGACCTTAATGCGCATATGCGATTTTTATCACTGCCTTCCTGCCCGTTAATCGCTGCCTGTTGATCGGTGAGTGAGATGCTACACAACGTTTTCGTCGGATTACCGATCCTCTGAAAATGTACGAACGTGTTGTGCAAAGGTACTGAATCACATTTTGTCAAAAGCTTCGTGATTCTCAAAGCAATTGAATTCGTAAGATTCAACAGGGGTTTTGAGAAGATGCGATGGGTGTAATACAATTAAGGGGTGGTTTAAACGAGTGAAAAAATAGCCGCACATCAGAGGAGAGTGACCAGCGTTCTGGCAGGCCCCAAACTGCTCGGAGGGCAGCTATTGTTGAGAAGGTGCCGAATTTGGTTATTGAAGATCGTCGTTCAAAAGGGCGGGGGATCGCCTAGGAGGTCGGAGTGAGTAAGATATCGCACATGCAATTTTGCGTGATTAGTCTAACATGCAAAGAGTTGCTGAAGTATATATCCTCAAGTTGTTGTCGCAGGAACAAACGCAGCTCCGTTTTGAAGTTGCACATGACCTTTTATAAACCGCCAACACTGATCCTGGGTTTCTGAACACCGTAATAACATGAGATAGGTCATGGTTGTACGTCTACAACCCAGAAACAAAAATACAGTCGTCGCAATGGAAGCATCCCGAGTGACCGAAGCAAAAACAAGCGCGGCACGTGCAAAGCAAAATCAAGGTGATGCTGACTGTCCTCTTTGATATCCGTGGAATTGTTCATCACGAATACGAACCGGAAGGACAAACAGTGACAATGGAGTACTATCAATATGTTCTCCGGGGTCTCCGTGACGCAGTTCGGAGCAAAAGATCAAACATGTGGGCGGCGAATAACTGGCAAATGCATCACCGCAACGCTCCCGCACATTCAATCTAATTGACCCCACAGTGCTAGGCCAAACATGAAATTCCAGTCGTTACCCAACCTCTTTACTCTCCAGACATGACTCCTTGCGACTTCTGGTTGTTTACAAAATTGAAGACGCCACTGAAACTTTCTCGTTTTGAGACTATAGAAATGATTATGGGGAACGCGGCAGCTGAGATGAACACCATTCTAAAAAAATAGGTCCAGGGGTGTTTCCAGCAGTGGATGGATCGGCGGGCTAAGTGTGTACAAGCATAACTTTGAGAACTACAAACACTACTTTGAAAGGGGTTAAGGTCCCAACCCCGTTAGTTATTTGAAATATATTTTGGGCCTTAGGTCGAATACTTTTTAGACATACACCGTATCATTATGTACTGCGGGGTTTTAATGTTTAATTTATTTATTAAATTATTTACGCATATTTTATTTTATAATCAATGCATTTAGTACGAGAGTTAAAATAGTACACCCCTACCAAGCTTTTTTCCAACAAGCATGGGTATGCCACATTCTGTTTCAGGATAGACATACGCCTTTCTCCTTACGTAAACATACATACACATATCTGGTTAATTTTATTTCTGAATATATGTTTTGATGGGATCTATCTTTAAATCTATGTATGTGGTTGCGACATATTTTAATTCAATGGATGTCAGGTGAAAACAATGGCCTTATTATATTAGTTTACCAGGATTACACAGAATAGATACTACACTTGTAATTATGTATCTTCTATAAGGTAAAACTTTTCTAACCCGAAGGCCCAGAAAATATATTTTATTTCGAATTTCATGTTCGACAGGAAAGCGGCATACGATAAAATGTAAGAAATTTATTTTATTTTATTTCATGTTGGGCGACCGTGCTACTCAATATTTAAAATGTAATAGGGCAGTAATTTAAGCATGCAAATTATATTACCTCAGCATATTATATATATATATATATATATATATATATATATATATATATATATATATATTATTAGTATTATTATTATTATAAAAACTAATTTATGAAACTAAGCCAATGGGTGACAGACCTCCAAGATTATTAAAGATATTAGGTGGAAAGAAAAAAACTATTTAATCTGAATATAAAATTGAAAATTGCATGAAAGCAGCAAAACAATTAACCAGGAACTTTACTAAGATGTCCTCTTTTGTTGGGATCTTGTGTTCGTATGACATAGGCAAATAAAGATAGAAAGCAATGAAAATTGTACATTATTTTAAAAGTATATACACTAAAACATGATACGCAGATATGACAAAGTAAAGAAAATGGTAGGCAAATTCAGAATATAATGTTATATAAATGACAGAATACAAAAAATAAATTAAACAGTAAAGAAATAGAAAGAAAAAAACATTACATAAAATAATGAAAAGTAATTCAATCTAATTAGGAAACACAAAAAAAGCAATTAAAATAAAATAATAACTATAAATATGTATAGCCCCCAATAACACTTAAATTAAAAAGTAAAACATTTATAAGTGAATAAACATAGTCAAATAAAAACATTCAAACAAAAATAGATGCATGAATTTCAGATTTAGAATCAATAATTAAAATAATCCATGAAAAGCGGTTAATGACTAAAACGATGCCGGAAATAATAACAACTTTTAATAGAATAATAAATGCTAGTAATTGATTTATGGAATATTTCGGATAACCAAATGTTTATGATGAAATGAAAAAAGCTGAACGAGTTATCAAAGACCTTAAATAAATTGACTACCTATCTTATAATTAGGGTTTGGTGACTATTATACGCGCAGACGAACCCATTTTTATCGGATGACATCATATTTTTCAAAACAGGTAGCATCATAGATCCCGGTGTAACGATGGACATTTTAAACTATTTCGCCTGGTCAATAATCAGTTGCTTTCGATTGAAATTACATTGCACTTGGCTCCTATATTTTCCCAATCGTGAAGTTCACGTGAGAATCAAAATGCCGGTTCTGTCTATGCCACGTTCTGTTCTAGGTCAGAACGTTCTAGACTATTCTACATAAGGAATAGTGTACCATTCTCTGAACATAAAATACAAATGTAAATTGCTTATAATTGCAATTAATTTAAAATGATTTCCTGCTGTGAGTCTGTATGGTTTCCTTATGCCATTTCTTAAAGTCAATCTATTTTCAGAAAATTAAATGAATTATTTATGGATTATAAGAGCATACCTCATTAAACTGCAAACAAATCATTGTGTTTCTGAAATGTATATCATATTCATAAAGTTCTACGAGGAATAAAATTAAAGTGGTCTTTGATCTTAATGTTACCCTCTATGTGCCGAATATCTACGTGCACCTATACCTCTAAGTTGCATATATGTGTAGCATCGACATTAACCCCAAAATACATATATCAGATTTTAATGAAATTCACACTATTTGTATAAGACACTAATTGAAAAAGTTATTAACATTTCAGCTTGTTCCAACTTTATTAAGAGTCGAAACGGAAATGGTGTAGCAGTTATAAAAAGAAAATTAATATTGTGTGAGCATAGTAGAAAAGTACATATTAGTCAGCCTTATTCAATCCCTAGCTACGTCGGGTAGTTCTAATAATATATAAAAAGGTTGCCATCATACAAGCATAGACTTCTAAGAAATGTATAAAATTATGACATATCGGGAGGTGTACAAATTATTTTATTGAGAGCTGTATATATATATATATATATATATATATATATATATATAGTTTGTTTCTAAAAAAAAGATTAATGTATTAACATTTGACAAATAAAAAATAACCCCATTGAGAACATGAAAAAAGTGTATATCCTTTAAATAGAGCGGCTTACTTTTACAAGCTCCTACGACTGACATTCACTCTAGATATGTAATGGAAGCGTACATTAAATGCAGTGATACGGTGGCTAGAAAAATTGTTTGATCATTCTACCGCTCAAAACAGTACATGCCACCTGATAGAATCCTTTCCTTATATAAGAGTTAAATACGTTTTAAGATTGATTACTGCTGCGATATCTGAGGAAGTGCCACTCTAAGAACTTTACCTAGCGTTAACAGAGTACAAAATAGATTTTGCGATCTCTGCACTTCCGGTAAGCCGTTTACCCACTTCCTGTAAGTCGTTGCTAGTCTTTGGCTAGTCTTTGGCTAGTCTATCATTATTTACATGGAATACAGATCCACTCAGTTCCGGTATCTGTATCTTTTCCCTCCTAAATTCACAGCAAGAAATCGTCTCATCATCACCAGTGTAAAGGATGTGTCTTCCTTTCTCTGTGCACATAAAAAAACGGCATTTCCAGGAATATTTTTTTCAATAACTTGTCATCTTTGAAACATATGGCTACGGGCCTTCCTTATTGCAGATCAACATGGTGGTATTCAAGTGCAATGTCAGCAAACCATTATAAAACCGCAATCTTAATCAATTCTTTTCTATTCTATTCGTCGTTTTCAAGCCTCTAAAATGATGGTACAGAATATGTCAACCATTATCTTCGAGTGTCTTTTGACATTGATAATTGCTGACATATTAGTATGAAAAGCATGTGCATAACAGTTTATATTATAATTTTAATTTTAATATTTCGATCGGTTTTCAAACATTTAAGAAAAACTGTATTTCTTTGTTAAAATGTAATGAATATAACACCCATATGATAAATATGGTAATTCCTCATTCGTCTTCTCTATATGAAAATTGGTCTCTGTAAAATCTCTGCACTAAACGCAAAACAAAACCGTAAACGTTAGCTTCTTTAATACTAATGCCCGCTCGTTTATCTCATTGTAAATACTGTTAAGAACTATGCAAACAACTTCTGCAATGAATTTCACACCATATATCTATGTACACTTATGTACCAATAAAGATTGCCGTGGGTTTATATTATTATTACACTTGTATAAATCCCCCCTAAAAAGTGACGGAAAGATATGCATGCGCTATTCATCTAGATATCTTACTTAAATAGTCTGTATAAAATTAGAGAATTAACGCACTTATTTTTTTTTCATATTTCAATTCTTATTATCATTTTCAGAAATCTAAACATAAAATAACACAATTGCTGTTATTATTATAGAGTGAAGGATTTTTTTCCCAATCTATTTCAGGCAACGGGGAATGTTTCGGTTGCAGATTTAGATTTTCATTGTGTTTCTTGTTTCTTGTCACATCTTTCTTCTTGTAGCTAGACAACAACGCGTGTTTTACCCACAAATATACTTGTATATACAAAATTATAACCTTTTTTGATATTATGTTAACATGTGTGTAAACACACTGTCAATAATGCCGGGAAAGTCATGCTGCACTAGTGTTTCATTAACATTTTTGACGTGACGAGATGAAATTACCTCCCCCCCCCACACACACACATATATATATATATATATATATATATATATATATATATATATATATATATATCGCCTTGTGGGCGTGGCCACGAATTCGTCGACTCTAACTCCATGAAGATGCTTTCCACACACTCAAAACCGGGTCATCTATTATCCTTAGATGAGGACCCGTGATGCCGTACAACGAATATCTGGTGGCTAGGCATTCGTTGACTGCAGCCATTACTTTGGCAAACCGGTTGGTCGAGAGACTTGATCCGATCAATCTGAAGTAACGTCATGCCCTAATATCTATAAGTTAATTCCCAACCGTCCAATTCTATCTGATACTCCCAAAACTCAAAACCTTATTTCTTCTATTTATTTCTCTCTCTCTCTCTCTCTCTCTCTCTCTCTCTCTATATATATATATATATATATATATATATATATATATATATATATATATAACTACCAGCTCTAAGCACCTACCACTCCTACATATTTTTCACGAAATACATTGACGATATTCTTCCCATCACATCATCTCGTGATGAAGCCACACTATTTTCAACACACTCAATAATACTTACCCCACCTACAGTTCACTATCGATTCCCCAACACCTCTGGCTCACTCTCACTCCCAGACTTTAATCTTAGTATCTCAGAGGATACATCAATACACCTTACTTTTTACAGAACGCCCGCCTGAACAAAACTCTTTATCTACTTTATATTCGCTCTACCCCATAAAGCAAAAAAAAGTTATGCACACACAGAGATCGCCCGTATAAAAATGAAATGCTCCTCTACTACTGATAACACTACACACACTAAGGCCTACCACCAGACACTCTTAACCCACGGATTCCCCCCTTCTACCATAGTCAACCTCAGTAACACCACAAAGCAATGCGTATCGTACACCTTGATATTAAACTCACCCATACAGGCTCTACCCTTCGACAAAACCTAACTAAAACACAGTAACCAATCCTGCTCCCTAGCGAATTGACCTATTCCCAACTATAGGGTCTGCTTTCGCACTCACACCGTTTACAGACTACAATATGTTAAGTGCCAGAATTTCTACTCGGTATCACTGTTAGGCCCCTGCACCAACGCATCAAGGAACACTTATACTCCCGTATTTTTTCTTTCTATAAACACATTTTATTATGTGGCAACACACAACACATTATCAATTTCCGTATCTCATTTAGAAACACCCGTAATCTAAGGATATCGGAAGCAATTCTTATCTCTAAACATAACCCTCTTTAAATAGCAGATTTACCCCACTATTCTTCCTAGATCATTGTAATTCTACTCACTTTGGATCATTCTTCATACGCCTTGCTCATTTGCCTTAACCCGATCTCAATGATATCAACCCATCTAGATATCTACACTCTCACTTTTCTTTGTTCTCCTTATACCCTTTCATTCAAGACCCCTTTCTCTATATCACTCCCCTTAACCGACAGCCATCTTCCCCTACGTTTATTTTCTCGTATACCTTTCTTGTCGATAGTCTTCTCGACAACTATTACAACTTCCTATTCATAGATTTAGCCCCCAACACAATTTTAACTTACTTCCCATATATTGTACTTACACTTTATTAGTGTCGTTCACTATGCAATACTTTGTTCACTATGCACTAATAAAATGTTATTCTTAATTTTGATTATATATAAACAATTTTCTCTTTATTTCTCTTCATACAAGTTTCTATTCCCACACTCTAGGTTAAGTACAATGGAATATATGAAGGCTTATAATAGAATAATTCTATCTGACCATACATTATTTGATTTTAATTATCCCACTTAGCCTATCTTAGTGCTGACCCCTAGTTATCTCTCCGATTCTTTACCTGACTATTAAAACCTATATTTACAATTGCAACACATAACATAAATATTAAATATTAAATATTTAATATGAATAGAAAAAAAGAGTAAATAATACATTAAAAAACTAATAATTATAATAATAATATAATAACAACAACAAAATAAATTAAATTAAATCTAAGTATTTTTATTTAGGATTATCTAAATTATTAAATCTTAGTAATCTATTACATATATTAAATATTGCATTCTTTCTGGGTTTTTTTAATAGCACCGTCCACTTGACTATCCACAACTTACACATCCAGTCCAACTTTTCTCTTTTACAAAAAGAGAAGTTATTACTCTTGAAATGATTAAAGTAGCTACCATTCCGAACCTTTAAATATTTAACAGTAACCCCACTAATTTTACAATTTTCTTTCTTTATATTCAAATTTAGAGATATAAATAAACTGGTCTGAGATTTACTGTCTTTTGTCATTTTTTTTTCAACTTATTCAACCTTACGGTTTTCAACGTTGAATTGCTCATTCAACACCATTCTCACCTTCATATTTACACACACACACACACACAAACACACACAAACACACACACACACACACACACACATATATATGTATATATATATATATATAGATATGTATATATTAATATATATATATAAATATATATAAATATATATACATATATACATATATATATATATGTATATATATATATATATATACAAATATATATAAATATATATACATATATACATATATATAAATATATATATATATATATTTATATATGTATATATATATTTATATATGTATATATATATAAATATATATTCATATATATATGTAAATATATGTAAATATATATATATATATATAAATATATGTAAATATATGTAAATATATATATATATATATATATATATATATATATATATATATATATATATATATATCACATTCAGAAGTAAGATGATGTCCTATGCCAAAGAGTAATGTTTTCAAACAGTATTTTTTTCAAAGAAGTAATGTTTTTCTAGTAATGGGGTTTTTCTTGGAGTGATGTTTTCTGAAAGTCAGATCCCCTTCTAAGAGCAATGTTCCCACTTTCACTGTTAAATGTATTTCTACGAGTAATGTAATTTAAGAGTATTCTTGTCTGAGAGCAATGTATTCCAAACGTAAATCGTTCTACGAGCAGTGTTTTATTGTATTCTTATGGCAGTATATTCTGGTATTCAAAAGGGTATTCATTCGGGTGTTTTAAGAAAGTGCATTCTGTTATTCTGAAAGCAGTGCATTCTAGTTGTCTCAGAGCAATGTATTCTGGCTTCTATGAACAATCTGTTCTGGTATACTAAGAACAATGTATGTTGCAATAATTGGCTGAGTGTATTCTGTTATTTTTGAAATAATGTATTCTGGTATTGTAAGAGCATATTTTATGGTATTCTTAGAGGAATGTATTATAATTATCGAAGAGGTGTATTTTAAGGAATACCAATAATTATACTAACTAGTGAATTATATTGGACACCTTTATTCGGAGTTAAATCACTCATAGATGTTAATATGTAACAAAAGTAAACGAAAGCAAATAAAACTAATTATATGAGTCTGTAGTTTAGTAGAGTATCTGAGTCTAACCCAGCTTATTTGTGGGTATTCTCAAAACGTAAGCGTTTCAAGTAGTAATGCTTTATTTATTAATGTTTTAAAGTAATAATGTTTTCTGAGAGCAGTCTTTTCTAAGAGCAATGTATTCTAAAGCAATGTATTATAATACTAATATATTCTAGGAATTCTATATATTTGTACATTTTTTTCGGAATTAAAAACCCCATAGTTTGTTTATATGCCAGAAAACAAACCAAACAAAGCCAATATATATATATATATATATATATATATATATATATATATATATATATATATATATATATATATATATAATTCACACACGGCAGTGGGTAATTACATGCTTACGGTCAGCATTTACCTTATCGTGACTAATTCTTGGGCTTGTCATTCATTCAGTTTTCGTCCAAACTTTATGCAGTTCTTTGCACTAGAATTGACTAGTTGCACACCTCTTTTTAACATAAATAAATAAATATAAAGTAGATCGAGTAAAAAAAAGTTATTAAAAATATGTGTGCTCATCAGCGTGTGGGATAACGCCCCCCATTGACTATAATGTTTTTGTTTCAAACAAATATTTATATTTGTATACCCAAAATGTTGCAAACACCACAAGAAATCTAAATATTATGATATCTCGAAATTCAGTTAAAGATATGGAAGGGTTGAGGAGTTTAAATTCACAAAATGCTAATTGAGTAACGCTTCTCATGCCATTTAACTCGGTATAACATTTTAAATTATTAATATAATGTAAAGGGTAGGCAAATAGAACTCGATGAGCTGATTCTAAATATGTAAGTATTCAAAGGATTGGTTCCATAGAAACAGAGCAGTGGCACTTTTAGTGGAGAAATAAGAAAATTTGATAATTGACTTTTAAACCTACATTATTGAGGAAAAAAGCCCGAAAAGGCCAAACTGAAAACTGAAGCCCCTACTTTTAGATGACAAAAAGCCCTAAAAATATGTCAAATTGAAAATTCTCTTCATTAATGAAGAAAATGAAAAACGTTGCTATATTGAAGATATTAACTGATGAGTTTGGTTAAGATGTTAACCCTCAACTATTTGTATTGTTATTCTATTAGTTTCGCATTGTTTTCTTAACGGTGAAAGCAAATTTGTCCCCTATACAATTGAAACTGTGGGCTTTGTATATATATTTTTGTTGAAAACTGAAACAAATATGTATATGCTTATTGCGCTAAATATATTATACTGTCCACAGAAAACATATAATTGTTAGATCGTACTGGAATATTTGAACATATTATATTTAAATGAGTGTTGATAAATTTAGATAAATATACTCTCAGCCCGCCTCCCCTAAACAAAAATGAGATTATCCTTTTTTAAGCGATTACGTGTTGGGAAAGGAAAATATTATTTCAGAATTTAGAGTTTAGAATATGAATTTTACATGCTATTATCACCCATGTCAGACCAATCACTACCAGGAAAGCCTTTTAAGAGCATATAACCATATTTCTTTTGGCAAAGGGATATACATTGTGTTGTTTTATTTAGGGGGTGGGGACAAACAATCAATTAATCCTACTACAAATATTTAGCCCATGTGGAAACAGCCCCCCTCCTCACAAAACGTCACTAAACTCTTTCAAGAACCTTAAGTCAAAGTGGCAACCCAAACATATAACTTGAACATACTTTTTGACCTTGTGACTGAAAGTTAAATGTTGTATACATTTTTGTATAATTTTGTATTTTTTGTGCAAATAAATATTGCAAGTATAGAATATGTTCTGATAATATACTTCATCCTTTCTGTCCTCGATAAGTGGAAAAGACATCCTTCGAGACAGAGGCAATTTTCATTTTTGTTACAATCCAGAGTTCCCCTTTTTAAAATCTGGATGTTCCACACATTAAAAACCGACCTTGTATTTACTTTGGTGGTACGGAAAATTGGGCAACTGAAAATTGGTCAAAGGAAAATTGGGCAACAGAATACTTGGCAAAGAAAAATTCTTCAATGGTGTCAAAGTAGGAGGATTCGGTAATTATGTCATAAATATCGCTTGAAAATAGATTTTAAAACCGTTCTTGCGGGGGGTATATATAAATACGAGGCTACCCCTTACTTTAATCAAAAAGAACACTTCTGGTATTATCTTTTTGGTACTTGTCTCGTTTACAGACTGAGTTTATTTCAGATAAGATGTTTAAGTTTAATTAAATTTGTACAATATTTATTTTTATATAATTGTTAGATCAAAATACATAGTCGTTTGCAAAGCCGCCCTCCTTATGTTAAGAATAGCATTCTGAATACTGTTATTATTTAAACCTGGCCCGTAAACTAAAACAGTAACATATTTTCCAATTATTATATTAATAAAACAGATAGTACATAAAAATCCCATTACAAGATTACATCCATCATAATGTCTGTCGGTTTCTTCATAAACAAGTAAGCAATTTTGATATTTTGTTAATAGTTTAAATAATGAATGTATTGCTTCGTTGTCGACATTTGAAATGAATTTGGAAGTATTTAAATTTTCGAATAGAAGATCTTTTAAACTTGCTTTAAAATTCTTAGCGAATGTCTTAGCCGTGTTCATGTATTAAAAGTCCCCGCCCCTAATATAATAGTTAGAAATAAATGTTTGAGGAGGTATAGTTGTATAAAGGAGGTACCGCCCAAAAGAATGAAAAATAAATATTTTAGAATATTTATGGTTCCATAATATTAAAGCGGTACGCGCGAAAATGTTTTTGCTTTGATTTGGGACACCACGTGCTACTCGATGTCGTTAAATATTTGAGTTGAATTTTTTGTAATAAGTTAAAAATTATAATTGACTTTTCGTTGACGTCTCAGCAGCATAAGAAATGTCTTTTTTTTAATCTTGAAAAAAAAACATTGGAAAAACTAGAAAAACAGAAACATTACGAAAAAAATATTTTAAAAGTGGTCTAAATTATACTAACAAACTATTTTAAATGTATGGTAGGGAAAAAGTATAATAAATAATTAAATACACGGGATGTTAAACGGCCACACAGTATCCACTATTCGACGTCATCGAAGTTCTATGTACAGACAACTATTCAGTTTCCAGTTTCACATGGGAAAAATAAAATCTCATTTACGCAATTAAAGTTTATATTAAAACCAAATAGAAAGGGTAAAACATATTCGTCGATATTTAAAGAATGGTAATATTATTTTATAATCAGATCAGGAAATAAAATGTTATTGAGACCAATAAAAACTGTGAAAGTATGTTTTAATAAAAATAGATAGATTTGTTTTATTTATTCTAATAAAACTGTAGATAAATTAGTGAAACCTATTAAAACGCCATCTAATAGTTTCCTTATAATGTTTTACTACCGGTACATACCTTATATACAAAATTGAATATACTAGATTAAATAAATAATATATAAATATAAATATTATAGCAGTTATGATATTCCATACATATTTTTGGTCAAAAAATGAATTGTTTCTATTTTAGACGCACGAACATATTTTTGATCGTACGGCTTTTTGGGGATAATTATTTACATTTTAGTAAAATTAAGTAATTTCTTTCAATTCAGTGTCTTAAGATTTCTAAAATAGTTCCAGAAAAGTGATATTTATATTTGAAAAGATTAGCAAAAAAACATTTTTTGAAATTTCAAATTTTACTGAATTTCTGTTTTTTAGCCATAGTGAGAACAGTTTTTATTCTAAAAGTTTGTTGGCACTCACAAACTGAAATTTATTCTTATTAATTTTAAAATTGTCCTGAAAATAAGTTATTCTTAATTTATTAATATTTAAATTTAATATATCTAACATATTTTAATTTTATTTTACTCTAATCTAAAAATTCAAACTCTGAAAATCTTGAACTTTTAAAAAAATTATTTAATTTGAATTGGAATATGAAATAAGTATTTTTAAATAAGAAAACACCTGGATTTATTAAATAAGTAAAATTTCATTTCATGATTTGAAAAATATGATGTTAACATTAAAGAAATATTGTTATTTTTGATAATTATTAACTTACTAATAACTGAATCTGTCATAATTGAAAAGAAAAATAATTAATTGTATTTAAAAGAAGAACAAAAGAATCACAAAAAGAACAATTAAATAAGACGAATAACATTTGAGGGTATTTTAGAGGGGTTAAAGTGGGAATAAAAGTTTTAAGCTACACCGCAATTTATTTTGCTTGTAAACTTAAAGTGGGAATACTATTTTTAAGCTGTTCTATTGTGTATTTGGTTGGTTAACTTATTTGTAATAAATTCACTTATTTACGGAAAACTCTAAATTAATTAATATAATATTGTAAATTGTGACTTTGTCTATGTAGGCCGACTGAATCAGGTAGTAGTGTTGTCCAGAAAAGACTGATGTATTTTAATAATATTCTGAATATATTTTTTTAATAACTTTTATAAGTAAATATATTTATATTGATTTCGATTTATTATTTCAAAATAACTTTATTTTTAAATTCAATCTCAAACCTTATGACTAAAGTATAGGCAAGGGTGGTGTTGTCACTATGGGTAGTACTGAATCATGTAGTAGGGTTGCAGTAAAAAGAACAATGTTTTTATTAATTACATTCTAATTATGTACTTTTACTTTTCATAAACTAAAAGTAAAGTTATTTTTTAATTGTAAGCTTCATTGATGAATAATAATTACTTTATTTATCAAATTAAATTTGATAATAATTGGGGTATTTTTATGTGTGCTTTGTTTTTATCGGCAGTACTAAATCATATAGAGGGTCTGTTCAGAAAACGCCAATGTTTCATGTGAAATATACTATTAACAAATTCGCTTGTTTCGAAATATTCACGTTACGTTATTATTGTTGCTAACTTCCTGTTTAAGTTAAATTCAAATTCATTACAATATAATTTGTTGTGACTTTGACCTGATGGGCAATACTGAATAATGTAGTAAGGTAGTCTAAAAAAGGTAAATATTTTAAATAAGTATAGTAAATATACTCATTTATTCTAAATTATGATAATGATGTTAGTTAGACTTTCGTATTATTGCTTGTATGCAAATTACGTAGGAAAGTTTGAATTAATTCTTTTTCACCAGGTAAGAAGTAATAATCCCAAGGCTACTTGACTACTGAATTAGACATGTTCAGTAGTGTGATGTCATATATATTATTGGTTCAACTCAATTAGCAATTCTTACTTATATTTTCAGCGACTCAAAGTATAGGTCACTCAAAGTGAACTCCGGCACTCATGCTTTACGGGCTTGTAATTTGTTCATTTTTTAATTATAATAAAAAATGCATTGCACATTCATAAACGTCAATGCTTTAATCAGTGGACTAGACTGAAAAAGGCGGACGCATGTGTTTTTATATTCTGAAATATAAACCTGGAAAAGAGCATAGCAAGTAGAAGTAACTCTTAAAATATTGAAGCTGGAATTGAGATTTGAAGAATTAAATGTAGAGTAAATTTAGCAATGTAACGAGAATAATGAACACTAATAAATTGGGTGATTCATTAAATAAAGTTTATTTATCTTAAATCATCAATCAAAATGTTAAGAATCTATGAGCGATATATTGAAATACCGTATATATAGGCATATTCGACTCACTCAGACAAATCTCGATATAGCTAATTTTCATATTTATTAACTTTTAAGTTTTTCAGAAATTAATATTCTGTAATATACCTTTCTAACATAAAGTATACATTCGTCTGAAATTGTTACTTTCCTGCACTGATGAGAGCAATAAGCTTGAAACGCTAGCGTCTGTAGGTATTAATAATTTAATATTTATTTATAAATATAATGCTAGCCCCTTTAAGAAATGAAAGTTGAGAACTCTCGGGGATGTTTAAAATAGACTGTCAAAAAGCTCTAATGCAAAGTCCCGAATACGTTCGTCGAACACTCTCGACTAGTCTTCTATCCGTGCCCGCTTCTAGGTACATATAGATCTTAATTTCCTTTAATTACGTGACAGTTTCCGTTGGCCGAGTGGATATGGCTGACTCTGTGAACCGGGTTCGCGCCTCACGACTGTCTGAAAGTGTTACTTTCCTGCACTGAGGAGAGCAATAAGCTTGAAACACTAGCGTCTGTAGGTATTAATAATTTAATATTTATTTATAAATATTATATATATATATATATATATATATATATTAATAAACCTTAGTCACTATTATACACTGGCATAATCATTAGCAATGTTTAATGACATTCTTGTAGAATCAATAAGGCATGTGAGTTTTGAATCTCTCCCTCTCTCTCTCTCCATCTTTCTCTCTTACTCTCATACGCCCTGGTTGTCTCTCTTTCTCTCTATGTGTGTTTATCTCTCTGCTATTCCGGAGAATCAATTCAAAACAAAGCTCTCATGCCCAAACGCAGCATATCCAGGGATGGCAATGTTTGTATTTTCCATGTCGTGGTTGTCTGCGTTCGTGTCATAATTCAAATAACGCTATTACATATTTTATTTTATTATATTTAAGACAAACAATCTTCTTTCAGTAAAAGGTTATTATGTAACTGATTATCGTATTTATTATTCCGAGTGTGTATTATTTGGAATATAATGAAATATATGGGTTTTACTAATAAGGATTAAACAATATTTTAAATATTTACCGGTATAAATAAGAATATGGTTATCCAAAAAAACTGTAATTTGTTATGGTTGTACGTTGTTATTCGTAAGGGTTAGTTTGTAACAATTACATTTCAAAATTACTAATATGTAACATGTTATATAATCACCTAAACGATGCGTTTTACATTGAAGTATTGAAGTTTTTTACCTTAAGGTCAAAATGTGCAGGCAAATTAAACGTAAAAGCTTTAACGAGTTCACTGCATCCCAGTGTAATTTTTATAAACGTTCTTCAAAGTTTTGTGTTTTTTTCAGCTTAAAATTGTTGTTTTGCTAATCATTTAAATAATTGATGGGTAACATAATAATATAATATTTTTTCATACATTTCAAAATTGTATAAGACTTATTTTACTAGAAGGGCCATCATATAGCAAGGCCATAAGCAACTCGATGATGAGAGTAAATGCGATGCAATGATGGTCAGTTGAGAGATGAATACTTTAATGAGAATTGAGAATGAATCATCAGATGGGTCAAGTTTTAATAATAGTGGGGCGGGTCATAACAGGAATGTTTCAAAATTGGAGTTGAGGTTGACAATGTTTTCACGTGCCGGGATGCTATACCGTACTAATGTGTTCGACAGATGAGAGAACCTTGTAAGAAAGCCTTTCGTTGCTGTAGAAAGAATAAAGTTCTTATGGTGAATGTCTTCCAATGAGGGACAAGATTGAAACTCAGTCGATAATCTTATCTTAACGATAATTTAGGGAAATACTAGTGTTCAAGGAATGGCAGTTATTGTGTTGTAGTAGGTAAAGAATAGATGTGATGTGATTTAAACAACATTCCTAGCATAATTTACACCCAGGCATAGCCGGGTCAGCTCGCTAGTATATTTATAATCGTTCGTTGGTGAAAAATGAGTATCAATTAGTAAACAAACATAACAGCAATAGTAGTACTTTTTACAGCGAGTCGTTATACTATGGATAGTTTGACTGCTTTTAGCGCTGCAAGTAGTAGTCACAATTCGAACGGTAGCCCCACTAATCTTACCTGCAGAGAACAACACCAATAGCTTAATTCCTGTCGCGTGAGGAACACGCACACACTACTATCTCTAACATTGTCCTCATAATCATGAGTCTTACTCACTCTCTCTCTCTCTCCCTCTCTGTCTCTCTCTCTCTCTCTGGCTCTCTCTATCTCTCCCTCTCTATCTCTCTATCGTCCTCTCATTGTCTATCGAATCAATACATCTGTTATTCTGATTCTAGCTCTCATTTTGTTTCGCGTTCTGTCTCCTTTAATGCGTGTGTGAATGTATTCTTACTCAGTCTCAATTTTCATAACAACATACACTGTCATTAGCACAGGTTTTAGAGTCAAATCTTCGATAAAAATTGAGTACGCTCGGCAATTTATAATGTAAATGTAAATAAATTGAATATATATATATATATGTATATATATATATATATATATATATATATATAAAGAGAGATAGATAGATAGATAGATAGATAGATAGATTAATATATATATATATTACTATCTCATGAATAAACTTACAATTTTATAAGGAAACATATTTTTTTCATGTATAAATTTTCAGTATTAATTTAACAGTGCTCAATACGCAAGTAAAGCTAAGTAGTAAGTTATAAAAATATATTAATGGCGATTAAGCTGCACAGAGGCTTCCGCATATTAGTCTAGATATTCTCTCGGGGATGAAACGCGAAAGCCTGTGTGTAGCTCAATCGACATAAATATATTTTCATAAGTTAATATATATATATATATATATGTATATATATATATATATATATACATATATATGTATATATTAATATATTCTTTATATAATATATATATATATATATATAGATATGTATATATATATATATTAATATATTCTTTATATAATATATATATATATATATATATATGTTATATACACCATTACAATACACACATATATATATATATATATATATATATATATATATATATATATATATATATATATATATATATATATGCATTGTATAAACAATATATATTGTATACTGTATAAAAGATATATATATATATATATATTCTATGGATTATAAGATATATTATGAAACTATATATGATTTAGACTGAGGATTCCCTGCAGGCACGACACATGCACGTCTCTTTTTAACTTATTTGCCATGAGTATTATTCTGTAGTATATTTACTACACTCTATTTATTGTAAAATAAATATTGAAAATATATACACAATATATTATATCAACATATGATATGATATGTGTATAACTATTAAACAGTATAATTCATATATGTACATATATGTTAACATTCTGTATAATATATATATATATATATATATATATATATATATATATATATATATACTACAATATGTATATATATATATATATGTGTGTGTGTGGGTGTGTCTGTGAATATAATATATATGCACTGTACAACGTATTAATACAAATAATACATATAAATACATACAATTTTAAAATTTGTAAACGTGTATATATATATATATATATATATATATATATATATATATATATATATATATATATATATATATATATATATATATAATAAAGTAATCCACAGATGTATTCCCGTCTACAACTCATCCCTGTGTAAGACAAGTAGATCGACGCTGAAACTCGATACCCGAAAGGCGGCCACAATAGCAAAGTCACAAACATTGACTATTTTGAAACTTGAAAACCTTGCGTAGAAAAATATAGTGATGTGAATAAAAAAAGCATGTGTTTCTCACACAGTAATATGTTACACCATACGTTGAGGTAAAACTAAATTGATAAACGTATTTAATAAACGCATCTGATGAGAGACTAACGTTTAACTAATATATATATATATATATATATATATATATGTATTATATTTTTATCTTCAATTATTTTATATTAATCTTTTTAAATTTTTTGTCTATAGTTTTTCTATAAGTTCATGATTTTCTATTTATTTATTTTTTTAAATGTATCTTATATTTATCTGTTATTATTTTAAATACTTTTTCATCTAAATCGCTCTAGACCGTGCATGAAGCCACTTGATGTAAGGAGCAAACGAAAACGAATATGATTATCGCAAAAACAGGAGATTCCTATTCATAAGATTATAGGTACGAAAGAAACAGTAAGCAGGAAGAGAATTGCACAAGCCTGCGGTTCTGTGAAAGAAGCTATAGGAATAGGAAGCTTTATTACAATGATCTATCAATACAGCGATTTGTTGGAAACCACTAGACTAACGAGCCTAACGAGTTGGCGCAAAAGAAGCGAGGGATAGATGATATAATTCTGAAGAACACATGCCACAATAGAATTTAGAGAAAAGACTGAGACTACAAAATCATGTCTGTGAGAAAAAAAGTGTGGAGAAGAAGAACGGGTAAAACCAATCAAATTACAGGTGCGCTTCTGCACTTTATCAAGAACCCTCAAATCGGACAGAGATTCACCAACGCGAATGTGACAACAGTAATCGCTACATGGTCGGATTGTGGATTTGTGGAGATAGAGAATAGCCTCAGGTCTGAGAAAATGGTTGGAGCGATAGAGAGAACCGACTTAACTAGAAGCAGAAAGAGCAATTGATCTAGTGTATGATCTGCTATTGGTTTCCTGTTAATTAGGTACTTTTACTGCTATTTATTTTTTAAGCTAACAGATCGAAACAGGATTGGTTACATGATGAACGGTTATTTCTCCAGTATTGTCTGAATATAGTTTTTTTTTCAGTTTTCACTGGCACCTGATATTTTCTTTGAGTGACTTCTGTATGTTATGTACTAAAGGGAGCTTACGTAGACTATTTGGCACCTTCAGAATAATAATACGGATTACTATATATGCAAATTGTCTTAAAAACGATCGTACACCATATCATTTGTTGGTTTTAACTTATTCGAGCTATCTTCTAATTTTGTTTATCTCATATATATGTATTCGTGTTAAGACATTTAGTGGAATAAAAAATTCGACACAGATAATTGATAATTAAATTATAAGAAAAATGTAAAACATGCTTTTCATTTTTTATATGGTTAGCTTTTTTCGGGTAGGCTTTAATCCGATTCTTGAGCATTGGCAGACGATCTTACAAGTGATGGCCAACAGTTTGAAAAAACAGCAAACATTTGAATTTCGTTTTAAGTCGAATTAGCTATAAAGAAATTAGTGTAATTTAAGGATGTTAACGACAGAATAGAGAAGGGGAGAGAGGGAGCGAGAAAGTGAGAGAGATCAGCAGCTATGTAGGTGAATATATATATATATATATATATATATATATATATATATATATATATGCATATAGTAAGCAATGCAAATATATTTATGGCAATTAAGCTACAGAGAGGCTCCCGCGTTTGATCCTCGGGATGAATCTTCAGGCTAATATATATATATATATATATATATATATATATATATATATATATATATATATATATATATATATATATATATATATGTATATATATATATATATATATATAGGTATACACATATATGTGAGTATGTTGCTCTGGTCTCTGAGTATATGTGTATGTGTAGGTATGACAAGAAAACGGATAATATGCCAAGACACGCTATATAGAATGAAAAGATGATTGCGTATTTCATTACTATATTCCGTTTCATTTACGAGACTTACTTTATAAAACATTTATTTAACAGAGTCAACGCAAATATTTGTTACGTTCCTGCACATCAGTGCAATAAGCTTGAAACGCTAGCGTCTGTAGGTATTAATAATTTAATATTTATTTATAAATATTATATATATATATATATATATATATATATATATGTATATATATGTATATATATATAATCAAAATATTTTTTTAAATATTCTCCTTGTTATTGCCATTTCAACAACGTGTTCAATGTTTGACTTTTAAAACTACCTTATTCACGTAACCGCGTGCTACACACAGCGGTTATCAACATTGGTCGTCGATAACGTCAAGACGAATTTTAACTTGACTGCGATAGATATGACCTAGTCATGGAGAAAAAAGAAGAGAAAACAATGCTTATACTTCTGACAAGGGCGTTTACCACCGAAAGTACTAAAGTTTTTTTTTTAAAAGTTTAAAGTAAATAAATAATTTATTTAAAAAAACAAATTATTTGTGTTGATCAGGTTTTACAAATATTTTTTTTTAATTCTTCTTATTATTGCTATTTCAGCAACGTTTTCAATGGATGACTTTTCAAACTACCTAATTCACGTAACCGCGTGCTTCACACAGCGGCATATCAACATTGGTCGTCGATAACATCAAGACGAATTTCAACTTGACTGCCATAGATATGTCTCAGTCATGGAGAAAAAAGAAGAGAAAAAAGAGCTTATACTTCTAACAAGTTTTTAAAACGTTTTTAAAAATATTCTCCTTACTATTGTCATTTCAGCAACGTTTTTAATGTGTGACATTTTAAACTATATATATATATATATATATATATATATATATATATATATATATATATATATATATGACTATATACAATTTTTAAAATATATCTTTGAGAAAGGAAAGACGTAAATGCGAGGTAGGTAATGTTAACGATATATTTAATGCAGGATAGATGAGGTTTGTCTGTAGGCCGACTACAGACGTGTGGTTAAACATGATTGGACACTGGCAGTGTTCCGTTAATTTTATACTTTCTAGAAATAACGATAGTAAAAGGATCTTTATATAAATCAGTAGGAAGAAGAAAAGGAGATACAATCGAGAGAATGCTGTTCTGCCCTCGAAATTTGAAGGGTTCATTATGAAATTTAACTGGAATACCTACATTTTTTTTGATGATTAATATATTTATCTAGATATTATATCTTGATTTAATAACGATTTGTTTGTTTTTATTAGAATGTTTTCTATTTTATTTTCATATTTCATTTTATTTGATTTTATGTGTTTATGTTTAGAATTTCGCCAATTTTTAATTTAACTTTTGTAAAGTTTTCCATATAAATGTCCAACCGCCACTCTATAGTCAAGACAAATGTATATGCGGTAATGAGAAGCAATAAGGCAAAAAGCAAGTAAGACACCTACAGGTTTACAGCGCTGCTTGAAATTAATTATAAGTAAAATAAATTGCGGGTATTGTGTGTGGTAGGTAATCACAAAGATACTTATAATTTATATATGACAACATTAAATTGCTTACGGAATTCTATAATTCAGTTCGTATTGTATTAATGTATCCAGACAAATGTCGAGTGCGAACTTTAGCAAATGGTAATCTGTAAAGTATTTTTGACGGAGAATATATACAGAGAAGGATAGAAAGAGAGAGATAGAGAGAGAGAGAGACGAGAGAGAGATATGAGAGAGAGAAGTTTGAGATATCGCGAGACTTAGACACTCCTAAACACATAATATATGTAAATAACTATATATATATATATATACAGAGAGAAAGAGAGAGAGAGAGAGTGAGAGAGAGAGGGAACATCACTATAAGTGGAGCACTCTGAGGAATGATACATGTTTCTCCATGTATATTAAGACAATGTTCTGACAATAATTATGTTATGATCGTCGTAAATAAATATATATCACTAAATACTATCAGTTTGTATGCAGTACAATGTATTCCAATACCACTAAGAGGTTTTTGCTCTGCTGGAAAAACGCTGGACACTGGACCACGGTTTCTGACTTCAGAAGGTGTAGCCGTACTGATGAGTTATAGAGACAGTTAATTACGGGTGTGTGGTAATATATATATATATATATATATATATATATATATATATATATGTGTGCGTGTGTGTGTGTATTTATACATTATGTATAATTATATATATATATATATATATATATATATGTGTGTATATATATGTGTGTGTATTTATACATCATGTATAATTATATATATATATATATATATATACATATATATATATATATATATATATATATATATATATATATTATTTCATGTATCCACATAAAATGTTATAAGGATTTATAATCTTTCATGTATGAATGTTCAGTATTTACTTCAACAGTGCTCAATGCCTGAGTAGAGCAAGGTAGTAAGTTATGAAAATATATTTAAGGCAATTAAGCTACACATAGGCTTCCGCGTTTGATCCTCGTTAACCTGGCGTTTCTCTACGGGGATGAAACGCAGAACCCTCTGCAAAGCTTAATTGTTATAAATATATTTCATAACTTACTATATATATATATATATATATATATATATATATATATATATATATATATATATATTACGTAATATATAGCAGTCAGTAGGCGTAATATAGGTTTTACTCTAAAAATCCACATACGTCAAATTACCTGAATTTCTTTAGCTTTATATTTTTTCAATATACACACATTGTAACATATAAATTGCTTTCCAGCAAAGGATGGGAGTAGGTGTTTGCCTACCTATGCTCTCTGCGCAGCTGTGGTTATTGGACTGCACGCTTTTTTTTTCTTTTTTTGTTAAAGATAAATATTTTTTTAATGGACTTAAAATTAAGTTATAAAAGTGAATAAAAATAAATGGCGAAATATAGAGTGAGTTTCAACTGCACGGAAGTAGATATAACGACACATTGAAATTGTTCACACATTAGTTAGAGGCATTTGTTACGGCTAAAATAATGTCTATTTCTTTTGCTTTGCGTTTCAAAGTTATTTACTATCGCTACTGCTACAACGAAAAAGTAGAAACTATGTATTCTATATTTTGGTATTATATGTGAATAAAATACGACATTTTAGCTCTCATAATACCCGAATATTTCGATTAGTAATAATAAAACTGAAATCAACCTTTCTCTTTCTCTCTCTCTCACACTCTCTCTCTCTCTCTCT